>KV751349.1:384050-413605 GCA_001698575.1 Mola mola | reverse complement strand
TGGCAGGCAGTTTGACTTGAGTCACTGAGTGAGATACCAGTGGATAAACACAAAAGAGAAATAAAACAGACAACAGCAAGTGAAGTAATATGTTAGAGAAAAGTAATTGCACATGGTGTGCTGCAAGAAAGAAAAAAAGAGCACAATGAAAACAGATTTTAACCAAGAATAGACTCTCTTAAACACCTCGAACAGTATTTACAGTAACTGATTAAAACTGCAGAACACATTCACTTTTGGAAACTTTAAAATTCACAATATGATGTTCATTTATTCATTCATTCATTTTCTACCCCTTATCCCATTAGGGGCCGCGGGGGGCTGGAGCCTATCTCAGCATCTTGGGGCGAAGCCGGGGTACACCCTGGACAAGTCACCAGTTCATCACAGGGCTGACATATAGAGACAAACAACCATCCACACTCACACCTACGGGCAATTTAGAGTGACCAATTAACTTAACCCCCAGTTTGCATATTTTTGGAATGTGGGAGGAAGCCGGAGTACCCGGAGAGAACCCACGCAGACACAGGGAGAACATGCAAACTCTGCACAGAAACGTCCTGACCCGGAATCAAACCCGGGACCTTCTTGCTGTGAGGCGACAGTGCTAACCACTGCACCACTGTGCAATGATATAAATAATAAAGATGTGTTAAAATGCTAATTAAGCATTTTGATGTGAGTTGTTTCTCCATTTTATCTCACAAGCTGTGTGAGGTTAATAAAGTCAACTCTCACCCTGCTCCTAACACTCACCATCCTCAGACACCTTAGTGTGACGCTGAAATGGAAGAAAAGAGACAGCCTGAGTCCCAAAGTGTACAGACGGGTGTCTGTGTGTTCATAAAAATTAAACTCTACTCATATCATGTTTACAAACAGAAGATAAGCCTCATAAAAATACTACAGAAGGAGGGGGAGTAAATGAGTAACATGCATATAATACCAGCAGGCGAGCATGGATAAAGGAGGTCAGGAGAAGCCAGAAAGAGGATAAAAAAAAAACAAACCCAAAAAGGCTGACCAAGAGGATACAAAAAAAACAAAAACAAACCCCGAGAGGAGTGACTCAATATATGAGGAGCTCCATACTGGTTTAAATCCATGAGACCAAATGGAAGGACCTGCCAGTGGGCAACCAAAAACAACTCACAGGCTGTGGGCGGACATCAAGTACTGATTTTAGAAACCCATACAACATTTTTTGTCACATACTATGCAACAATTTTTCAATTGTAAGTTCACTACTTTCTAATATATCTCATAGTTTTTAAATTTTATAATTTTATGTCTCAAAAGTATATACCGATACTGTGTCCAGTTTAAGTCAGCTTCTAAGATGAATTAAACAACTATTGCAATTTTGGCAGGAAATAAGAGGTTACATTTTTAGGTCAAAAAACTGAGTCTGCTGAACTCAATATGCTCTGAGTATCTTTTAGAGTTACAGGCATGTTTGAAATGGTATGACCAGTAGCAAAGCTAATGTAAGCAGCACCTATTGATTGTAACTATCATATTCACTCTTCTAGCTCTGTTTTCTACCAATAATAGAGCAAATGTGTTTCTTTGCAGCTAAATGTCCAACCATGTTCACCAGCTTGCTGCTGTATCTTCAGAGCTTTTTTAGGGTTTTTGGTCTGAAAACAGCTGCATGCTGCTCAAGAGAGCATGAGGACTACGAAAGCCAGTTTAAATTTGTGCTTTGAACTCAAAACAAGCTAGAAAGACATGAAATCTGATGAAAATAATAGAGCTAACTCCATTCCCTGCACATCTCCACACAATGCACACTATATCTCATCTGTGCACAGTTAAGCAGAACACACATAAAACAGAAATCTTCCTGGATGATCTTGAGCTCAATCACTGAAAAAAATAGATATTTCATTAGATAAAAGATTTAACTCAGTTTTCATGGCTTTTAGATTTTAGTTTTGCTGCTTAAATGCTTCACAGAATTTGCACGATGGCATCACTGTGCATGTGGTAATATTTTTTAAAAAAAAGCTACAGTATAGATTAAAGTCTATCACTTACAGAAACCAGATTGTGGTGCCCTGATGAAGTGAAAACTAGGATCCTTGTTTCTCTACTTCACATGCATTTAAAATTAATTTTCAGAGAGAAAGAGACAGAAACAATACACTGCAAACTAACTGAAAACAGCAGTTTCTACATGCCCTCCTGTTGATTGTGAGCAGTTACTGTGAATGTACCAATTATTAAATACAATTAAACTGCAGGAGTGTGTTAGTTTGCATACCAAACTAATGAAATTGTTTAATGGAAATCCAAAGTCTCAAATTTGGATGACACAGGCACGCATGTAGCTATACAATGTTGACCAAAGTCAAGCTTCATTTTTAACATTTTGTAATGAGTTACAATCATGGAACCATCATCTCTGCTTATTATTTTTATACAATGACTATTCACTTGATCGTAAAAGGGACTTTAATTATTCTCTCGGCATAACCTTTATTTTCAATTCAAAACCCTTAACTAAAACGTACAAATGCTTTTCTTTTACATTGTTGATTTTATATTTACAAATAACAATCCAATGCAAACACCTACTTATTGATTATAACCTACAAGTCCACCAAGTTTAAAATGAGCATCTTATATTTATCAGTCACAACCTGACTATCACTGACTCATTTAAAATGCAAGAAGCTGCCATTCAATCGTAAGTTGTTTGGGTTTAAGACACACACTGTTGCCAGAACAACACAACTCGGTTTCTGCTGTAAGACAGGATGTGGCAATGTTGATTCCTGCAACAGTGTTAGTTACAACGATTTGAGGAGCAGCAGAGTAGAGAGCTGAGCACTGCAGCTCTGTAAGTACATGTGAAGGAGAGATGTGTTCATGCATAGGCCTGACAATGGAAAAAACTTAACAAGATGGATACTTGTGAGCTATCAGGGCAAGACATTTGCATTAAAATCAAGTTATTCCGAATATGGAGTGCAATTCTTAACCCTGGCAATTTATTCTGCATCTGTAATTAACCAAAAATTAAAATAAAGGTCACTTACTAGGTCTTTTAGGTAGTATTCAACTGCGTCTACTAGGGTATGATATATAACGGCTCAATAAGTTAGTGATCTGATAATAGAGGCATAAGAGACATTGAACCCCCCTCCTAACCCTGGAGGGGAGAGGAGAGTTGGGTACCCGGAGGCAATTTAGGCAGTTTTTGTTGATGTAACAAGCATTTAAAAACCTTAAATATGTACACCATCACCTGCTTTATTTATTTCCGACCTGCTAAATAAATTAATAAGCATGTTTTGTCAAGCTATTCATCAAATTGCTTGTATCATTATAAAAAAAATGCACCCTCTGCCAATTCAACAAGGACCACCAGAAGGTGACCATTTACGCGAGTGCTTGAAATGGAACAAATTCTGTGTGCAGCATGTACAGTTTTAACTAAACAAAACACTGGTGAATAAACTAGGTACTGTAAGAAGATACCGCATGACAAAAAAATTTGTTTTGTTTTCTGCTGTAGTTGCCAACTCCTGTACACCTTCTCATAGTAGTTTTAGTGGTGATGTTAAACACTGAGGACTAGTTTCAACAGCTGATTTAGTGAGGAACTCTCCTTTAATGGTACATTACTTATGGCAAGTCAAGTAGTATCTGATTCACTTGCCTGTGCCTCAGTCTGGCTCCTTCCACTTACACCCACTCCTCTCCTCTACCACTTACATTTTTCACATTTATTGCTTTTTCAACTCCCTCTCTTATCTCGTTGCATTCTACAGAATGTAAGGCTTTCTTTAACATATGCAAAGCACAAAGCTCATGCAAAAGGGGGAAATATGCTAAGATCACAGAACACCTTGCGCGGATAGGAAATGAAAATGTAACAAATCATTTAGGCAGCAAAATAGGACTCAAAATTAGTGGAGTTATTTTAAGTGTGACTGTAAAGTCACAGCAAGTAACATATTGCTAAAATCCAGCACATCCTGTCAAGACAAGATGCAGAAAAACTAGTTCATGCATTTGTTACTTCCAGGCTGGATTACTGTAATTCCTTATTTTCAGGTTGCCCTAATAAAATTTTAAAAACTCTTCAGTTAATCCAAAATGCAGCAGCGCGTGTACTGACTAGAACTAATATCAGAGACCATATTTCACCCATACTGGCTTCTCTGCACTGGCTCCCAGTTAAATTCAGAATAGAATTTAAAATCCTTGTCCTCACCTACAAAGCAATTCATGGTCAGTCACCATCTTATCTTGAAGAGCTCATAGTCCAAGAATTTCCAAAAGTAGAATGGGAGGCAGAGCTTTCAGCTATCAAGCCCCTCTCCTGTGGAACTATCTTCCAGTCTTTGTACGGGAGGCAGACACACTCTCTGATTTTAAGAGTAGGCTTAAAACCTTCCTTTTTGATAAAGCTTATAGATAAGGCTGGCCTATCTAGCCCTTAGTTATGCTGCTATAGGCTTAGGTTGCTGGGGAAACACTCCATGATACACTGAGCTCTCTTCTCTCCCCCCTCTGACTGCGACTCCTTCTCTGCTCCTGTAAATGTCCATATCCTTACACTAACTTTACTTCTTCCCTGGAGACGTTGTGCTTTACCATCCTGCAGGTTTTTCTAGGTCACGGTGGGAGGTGCTGCTGTGGTCCTGCCTGATGCCTCCTGGCCACATTAGGAAAGGAGATCCTGTGACTTGGATCCTGTGACTTGGATGCTAGGCTGGATTTCCAAGTGCAAATCGGGATCCGCAGATCACAATGGCTTCTCGATCAATAGACTACACCTGCTTCTGGACCACTACACTTCACATATCCCGGGATTTACAGATTCTACATACTCTTGGACTCAGCAACACTCAGATCTTGCTACACGGAGTACAATGACTCCTGGACCAACAGAGTACACCTGCGTCTGGGTCACTAGACTTTCCACTAGAATCCACAGACTCTGGGACTCATGGATGTTTTAGACATTCTAAGTGAACTGTTATTATCATGTTTTTGTGTTCTGTACAAGTGACATTTATTGCATGTCTGTTCGTCCTAGGAAGAAGGATCCCTCCTCTGTGGCTCTTCCTGAGGTTTCTTATTTTCCCTGTTTAGGGTTTTTTTTAAGTTTTTCCTCACCCGGTTCGAGGGTCTAAGGGCAGAGGATGTCACATCTGTACAGTTTGTCAAAGCCCAGTGAGATAATGTGTAAATTGTGATTTTGGGCTATACAAATAAAATTTGATTTGATATTGCATTTGACAGATGTTATAGATTTTTTTTAAATTTTCTAAATGTGTAAGTGCACAGTGATCATGTCCAACGAACTTCTGTAACAACAAAATATGTAACAAAAGTGTTACAGATAAGGGAAAAATAGAACCAGATGGTACAATCGTCATGGAATTGGCATGCACACTGCAAGAGTGTCAAAGGCATTTACATTACAGAAAGGAAAATATCTGAAGTTTTTATGCAATTCCAGTACAGTGGATCCAAATTTAAAGCTGGATTTCCACATCAGATTAGACTAGGTATATAATGTTTGATTTAGTTGATGTATGACAATAGATACAGTAAAGTTGTAATCACAGATCAGTGGGGTTAGGCTACTTTTTTTCAATGTTAGTAAGAGAATTTATCTTAGAGTCTACAATACACATAATACCATACTATTTAATGTTACACATGTCCATCTGAAGCACATATAAACCCTCCCACATACTGCAACTAATTTCATTGTAATTAACCACTAATTGGAGCTGCAACAATTAGCTTGCTTTTAGATTTAAAAAAAAAAAAAAAAATTTGTAGCTTGTTTGATAATTGATTAATAATATTGGCCATTTTTAAAGCAAAAATGTTACACACTCAGTGGTAATAGCTTCTTAGATGTAAGGATTTACGTTTTAGTTTTTTTTCATATTTAATAGTGAATGAAGAATCTGAGTTTTGGGCTGTTCATTAGACAAGATAAGCAACTTTTGAGCTCTGATGATCAATTTTCATACTGTTTTGTCATTTTTATAGACTAAGATCTATGGTCTAACATGTCACAGGTAGTTACTAAATCAAAACAGATGGATAAAGCTTTATTGATCCCTCACTGTGGAAATTCCCATGTCACAGCAGTACAAAGGTCAGAAACAAGGGGAAAAATGTGGCTCAGTGTCATTAAGCACCAATTTTTGAAAAACATAAATAAATAAACATAAGAATATGAAGTAAAAAAAACCTAAGATCAATACAAAAGAGTAATTATGACTATATATTCACACTATAAGCTTCCAATTTATAGTCAGGGTGGATAAATATTCTCGTGGATTTAGTGCAAACTTTTGAGCAAATAAATATTGAAATATTGCACAGCAAAAAGGCACAGTTTCAAACTGGAGTAAATATCATACAGTGTTTGTGGTGATGAATAATGACCGGTTTACATTGTACTGGAGTTGAAGAGTCTTACAGCGGTCGGAATGAATGACCTGCAGTAGGGCTCCTTTTTACATCGTGGGTGTAAGAATCTGCTGCTGAAGGGGCCGCTCAGAGACTCCACAGTCTCATACAGTGGGTGAGAGGTGTTATCCATGATGGATGTCAGCTTGGCCAACATCCTCTTCTCGCATTCTTTTCCTGTCCCTGACAGTGCTGCCACTCCTCCAGAGTGACCACCACGTAGAGGATATCTGATGCTACCACAGTGTCGTAAAAGGTCCTGAGTAATATCCTGCACACTCCAAAGGACCTCAATCTCCTCAAAAAGGGTCGACTTTGGCCTTTCTTGTACAGGGCATCAGTGTTGTCAGAGAAGTCCACTTTGTTGTTAAGGTGAACGCCCAGGTTTTTGTATTTCTCCACTGTCTCGATGTCCAAACCCTACATGTTCACCAGTTCAATCTGCAGTGCTGTCTTTTGGAAAGTGATTACCATCTCTGTTGTCTTGCAGGCATTAATGCATAGGTGGATGCACTCACACCAGTCGACAAAGTCCTTGATGACCCTCCTATATTCCTGGTCGATCCCTTCTGATACATAACCAACAATGGCTGTATTGTCAGAGAACGTCTGCTGATGACAGTTCACACCGTTGTGCCTGAAGTCTGATGTGTACAGGGTGAAGAGGAAAGGGGAGAGCACTGTATCCTGAGGGGTCCCAGTGTTCCAGACCACCACATCAGACACACAGTCCCACAGTCACAGCCTAACATACTGTGGTCTGTTGGCGAGGAAGTCTGTGGTCCATGCTGCCAGGTGTTGGTCCACTCCCTTCCCCTCCAGCTTCCCCCTCAGTATTGCCGGTTGAATTGTATTGAAAGTACTGGAAAAGTAAAAAAATATGACCCTCACAGTGCATCCAGTATTCTCCAAGTAGGACAGTGATCTGTGCAGAAGGTAGGTGACTGCATCATCCACGCCAATACCAGGGCAGTAAGCAATCTGCAGGGGGTTCAGCATGTAGCTCCCCAGGGAGCAGAATTTCCTGAGAACGATTCTCTCCATGGTCTTCATCAGGTGAGAGGTCAAGGCGACAGGTCTGAAGTGGTTCAGCTCTGTGGAACGCGCAGTCTTTGGAACTGGAACCACACAGAAGGTCTTACATGGAACCGGGACTCTCTCCAGCCTGAGGCTGAGGTTGAATATGTGCATGACAACCCCACAGAGCTTGTCTGCACAGTCCTTAAGAAGTCTGGAGCTGACGCCGTCTGGGCCTGCTGCTTTCCGTGCCTTGATCTTCCTCAGCTCCTTCCTCACCTGCTCAGTCATCACGAAGAGGGATGTTGGGGGTGACTGAGTGGTAGAGATGTGTGGAAGTGAGTGGTGGTAGCAGCTGAGCAGGGAGACAGGGGTGGAGATGTGCTCATGGAGAAAGGTGTCGATGATAATGACCGGCTGGAGGAGGAGGAAAGAGCGGGGGTTGTGCCGCAGAGGTCTGAAGAGAGAGCAGGCTGGGTGAGGGAAGGAGTCGGGGCTGGATCAAATCTGTTGAAGAACATGTTCAGTTCATTTGCCCTGGCCCGGTCTCCATGAACGTGATCCTTCCCCGCACCTTTTCTGTGGCCAGAGATTTCCTTCAGTCCTCTCCAGACATCCCTGGTGTTTTTCTGCTCCAGCCGCTCCTCCAGTTTCCTCCTGTAGCTGGCTTTGCATTGCCTTATTTTGTATCTAAGCTCCTTATGGACTATCCGCAGTCTTCTTTGTTCCCTGATCTAAAAACTCTCTTCTTCTCATTTAACAGGGTTTAAATCTCGGGAGTCACACAGGGTTTGCTGTTGGGACATCACCGTACCCTCCTGGACGGCAAAGTGTTCTCCCCACAGAAATTTGTATTGTCCATGATGCAGTGGGTCTGACTGTCAATGTCCTCCCCATGTGGGCTGCAAAGAGCCTCCCAATCTGTAGTCCTGAAGCAATCACTCAGCCTCTCACTGGCCTCCTCAGTCTTTTCCTCTGGTGGTTGTTTATTCACCAGAGGTGAGTTGTCTGGAAGCAGACAGATGAGGTTATGATATGAGCGACCAAGTGGCGGGAGGGGGGAGGAGGTGTATGCATTTTTTGTGTTTGCATACAGCAGGTCACTGGTGAGACATTTCATATACCGGGTGAAGGTGGGCAGAGTAGAGGACATGGGGGCCTGATTAAAGTCACTGGAGATGAGGAGAAGGGAGTGTGGGTGCTGAGTCTGAAGCTGAGAGATGACAGTGTCTGACTACATTGACATTCGCTGAGGGCCGAATGTACACACGGTTATCACAATGACGTGTGAGAACTCCCTTGGGAGGTAGTAAGGCCAAAGGCTCAACGCCAGTGCACAAGAGCCCAATGTCTCTTGTAGGGCACTGCTGTTTAACACAAATGTGCCCAGGGTTGCACCATCTCTTGTTAACAAACACAACAATCCCTCCCTCCTCCTCTTACCTCCTTACCGCTCTTAGTGGTATTCCTGTCCGCCCCAATAAAATGAAAGCCGTCCAGATGTACAACAGAGTCTGGAGAAAGTTTGTTTAGCCACGTCTCGTCGAAGCACATGAAACTACGCTCAAGATACTCCCTATGTGGGAGGGTTAGCGCTGTTAGCTCCTCCATCTTGTTAAGGAGAGATCTAACATTTCCCATGATAGAAGGCATCAACCAGCATCTGCTAGCAGCATCTAGCAAGTTAATCTGCTGAACTTCACACTCTAATGATAATCACGTAAGATAAAAGAGCAGAAGTTGTGTACGATAATTATCTAAGAGCAAGTGCAACTTTACAAACTTTCACACACAATGCAGGAGGATGAACTAGGTTTGGGTGATGTCTACTAAATTTATATGATGATGCCAACAGTGAAACATTGTGATGGATGATGGTATCGACCTTCAGAATCAGTTATAAGGTTTTTTTGACTAATGAGGAAAGCTGTCTAAAAGCAGAAACTTCAATTTTCTCATTCAAGTAGTAAGAATCTTCACCAGCTCAACACTATGTCCATTTACATGGAACATTTTATTCCAATTAAAATATCAAGAAGTCAAATAAATGTTACGGAAGAATACTGCTGTTCATGTTCATCACTTCTGTGCCCTTATTCCGATTAAATGTGTTGGTACATATAAACACAGTATTAAATCACCTCCCATGTGAACAGCTGACAAAAAATCTTCAATTGGAATGATTTCAGCTGGAATGGAAAAATGTCTGATTGTAACAACAGCTACTGTAGTCTCTATCTCTGGCAGTGTTCACCACTCAAGTGCTTCCAGCAAATCTCAAGAACTCACATCCCCTAACATATACCCACATGTCAGTATTATATTCTCTTTGCCGCTGTACTTCATGTCCATAACTTAGGTAGACTAAGCATGGAAATTTTGAAACAAATTTAGCTGGTTACACCCCTTGATGTCCAAATTTATTTACAATTATATAAAAAAAAGCTGATGCTGTCTGATGCTGTCTCGGCTGCCGTCTGAATGCAAGCGGAATGATGTGAATTCGCGACATTCGGTGTTAAGGGGTTAACTTAATTTATTCCATGAAACTGTGGATTAAAACTCTTCACTACAATACTTTCTAAGTGTCAAGTCACGTGGCAGTCAATTTTGTTATTTTAACTAATGCTATCATTTATAACTAGAAACAAAAGTTATAGAAAATGGGCGCCTATTTATCTGATCATTAAATGTACAGCTGAGCGCACAGCCCTGTATATGTTGCAGTGCAACGTATCCCTTTCAGAGGATTCAAAATCCAGCGTCAGACTGTAAAGTCATTTATGGAGAAGTTGACAGATAAATCCATAATAATGGCGTGGTTGAATCCAATCTTGACCTCCCCATGCTCCAGTTCACAATGTTACAATGGTAGGAGGTTAAGTGGTAGATGGCATCATCCATTGACCCAACCATAAAATGAACACCCATTCAACGTCTGGTCATCACTATAGTTATCTATTAGTTCCCCAAACATGCTTAAAGACAAATTTGTATGACAAATTTAAGTCTTTCATGTCATTAAATATCTGTCTCTGCACTTACTTTGTTATTATCATGAATTGTTGTATCAAGATCCTCCTCTCTACATCCTCAGAGACAAACAGAAACTTTATTAAATAAAATATGGCACTAAGTAAGAGTCTAAATGCAAACAAAAACTTCATCCTTTCAACCCCCCCCTAGGCCCTATGCCTTCTCTGCAGTGCTCCTAATTCCTCAGTGAATCTGCCATCTGGACACCAAACAATGGGAGTTAATGGATGTGCTGGGTTACATAAGACAGACAGCGCCTCAGCTTTCATTATTAGTCAAGCAGTCCACTCCACACCATTTGCTTATTTACACACACTCTTACATTACATTGTGTTACATTGTGTTGTGGGACGAATGTAGAGCCAGGAAGAATGGCACTGACATTAACTAATGGCTGCAGGAGAGAGCAGCTACAACACAGCAGATAAATAAATAAAAGTAGAGATCACTGCATTTAACCATGCTGTCCTGGTTTGAAATCCCTGCCACTTGGTCTTTTTAGTCTATAATACAAACTGTCTAAAGTTTAAATCAAAAGTGTGTGGTTATGCCTGTTTTCCTGCTTTAGCTTTACAGATGCAGTTTTATTATCCTCAAGATAGATTTTATGACAACGTAGAGACAGACAAAAATAAGTGACAGGATAAAAGGTGGAACAAATAATACACTTCCTTGCTATTAAAACACCTGCTTGAAAATGTAGTTTAAGGACATGTCATCAATTATTGAACAGAATTTTGTGCATGTGACTTTGGTCTACAATTTTTAGTTCCCTTGAGATTTGCCTTTGTGTACAGTGTATCCAATATGCATCAGGGCCACACCAAGGAAGCAAACTATTAGGTGTGAACACGACCAAACACATACATGCGCACACAGAGTCCAGATTAAGCAACGGGTACTAGTGACACAATTCAATCACTGCCAAGGACATTTTACTATTAGAACCAGCAGAACTCAGCTCTGTTGGTAGCTGACGGCTTTAAACTTCTCAACTGAAGTTACTGACTTTACAGGAGACTACTAATAACTACTACTAAAACTACTACTACTACTAATAATAACAATAATAATTTAATAATCTTACAGTTAGTTCCATTTCCAAATTTTTCATTTCTTTGATGCTCCATTTCAGATTTATTCATTACTTTGACTTAGATGTTCAACTGAAGAGTTATTCAGTCTTTGATAACATCAAACATAATTTATTAATAGGAGTCTAAAAGTTTTATTAACTCTGAGATATTAGCAAAGTAATCAGATATTGGTTCCTCCATCTCTAAACTCCAATTTAAAAAACCCTATCACTTCCCATCTATGTATGGTATAGTATTTTTGAGGGCAATCATTGTCATTGACTATTACTATTGCTCTGCAGGCTCCCTGTCTGCCTCTCTGTCTTTCCTCTGGTTACCTCCCATGGGACTGAGGAAGGATTCCCCCTCCCCACCAGCTGCTGTAGTCTGAGAGTGAACATACACCAGCAGCTTTTCAGACTCAGACAGAGAGATAAATTG
Source organism: Mola mola (assembly GCA_001698575.1). Lineage (NCBI taxonomy): Eukaryota > Metazoa > Chordata > Actinopteri > Tetraodontiformes > Molidae > Mola > Mola mola. The sequence continues at coordinate 401,582 of KV751349.1, read as the reverse complement.
AGAAGTGACCCAAAAGTTCTTATAAAAGTGTGACAAACAAATTGAGCATACTGCCAAATTTATGTTCAACTGAAATAACTAAGACTTATGGTCTCTTTCAACGTTTGCACACTTCTGTGAAAAAGGTGCATCAGCTAATGAACAATTTCTTTCAATGTCTACATAATTATCTTTTCAAGGACAGATCTGTTTTGGCCTATTTACGACAGGAGCCCTTTGAAAATTAGCACTGAGCTGGGATGGAGTCATGTTGATAGGGTGTGGAGCAATCAGAGAGCAAAGCAGAGGACAGAGAAGACGAGAGGGAGAGAAGACGAGAGGGAAAGAAGAAGTGAAGACTGAGTGAACAGGCTGCCCACATCCGCAGCACAAAGGAAATAAAACATGGGGGGGCAGGGTGACACACACACACACAGTCTCATTTAATGACATAGAACAGATATAAACAACTGACAGCGAACGCTACAGGCATATGGTGGACTCAAACTGCACATTTGGATGCATACAGACATACATAAGAAACCCGGGCACGCTCAACCTGAACATTTACTGACAGTACAGTGTAGTATTGTAGATGTAGATGGGTTAACAGTTTAGCCTACACTAACAGTTTTTCATTAACAGTGTATACCATCCATCCATCCATCCATCAATCAATTTTCTACCACTTATCAGCATCATCGGGCGAAGGCGGGGGTCTCCCTGGACAAGTCTCCAGTTTATCCCAGGGCTGACATATAGAGACAAACAACCATCCACACTCACATTCACACCTACGGGCAATTTAGAGTGACCAATTAATCTAACCCCCAGTTAGGGAGGAAGGTACCCGGAGAGAACCCACGTAGGCACAGGGAGAACATGCAAACTCTGCACAGAAAGGCCCTGACAGAGCCTTACAGCCCTGTAAGGCTCTGCCAGGGCTAACCACTGCACCACTGTAATGCCCAACAGTGTATACCAGTGTATACATTACACTGACTTTAAAATATATTAATCACATTGTGTGTTTTATAGGAAAACCTCTCTTATTTTCTTCTCTGCTCCTAGCTACTACTATATATTAAAAATTGGTATGATTGGCTGTATGTGTTGAAGTCTCTCTCCCTAATAACACATATAAGGATGGCTTGCTGCTGCAATGTCTGATTTCTACAGAGCTGTACTGTGGATGAAATGAGGCAAACAAATATTTTGGGTTTTTATTTAATATCTAGTTAAGAGTGTAAACCCATAAAAATGTTTAAAGAACCAGTGTGTGGGAAGTAGTGGTTTCAAGCTTTGGGTTGGCAGACTGCAGCAAACTGTTTCCTTTTCCAAGTGAGGCCTACAGTGTAAAAACAACTGTCAAGTCTCTAGTACCAGTGTCTGTTTTTTTCTTTCCAGGTTACTGCAGAAAAATGGCAGTAGAACATGATGAACTCTGTGGAAGAGGACACACTCCATCTGTGGATATAATGGGCTCATTCTAAGCTAACAAAAGTAGGACCCTTAGTTTCAAGTCATCAAATAGTAATAATAACATAAGAAATATCATATTCCATTGATGGCAATAGATCCATTTAAATCCTATACAATGGGCCATTAAATCCAAAAAGCAATGAAAAAGTTATGTTAGGTAAAATGAGGTAAACAAATATCCTTTGACACAATTGTGAGAAGAAAGTCAGCCTTACTTCGTTTTAAAATATTACCGATTATTCAAATGTTTAAAAGGGAGAAAGATAAAAAAACAAGACCAATGAGAGTCTACAACTATGCCAATAGTGGTGTAAAATTTTAGAGAACTGGACTTTTAGAAGGTATATGATCATCCATCAGACACAAAGTACAGATGACAGCAGGGAGAATGCCATTAATGTTGCAAGTATGATGTCATGAACAAAAATATTAAAAATGGTGATGGAGTAAAATAGAAAGTTTAGAATCTTCAAAGGTATTAAAATTCATCCTGTGATCGGCATCAATTTCTGAAGCAAATTTAAAAAAAAAATTTAAAAAATAGTAATATTTAATTGTATTCATATAACTAAAGATATCAAATAACTGTATATAGTGGATTAATCGTACTATCAACAAGCTACCACAGTGGATTGCAAGTTGCCGTCACTATCAGATAACGTCACCTCACATCATGTTCAGACGGGAGTAGTGAAGGCTGCACTAGCACACCTCCTGTCTAACCCTAGATATAGTATGAATTATTAGAGGAGGATGGAGGGACGGGTGCCAGCATGTCACCTGTTGTTGAAGGAGAGTCCCAGGGACAAGTGGAGGTGCCATCAGTGGCAAAAAAAGAAAACTCAGACATCCTGAAGTCATGGCAAACTCCCCCCTGCAGCAACAATTCCCAAGACGATTTGTGCATATACCGAACTCACCCGGTACCTAGAAGAGGAACTGACAGATTGTGACGCAGACCCACTCGGCTGGTGGTGCAACAACCAGGGCAGATGTCCTCTACTCTCCAAAGTATCCAGCAAGTACATGTGCATTTGTGCAACGAGCGCACCATTGGAGAGTTTTAAGTGCCGCAGGGATCATTACTTCTCTGCGCTCCTCTATAAAACCTCACACAGTTAACGTATTGGCTTTCCTCACACCAAACTAGATCATAATAACCCAGGTATAAATATTAGAGATATTATGCTTTAGGGTACAGCATGTTTAATCATATTCAGTGCGTTGTATTTCATTAGCTTTATAGTCATTTTAACAAAAAGTATTAACACTTCTCTTTCCACTTTATCAAGATGTGTTATTTTTCACTCTAAGATTTAACTTGAGCAATCTCTCTTATTTATTTTTTTGTTTATACATTTTTTTCTTAATTACAATTGGTATATGTAAGCCTAGTCCTTATTTTCTTAACAGAAAAAAAACGTGGATTTAGCCAGTTCTTCTTGCGCACCTTTGCCGCCCATGTTCTGCATTTAATTAAAGGAAAAGGGTTTTAAAACTGCCATCTGTCTCTTTCAAACGACGTGTAAGACGGAAGAAACACTATATAGGTGTAAACATCATCACTATAGGATACTCTTTACAAAAAAAAAAAAGCCCAAATAAATGAGGTGGGGTGCAATGATATTGCATATCATGCTATTAAGTCTGCCTGAATCACTGCAAGGGAAATTCCATCACAACAACAGCCCTGGTAAAAAGTAAAATATTTGCCTTCAAAATGTAGTTGAGTCATTATTTTGACTCCAGATTATTATGGACTGCAAGTATAGTTCATTGGCAACCTCCATTACTAATAATCCATATCAGCATTTAGAAAAACAATCAGTCGATACCAAATCAGAAGACCTGACAGTAAATTATTATTTTTTGATCATCATAACGACGATTACAATATCTAAACTTTTTTAAGACATAAGCAGTGAGGGAAGTGGAAACAGCTTTTGCTAGTGACTTACTATCAGCTTTCCTCAGGAAAAAAAGGCTCTGGGAAAACAGCCCTGGTCCTTAGTGGTATACAGATATTCTAGGAGTCCCCAAAATCATTCAAGCTGCTTTTTTGCGCCAGAATAAACTCTAGTCTCTATCGTATAGAGCTGAAGCAAGGCTCATAGTTTAAACTCGGTATAACTGAATCCTAGTTAACCAAGGCTGCTTAATTCAAAAACTAGATGGTTTTCAGAGTATACTTTAAACCTATATTGGTCACATTCTTCCAGTGATTAGGCTAAGGCAGCTCTCAGTAACTGCTTGACTCTTTCTAGGTACAATCTGTGTGCCTGAAGCAACAAGAGGAAAAAATAGGAGCCTAGTCTTTTTAATGACAAATTAAAATTTTCCTGTTCTTTAGACATTCTATCAGGGATGATAGCAGCCAAAATGGCCTTTAAACACAAGCATACAGCATGCGAACACTAACAAGGACAATGAGGTATTGCACTCTATTTTTCAGAAAACAATTTAAACTTATGTACGACCAGCAAGGAGGTTATGTTTTAGGCAGGTTTTGTCAAAACTACTGTGTGGATTTCAGGGAAAAATTGTAGAGAGATTTGGAATGGGCCACAGAAGAAACTGTTAAATTTTGTTGCATATCCAGATAAAGAGGGAATGCAGGGTTTGCTTTATAATGTGAATTGAACAGAAGAAAAGGACGGAAAAAAATATGAAGGCTGTGAAGCACCTGTACATTGTAGTGATTAGCAGTAAAAACTAAACTGCAGCATTTATAAAATTAGACCAACTCTGTGGTGAAAACAGATGTGCTCAATCAGCACAGGGCTTCCTAGATAAAATAGCATAACAGCGCTTCACCACAGACACAAACATTCATGGTTGCAACACAGCAAAGACTTTACCTCCTCCAATTTATTTTATCACAAACAGACACAATAAGATGCTTTCACTGTACATAATTCATTATATTACCTCTGCCAAGGAAATTATGTTATTTTTACAGGATGATGATACACTACTGGATGAGTTGAAACAAACTTTCGAAAATCGAAAAGATTTATAGTGAACCCATTACATTTTGGTGCAGTCTGAGGTACAGATAAAAATGAGGGATTTTTTTAATCTTATTTCTTTTATTTATTTATTAGAAATTTTAGTTTTAGGGGGCATGTGCTCTTCTGTTTTCCCAAAGAAGTTTTCCTGATGCTCTGTGACTGGTTAGGAGTTCATCAGAGCATCAGCCTGGGGGAAGAAAGTATCTCTGGCCTTGCTCGGGGTCTTGGCGTACAGTTAGTTCTCTGTAAAACCTACCAAAGGGGAGGAGTTTAAACAGTTTGTGTGAGGGGTCAGCAGAGATGTCACTTTCATAAAATCAGGTTAATATCTTGATTTAAGATTTCTCTAATCCCCTAGTTTTGGGGACGTTTCATATTTGGGTGTTTGTCTGGGATTTGAACCCTAGACCTCTCACACACCAAGCGACAGTCATACCCCCAACAGGTACAGCACTGTCAGGACCAAAACCTGCCTCTCAACAGCTACAAAAGCCATCAAATTATTATATCATACTATTATATCAGTGACACTGACAAAATTCCTTCCGACGCTGGCCAGCCGCAGGGTAAGTGCTATGTATGGCGTTATCAAAAGCGTCCATGATGTGTGATCCAAAAAACTCTTGAGAGTCAAACACTTGATGTAGTTCAAAATTTAAAAAGTTAGGCTCTAAATTCTGATGGGACAGACTCAAAACTCTAAATATCACTTAATGAAGCTGACTGTAAGCATGTGTGTGCGAAGTTTGGTATAACTGCACCAGAAATATTTAAACGCTGGCAGAGTGTAGGTGGGTCCACATGGAACAAGAGTCATCTGAAGATGTCTTTCACAACAGACAGCAGCTCGTGGTCAAAGCAGATGAATTTCATTATTTTAGCTGATATTTTTGGGGGGGTATCTGTATCTGTATCTCTACTAGGCCACCGACAGCTGAGAGGCGCTTGAGCTGCTAAGCATTTCTCATTAGCGGTGTTAAATATCTTTGGTCTCATTCTTCCACCAGGATTTTCACTGTTCGAAAATCTACTAGGCCAGAAACCTTCACTGCATTTTTCTTTGTTCAGTAAGTTTTGCACCTCTAATCATATGTTCTCAATTTTCTTTATAGAGAAAAGTGATCAAATCATTCATTCGTTGAGCTTTTATTGGCGGATTATGATTTGTGGCTGATCAATACGAGCACCCTTAACTTATAAATATCCTGCCAAAAATTATTTTTATATGACAATTTAAATCCTGAAATAAAAATATCATTAGTTCTAAACCCATACTTGGTATATTTTGAATCTAGGATTCTGTTAATTTTCACTTTGCAACAACAGACCTAAATTCTGGGTCCATAAGGCACACATACAATGGCTGGGCTTTGTTCACTTCAACTGCTCTGAGCTACAGGGAAACACTGAGGGAGGCCAGCCAAGTGTCCTCTCTCTGTGTGTGTGTGTGTGTGTGTGTGTGTGTGTGTGTGTGTGTGTGTGTGTGTGCGTGTGTGTGCGTGTGTGTGAACCTTCGACCTTCCTGATGGAAGTCGCTCTAATGGGGAAGGAGGAGGACTGATGTTATCATAAACTCTGCTGGGCTTCCACACATGGTCTTATTCCAGTTCAACCAGCATATTCATCTCCTTCTATGATCACTGATAATTCCATTATAGTTGTGTGAAAATCCTGAAAGTGCCCTGCTCGGCCACAGAAAACACTGACTATCTTGGATGCTATAATATTTGATGTGACAAATTCTCTGACCAATGATGAATTTAAATGACTCAGAGATAAATAAATTTGCCTAATTCTGTATTAATTCCGATAAAAGATCTCTATTTTTGTTTCTCCTCAAAAAATATCACATTCACCTCTTAAATATCAGTAACTGATAATGCCCAACTCCGTCCAAACTGAATTATAAGCTGTAAAAACAATTAGTTAAACAGTGCTATAGTTGTGTGTGTCTGTGCTCTGCATTAAACCTTGATTTGAGTTTACCATGTTCCAAGAAGATGTCATGCAGCAAACACTGCACATCAGTCAAAAAACAAATCTGTCTATAACAATTTTTTACTGTTATGCCAGCTATATCAGCTATATAATTACTATTATAGGTAATTATAGGTATTATAGGTAAGATTGACAGACTCAGTGTCCTCCACTGTGCGTAAGTGGGACAACAACATATGTCACAACCATGCCATCTTCATTTAAGGGTGACCGTTCTCTTCAAAATTATAACACAAGCCACCCAAAAATACATCTGGAACTCATATCACTGTCCAGAAATCAGGACTCAATTACTTATGGCAGTTCACCTTGTTGTGAGAAGCTTCATATAGGAACTATTTACAGTCCATAGAATTTCAGCATATAACCTTGTAGAGGTAAACGTGCATACTTATAACCAAGAGTCACACTTTTGACAGGGTAGGATGTAAACATTAATAGCATCCTCCTCAGCTGAGTTATAAAGTTAGCTTGCTTAGATATGTTCATTAAAAAGCCTCTCATTCATGAGTAGATGCAACAATCCTTCTGCACAACAATACTGAAACTGTCCAAAGCAAGGCCTGTGGATTATCTTGAGTAACCAGGTCATGATAACTGGAAAGAACCCTTTCTGTTGAAGTTTTTCATATCCTTTTTGCTGCTTTGAGCACCACAACCGAAGCACTAGTTCCATTGCAACGGAGAGAAGACAAACTTCAATAAGAAGTATCAATCAATAAGATGTGAGTTTGTTATGCACTTTCCCTTCAACATAAAAGATTACTTGAGATGTATTATGAGACAATACCTAACAACCATTAAAACAGCCTGGTGACTCAGTGAAGACTGCCTCCACCCGCGCGTCCACGTACACACATAAACAGAACATGCAGTGGTGCGACTCTCAGCCGGTTTACTCTGATCCAGTGTCTGTCTGAGCAGACATAACTACCAGGTGTCTCAGAGAAACAAAGCATTTCATTAGGCTCTTCAAATACCAAACATTACACAAAGATGGCCTAATTGCTGTAAAAACATATACTTAACAGTAAATGCCTATAATTTGGCCTATAAAAGAGCATGACCATACGGTTAAAGCAGAATGAGTAAGAAATGAGTCACCATGAGTCAATATGAATGACAGTGATGTAAGCAGTTGCCATGCTCAATACGGAGGTGAAGCCAAGGCTGACTTGAACATCAAATAACCATTTTCAAGTTGGAAATTTATTGACTTCATTTTCCTTCTTGAACTGATCACTTTTCCTGACTTTTATTGTCTTTAAAATATAGTGGGTATTTTGACTTGACATGACTGGAAAATTAAGCCTTTGGAACTTTTTTTGTTGATAGCGAACATGAACAAAATTTGTTCACTATCAAAACAAACATCTTACTTTGTGGAAACATATTTTTATTTTTTCCTCTGAAACAGCAACAAAAAGAGCCAATATTGTCAAATATGGTCAACACAAAAGCTTTTGTCTAAAGGCACTTTTAAATTAACAGCTCCAGTACTCAATTGTGAACAATTGACTTTCTCAGTTTTCCAAGGAATCTTTTAAAGCTCTGTTCATGCAAGGTGAAGCTAATGCTCCAAAAAAAAAAAAAAAAAGAGTAAGTGAACCATTAAGCTGAGACTATTTTTCACATACGGATTGAAAAGTTGAGATAAAATTTAAAGCTTGCATTAACGCTTTTGATATTTGTTTTAGGATGCACCGATATGGAAATTCTGAGCTAATGCCAACATCTTTATTATTTTGTGTCATGGAAGTAAAGAAATCTGTATGAAAAATGAATAAACTTTTATAACGTGAATATTGGTTACTTAGGCTTTTTATATAGAAGACCCAGGCTTTCAGAATTCATTTATTGGAGACTGTCACATGGTGGACTGCAGAATGAGAGCATAAAAACCTCATCCAGGATGTTGACTGCTTATGTTATGTCGTATGATGTGTGTTATAGATGTATGACAGGCAAAGTAGCCAGTACAAAGCCAATGAGACACAACAAATTACTATTGGCCACTGATATTGGTAATTGCCACATTATGTACATTTCTACCAGTAAACCATGTCAATATAGGCCGACAAATCACTGCATCTTTATTTTTGGGGAATATTGTTCTGACAAAACATGCAACATGAAAATGTCACCTTAGGCTTTTACCTATTTTTCACCCAAAAATTAAATTGATTATTTGACGGACAAAATTCTATGTAAGCCTCCGTGTCAGTCTTGACAGTAAGCAAGCACCGGCCAAAGCAGGGTTCTGGAACTGCCACAACTAAAAAGGAATCTAAACTACTGAATCTAAAAACTGTAAACTAATCTCAACAATTATTTCTTCTAGACCCCATCCATCCATTTTCTACCGCTTATCCTGTGAGGGGTTGCGAGAGGCTGAAGCCTATCTCAGCATCATCGGGCGAAGGCAGGGTACACCCTGGACAAGTTGCCAGTTCATCACAGGGCTGACATATAGAGACAAACAACCATCCACACTCACATTCACACCTACGGTCGATTTAGAGTGACCAATTAACCTAACCCCCAGTTAGGGAGGAAGCCGGAGTACCCAGAGAGAACCCACGCAGACACAGGGAGAACACGCAAACTCTGCACAGAAACGGCCTGACCCGGAATCGAACCCAGGACCTTCTTGCTGTGAGGCGACAGTGCTAACCACTGCACCGCCCTATTTAATAAATGACACTGAAAAATATGAATCAGGAAAATAAAAACAAATCATGATTATCAGTACAACATGATTGCAAGCTACTATATGAACAGCTGAATATAAAAAATCTGTTTATTTTAGGCTTTTACCAATACAAAAATATAATATCAGTCTGAAAACATGATACTCAGTGCCTCTTTCAATATAATGTCAAAAACAAAAAAAAATTCTTAGAACACAAGATAGGATCTTTTTTTTTTTTCCTTTTTTAAAAATCAATCCTGTATTCGCCATCCCATTCTTTCAGTCTGTTCCTCATCCCACAGGGTCTAGACCTGGGTTGCTATGAGCAGATGGTCATAACTACCAAAACACAGAACAGGGGGGTGTTGCTTTAAGTCACTGCATACCCAGATTGATTTCAGCAACCTGGATGAGGCAATCCTTTTTTCTAAAATGCCAGCCAAAGAAGGGACTTCCCTATAATCCAGTGTCACCCACACCTACATAACTGAAAAGATTAACTCTCTGCTGATGTAAACTGAGACCCAGGCAAGGAGACCAGGAAGCTGGAGATCTAAAGGTTCCCATGTTGTTATACTATATACATCACTCAAAAAGATAGAACTGTAAAAGCCAGAGCAGAGAAGCTATGAATAAACCACGAAGCTCAGTAAAACGACCTTCAACGTCGAAGGTTTTGAGTAGCATTCAAGAAGGAGTATTTAGGAAGAGGAACTAGGATGCTTGACCTTTATCGTTTTATCTTTGGAGTCAAGAAAACAAAAAGTTCTTTTTAAAAAACTGGACTTTCAAATCAGAGCTTTACTTACTGAAAAGTGTGAGTGCGATATAAAAAGTCTCTTGTTACCATGCAGGGACTTCCTTTCAAAATAGCAAAATCTGGTGCATTCTCCTGGTAGCACTGGGCTCGCACTGCATTATTGTGGAGGAAGTTTCTAAAATTTTGCTGGTATAACCTGACAGCATTAGGTCGAGAAAATCTTCGACAAAATAAGAGGTAGTGCGATATTACTATTGCGCGAGGGATACAGTTGTAAAAACTGGAACAAACTGCGGCGTTATTGAGAAAGTCTCGTATAAAGTGTTGTGGTTGTGTAGAGATGTGCATTAAAAAAGAAGAAGCAGGTGGCGATTAAACAAAAGCTGCTTCTCGAGTTAACAGCTAGCTCACGCGCTCGCTCGCACTGCTTTGCAAGTTCGGGGAAAAACAATGAAAACCACACCGACCTGCATGTGAAATGTCGGACAGATCGTAGTTCCTAGCGCTGCGGGGAAACTCCTTCAGCTTTCGGTTGGACAAGTGTAGAGCCCCGCTCGCGGCAGCCTCCTCAAGCGCCTTCTCCACGCTTCGGCTGGCCGCTACTGTAGCAGGCAGCTGGGCTTTATTCCCAGCAGCCATCAAACGTCCAGGTCTACCTCCTCTATCACTTTGTTTGAGGCGCCCGCTCCTATTTCATAACCCGTGGAACCGGAGGAAACTCCGAGCTGAGTGTTCCTTTTTGAAAACTTCTTTAAAAGTATGAAATTATTAATTAATTCCGAAAATCAGAAGGTAGCGTGAGATGTGATTGCGTACCTCACACAACGCGAGATTCGCCTCCCACTAGAACTAAACGAGAGTGTCTCAAGCTGTCAATCTCTACAAGAAATTGTGTCAAGCTGACAAATTTCACAACAAGATTACAGGAACACAAAACCATCTCTTCAAAATAAAAGGGGAAAAAAACTTACCACTTAGGAAGAACAAGAAAAGGTTGTGGCTCAGATGGTAGAGTGGTCGTCCAGTGATCGGAAGGTTCCTGGTTCGATCCCAGACCCTGCAATCAACATGTCGAAGTGTCCTTGAACAAGACACTGAACCCCAAATTGCTCCTGATGCTGCACCATCAGTGCTCCTGATGAGCAGGTGGCGCTTGCGAGGTAATCACTGCCACTAGTGAATGATTGTGTGTGTGAATGTGTGAATGCAAAACCTGAGGTGTAAAGTGCTTTGAGTGGTCAACAATGACTAGAAAAGTGCTATATAAATACAGGACATTTATTTATTTTTATAACACACTACTCGGAAGAAATTCAAAATCCTATACATAAGCAAAGAAACATTAAGAGCAATCTTAATCAGATTGCAGATTATACAGAATTAGAAACAATCTGTTAAAATGAAAGTTAATTAAAAACATTGTTAATAGGCTAATAGATATAATAGATATAACTAGACTTCAATGAATCCCCACCTTACTGTGGTGCAGGGGTTTGGGTGCCTACATGATCCTAGGAGCTATGTTGTTGGTGGCTGTTCGCCTCTGGTAGGTTCATCGAGGCCAAATTGGTCCTAGGTGAGGAGCCAGACAAAGCGAGGTTCAAAAAGTCTCCTGTGACGATGACTACCAAGGACATGTGCACCCTGCAAAGAGGGGTACCAGGATCCCGCCCTGGAGCCAGGCCTGGGGAAGGGGTCCATAGGCGAGCGCCTGGTGGCCAGGCCTTTGTCCATGGGGTCCGGTCGGGCTCAGCCCGAAAAGGAGACATGGGTCCGTCCTCCTGTGGGCCCACCACCTACATGAGGAATGAGCAATAGGGGTCTGGTGCTATGTGGATCAGGTGCCAGTCAAAGGCAAAGGCTTTGGCGGACCGATCCTCAGTTGCTGAAGCTGACTATTGAAACATGGAATGTTACTTCTCTTGTGGGGAAGGATCGTGAGCTTGTGCGAGGTTAAGAAATAACACTAGATAAAGTCTGGCTCACTTCAACACAACAGCTAGGGTTTTGGAACTAGTCTTCTTGAGAGGGTTTGGACTCTTATCTTTGCTGGAATTATCCCAGGTTAGAGGCGAAGAGCAGGTGTGGGCTTATTAATAGTTCCTCAGTTCCCAGACAGTGTGTTGGAGTTTACCCCGGTGGACGAAAGGGTTGCGACCCTGTGCCTTCGGGTTGGGGAATATGTCCTGACTGTGGTTTGCGCCTATGCATCAAATAGCAGCTCAGAGTACTCATCCTTTTTGGAGTCCTTGTAACAGGTGTGGAAGTTGCCCCTACTGGGGACTCCATTGTTCTACTGGGAGACTTCAACATTCATGTGGGCAATGACAGTGAGACCTTGAAGGGTGTGATGGGGAGGACTGGCCGATCTGAACCTGAGTGGTGTTCAATTATTGGATTTCTGTGCTAGCCACACTGGTGGACCCAAGTGTCAACAAGTGCACCTGGCACCAGGTCACCGAAGCTCACAGTCAATGATAGACTTTGTAGTCATATCATCTCATCTGCAACAGTATGTGCTGGACACTCGAGTAATGAGAGGTGCAGAGCTGTCAACTGATCATGACCTGGTGGTGAGATGGATCAAGGAGTGGGGGAGGCTGCCAGACAGACCAGGCAGCCCCAAACGTATAGAGAGGGTCTGCTGGGAAAACCTGGAGGACCCTGGCAAAATGCTTTGTGCCAACTCCCACCTCCAGCAGAGCTTCAACCACATCCTGGAGGTAGTTGGTAACATGGAATCTGAGTTGGCCATGTTCCACTCTGTCATTGCTGAGGTGGCCGCTCGAAGTTGTCGTATCAAGGTTGCTGATTCTAGTCGTGGTAGTAACCCCAGAACCTGCTGGTGGGCACCAGAGGTGAAAGGGGCCGTAAATCTGAAGAAGGACACCTACAGGACATGGCTGGCTTGTGGGACTGTTGAGGCAGCAGGCAGCTGCTGGCGGCCCAAGCAATCTGTGACTTGGGCAGTTGCAGAGGAAAAAAACTCGGATGTGGGAGGAGTTTAGTGAGGCCATGGAACAAGACTTCCAGTTGGCACTGAAAAAATTCTGGCAAATTGTCCAGCAGCTCAGGAGGGGAAAGTGGCACCCTGCATGGCAGTGTCTTCCTGCCAACAGAGGTCGACTTTCAGATCCTTAATATGGGATTAAAACTGGCAATCAACACTAGAAATTACTGCATTCTACACATTCTAATTTTGGTTGGTCTGCTCCCAAACCAAAGAGACAACCAACACCCCACTTTTAGAACTCAGCTATTTCAACTATACTGTGGGTGGCTGAAAAGTCCCAACTTCAGCCTCCTAAGAGCAAATATATAGAGCTTTAACTACAGTGATGTTAGCATTCTTGATATCAGGCTGTAGAAACTATTTAGAGGGAAATTTTAAGGCCGTAGATATATATGCTTTTACCTAGTTTTATATTATATTCATATTCATATTGTGCAAAAAGCATGTATCTATAAAATTAACTATAATGTAGGCATTAATATTTTTTCTTTAGCTCAGAAAAACAGCCTGGTTGTACCTTTGTGATGACGTATATTCCAGCTAAGCCAAGAGAGACTTTCAAGATTTTTTTTATCTTGAGAAGGGGAAAAAATTTCTGTTAGCACATTAAGAAAAAATTTATTTTTTTTAGTTTATCACAAACATAACACCTCAATGTATTCAACGTAAACTGAAAACTGAAAAGTAAGAAATAACCAATGCTGTCAGGCACACGTATCCAAGTAAAACATCACATTATACAACATTAATATCTTCCGACACACAGTGAGGTAGAAGTTTAAATATGTATTCTCAAAAAATACTCAAGTAAAGTACCTTAAATAAAAGTACAGAAGGCTACCTGTGTAAATATTCTTTGCTACATTCTTCCACTGACACCATATATTTTTAGTTAATTATGTACACACAAGTATAAAAACAACAGTTTGATTTCTTATCTGAAGATGAGCTATATGCTGAAAGTACTTGTCACAAGAAGATTTAATGACTGATTTAAGTCTAAATGAATGTCCAAATATGAATCAAAATATATATTAATTAAATATATGGAGGGGAAAAAAAACAATGGCTGTTTGCTCCACCCATGTAGCACCATGTGGGTGCCCTCAAAGTGTTGGCTCTTCTCATGCACCTATTGCAATTTCAGTGTCCTAACAACCCCATGTGGATCTTCTCGATTTAATACAAATACATATGGGAGGATGGGAGGTCAGACATTTAGATAATACACACACTTTAACAAGCAAACACAGACGCACAAATGGTCATTCTGTGTCCAACTGAGACACAACATATGCTGTGGACAAAAGGAACAGTGACATAAGCTAAACCTTCCTCATAATGAGTGTGAATATTCATGCTCTCCACTGACCCAAATGCTTTTGCTACGATGTCATCAGTGGCTTGTGACAAATCAGCAGAGCTGAATGTCCAGTGCCAGTTGGTTTTCATATTTGCTTGAGAGATAAATTATTTAACTGCCAATGCTTTATTTTATCCATTAAACAACTAATGTCTCCTTGAGTTGACCAATGACCCAGTAATCTCCAGTTGAACAGGCCTGGAGACTTTTCCCTCTAGACAGACTTTGATTCTTTCTAAGTCCCAGCAGGCAGAGTGACATCACAGTTTCTCACGCTCTTTGTCCATCCCTCTCTTCCTCTTCTATCCTCCCATGACCATTGGTTTTCTGTCACTTTTTCCTGTCAGGTGTAAACAGACCACAGCCACAACACCGTCATTAACATGTTAAAATTCATATATCTCCTCAGACAGCAACAACTCAGTTGGTGCAGGTTATGGTCTGGTATTCGTACACACTCTGAATGAATTTTATAATATTACGATCTTGTGTCAGTGAAACACACTATATTTCTTTGAAGAAATAGTTCAACTTCCAACACCTCTCAATAATATTCAGTAAACTAGCAGAAGGCCCACCTTGGATTATTAAAAAAAAAAAAAAAATTCCAAGGAACATTGCACCAAATAAAAACGTGATTGTCACAGTTCCCCACAGCCAACACTCCTAGCTCAGCCTGTCAGCTATGTTGAATCCAAATGTCTTATATTCAGGGTCATATTTTTTCTATTGCTGGTACAGAGTTTCTTCCTACATGATGAAAACATTTCAGAAACTATTTTGAGTGCTTGCATCTGAGGTTACAGAAAGGAAAATACATTCCCTCTGTACCTGCTGATGACCTTGCGATCGATATGATTTTCAAAATGAAGCAGAAAGAATTTATATTATGAACCTCTGCTGAAGGTTTCAAAACAGGTGGATGTTTCATTTCTAATGCCTGTGTCACTTCTACTCTCAGCTCAATGACAGCAACTGGTTTTCTGTGCAGAATTTATCTGTCAACCAATGACCAATGTTCTGAGGAAAGTGTGCCGTTGTCTCTGACCTATATAAAGAAAGTGTGTGAAAACTAGGACACATTGAGAATGACACTTCACAACTTTCAGTATAAGAACACTGGGATATTATTGACAGCAGCTAGGGACAAGAGGGAAAGGGACCGAGGTGGAGAATGGCAGAGATAAGGAGTGAGTGAGTGACCGCTGAAAGAGGGGCATGCCTGGGAATGAAAGGGATGAGATTAAGACCAGGCCACCACAAGCTGTGCATGTCCCACACACAGACGCAGTATGTTGTGTCAAGTTGCGACACAAGTGACCTGAGTAGAGCCTGTCACATATTAGCACTTCTGTAAAACAGGATGAAAAGGAGCCTGAAACCCCTCTGGTTTCATTATCCCTCTGCTAAAATCAGGCGTTTCCACTTCTATCACCATCATAAAACAACTAAATACTTTGATAAAATTAAAATGGGCTATTATTAATAATAATACCTATCTCAGTACTCTAAAAACAGTGTGTAAATTTGCATTAGTGTACATTGTTAGAAGTAATAATGTTGGTATTGCAACATTACTGGAACGACATGCATGCAGCAGAGCAGCATTATACTAGAGGTATTACAAAAGTGGGGGTACTGGAACTTTAGTTCTCATTCATTCATTTTCTACCGCTTATCCCGTTAGGGGTCGCAGGGGGGGCTGGAGCCTATATCAGCATCTTGGGGCAAAGGCGGTACACCCTGGACAAGTCGTCAGTTCATCGCAGGGCTGACATATAGAGACAAACAACTATCCACACTCACATTCACACCTATGGGCAATTTAGAGTGACCAATTAACCTACCCCCAGATTTGCATGTTTTTGGAATGTGGGAGGAAGCCGGAGTACCCGGAGAGAATCCACGCAGACACAGGGAGAACATGCAAACTCCACACAGAAACATCCTGACCCAGAATCGAACCCAGGACCTTCTTGCTGTGAGGCAACAGTGCTAACCACTGCACCACTGTGCCGCCAAGTTTAGTTCTGATGATTCAAAATCAAATTTAATCAAATCAAATTTTATTTGTATAGGCCGAAATCACAATTTACACATTATCTCACTGGGCTTTGACAAAGTGTACAGATGTGACATCCTCCGCCCTTAGACCCTTGAACCGGGTGAGGAAAAACTTAAAAAACCCTAAACAGGGAAAATAAGAAACCTCAGGAAGAACCACAGAGGAGGGATCCTTCTTCCTAGGACGGACAGACGTGCAATAAATGTCACTTGTACAGAACACAAAAACATGTTAACAGTTTACTTAGAATGTATAAAACATCCATGACTCCCAGAGTCATGGATGAGTATTAATTTCTCTTCTTTCTTTCTTTCTTGTAAAGAAAAAATGTGCATGGTCTGTTCAAGCAAAGGTGGCATTAGCACAGTGTAGAATGATTCTCACACATTGAAAATGTTAAGAAAAGTATAAGAATGATAGTATTAAAAATCAAAAGATACTTAAAGCACCAAATGTAAAAGTATTCATTATGCTGAATGTCCACTGTCACAAAAACATTCTTTATATTATAGGGATATAATTGTTGATTTGGCTCTGGCTAAAAGTCAAGTCTTCTCTTCTCCTGTAATACATCATTAATTTATTGATGATGCCATGTTAGGCAGCAGCCTGTTGCAGCAACTCCCAATGATTGTCCTTGTTATTGTTATTTATTGTTTTTACCTGTCTTTTCATTTTCCTATTTTTGCTATTTTGTATATCAAGGTGTTATTGCATGTGTATATTTTTATATTTATATTTATCAACAGTATTTTTTTTCTCTCGCTCTCTCAGTCCTATTTTAATTTATAGTTACATTCTATGTTTATGTTGCTGCTGATACAAGTGAATTTCCCATATCGGGATCAATAAAGAACCTCTACAACTGAATCTGAATATTTGTATTATTAATTAAATCAATCTTGTTATCAAAGTTAAGCAAATCAATTTAGAGGACAAAAAATACCATATTTTCTTCTAAAATGTAGAGGAGCAGAGGTATAAAGTAGCATAAAATGTTAGTTCTCAAAATATCAAAAATGTGAATGTACAGTGTTTCAGTAAATGTACTTACAAATGCAAAGCAAGAACATAAACTATTAAAGAGTTGTAGTAAATTAAAGTAAAATCAACTGTACTTTCACACATACTTGGTTCTTTGTAAGTTGTCTCTTCAAAACATTCACATC
>KV751349.1:370914-380941 GCA_001698575.1 Mola mola | reverse complement strand
TTTGCTAGTGTGTAGCATGGGCAACTTACAGCATGAAATAATTTGGGGGGCTAAATATAGGAAGATTAAGTATTGAAGGTCCTGAAAGATCTGACCAACCAAATTTCAAGGTATTGTAACTGAGTCGTGTTCTCTGAAATTATTGCTCAAATTTGGCTCTTAGTAAGAGATTTAGAAGAGATGTGATAGCAAAATTAAACTTAAGTCACTTCACACCTTGAGGTAGATTGCAATATTTCCCCTCGAAATAAGTAATTTTTTGAAAAACAACCACTAGATGGCATAACACCATCACAAGCCGACGAGAAGCACCAGTACCAGACATGGCCTCAATTATTCTGATACATGGATACCAATTCAGTCTGTCAGGGCTTCTATTTGACAAGCATAAGGTCACCTTATGATCGAATGATATCAGTGATTATGACAGTCGAACTCTAGAAGGAAACTTTTTTTGTGTTCACGAAATTGGACTGCTAACTCTTAACAGTATGCTATTGTCCAAAAAGTCAAACATGACTTTTTAACAAGCTTGAGAATTTTTTGTTTAGTTCAATACCAGACAGATTAGTGTACAATACATTTACTCATCCTTAACTTAAAGCTCAAAACTCCCATTTGCACTATAATTTTTTGACGAGTCAAATATTTATTTACACACTTTCCATCTAACTGCATTGGTCCATATTTGCTAATCAATGTACCCATCCTGTGTACTCATGTGCAATACTAGAGTACTTGTACATGATTTACTGCACACCATGTGTGTAATCAATGATCTTACCTGATCTCCAAGGTGTAAATAGTCCATATATCTCTTTTATTGACTCTTAAGCTGCTTTAACAAGTAAAATTCCCCAGTGTGAGATAATGTTTATTTTCTCTTAAAGCTGAAGTTGCCGGTGCATAGCTAATTAAAGAGATAGCCCTTCTTTTAACTTAGAGGATTTCATTGCCCAGAAATCCATTGTCAGTACATCAAAGATTTAGATTTCTTTTATGAGTACCCAAGAGATACCATTTTGTATCTAACGAATTCTCCTTTTCAAAGCCATTATCAATCATTACCCACAATGCTCCATCAATAGTTAAGTTGGATATTTAATTGTTTTATGCTGGTAGCAGTTAATGTAGCCTACCTGGACCTTCTGGCCTCAAAAAGAATTCATGCTGATGTTGAATATTCAGTGGAGTTACCCTGTGAGGAACTTTGTATTTTAGCAGCACTTACTGATTTTCACAGTCTGTCTTTGTATTGTATTTCTGGCCCTATCCCATCTATAATTCTGTAGTAAGGTGTTCAATGAACTCTCTTCTTCTTTACATTTAAATTGGTGAGCTTATATTTGCAGAAAATGAACATATCTCAGTTAATAGAGAAGACGTGTTGTTAATGAAATAGTTCAATATAGTTCCAGCAGTTGTCTTGATATTTCTGTTTGGGCACATAATTGTGTAAAATGTGTTACGTTTTAGTTAGTGAAAGAAAGCAAATAAACACAAAAAAGAACGGATAATATACATTTCTGCATTATAAATCTCCAAAATCTTTAAAGAAAATGAGAAGGAAACAACAAATTCCTTGTTATTTGGGTGCCACAGCACGGGCCCAAGGACTTTGAAAAATAAAATAGTTTTTTTCTCACCCTTTGTGCAGGTGAAATCAGATGTGACATTTAAAAACAATTAAGAAAAACTTTTGAATGGGACACAGACTTGGCTTATATGCTGCACCAGAGCTGGTCTTGCTGGCTTGTCCAAACTAATCAAAGATGCAGGAGAGGCCAAAGTCCTTAACTGGACAAATGAGTTTAAACACTACTTGGGTGCATTGCTCAGCAAGCCTAATTTATGAGGAACTAATGAGAGAAATTGTTTGTAAACTGATCCCATATGTGTACTCAAAAAAGTAGACTGAGTTGACGGTACACTTTTTTTTGTGGTAACAGAATGTCTATATTGATCCTGGCCAGTTTCATGGGATTTGAGGCTTTCCTAGCATGCAACCAATTGGTCCTTCTTCTCAGATCTTGGGAAATGTGCTTAATTGCTTCCTTTCTGAGATGAGAAGG
This sequence comes from Mola mola, assembly GCA_001698575.1. Lineage (NCBI taxonomy): Eukaryota > Metazoa > Chordata > Actinopteri > Tetraodontiformes > Molidae > Mola > Mola mola. Next base: position 378,869 of record KV751349.1, on the reverse strand, counting down.
TTGATATCACTCTCATCTTATAGCATAGCATAAAGCCTGGAAGCTGAGGGAAACAAGCCCAGCTCTGTTCAAAGCTTGCCAGCATCTGTTCAATCAAAACTGCAAAGATTGTGTTCAAATGGGGACTTACTGTGCTTAGAACAATTTCTTGACAATAGTTGATCCCTCTGTGTACAACCTATGCAGCATCATCAGCTACAAAGCAGGCTTTCAGATACAGTCTGGTTTCAGGTTGCTGTACAAATACATGTCATTTTATTTACAGCCTGCCTACCATGTGTGACTCTACTTATGGCAATTTAATTTTGGCCAGTTTTACCTCAATGTTCTAGATTAAAATATGCCAACAACTACTGGATGGAAACTACACACATTGTCAATCCAAACTGGTTAACCACCACTATTGATCCTCTTTCCAGTGGCCACCATGAGTTTCACATTTGCAGTTCTTCATTAAGGTGAAATTAATACAATTTCTCAAGATTCTGTCCATGTTGCTGGGAAGAGCCAACCCAATGAGCCAACAAGCACAAGAGCAGCACATTGACTCTATTTTTATATATTGACTTTAGAGTCTTTAACAAGCACATCTGTCTACTCAACTATTGATAATTTGTTTTGAAGGCCTGGTGAAAAGTAGAGTGCTAATGAGGCTCCCCCCCCAGCTTCAGCCAGCGAGACTGACTGTGGTTGGTGGTTTTCGGATGAAGGGTCTCCTTTTGATTTAGTTGTAATTAAAGTGCAGGAAGTGAGAGAGGGGTCTACCTGCCTAGCTTTCAGTTCGGCCGGCCTCTGAGGTGCTCTCTGAAAGACATTAGCACATCTGGCCTCATGTTTGATGTTTTTTGGGTTTTACAGAGCTCATAACAGCACGTCATCACAAGTTAGATTTAATCATCTGTCAAGAAGATCAGTGATGTTAGGCCAGTTATGCCATAATTTAATATCTATGTGCTCTATGAACATGAAATGTTAAAATATATTTTGATCAAGGCCAATAAAATCTCTACTTTGAATGTAAAGAAAAACAACTAGACCTTCGTTTATTCTGTTGAGTTATGTACTGTTATCACAAATGTGGTCACTTGCTGCTTGTGTGACTTCCGTAATGTAAAACTTTAAAACTTCAGCTCCTCTGAACATTTCTGACTGAGTCAAATCAGGTAGATTTTCATGGACAATGTTGGCTGTTTATCAGTGAAGAGCCTCACACTTCTAACATTTTTTGTTTGTATAGATAAAGACCCCTTGTGACCCCGATTACTTGCTGCACGTTTAAAGGTCCATACATACACAACTCAAGCATTTTACTGCACAGAGTACTAGCGAAAGTACGAAACCATGGTATCCTTTGATGTCCAATCTCTGTTTACCTGCATTCCCACAACTGAAGCTGTGGAGACGACAAGGAAAAAGACTAGTACAAGACAGCTCCCTAAACAACAGAACCAACTTCACTACTGACCAAATTTGTTCCCTGTTAGATCTTTGCCTTACGACCACCTATTTCAAATACAATGAGGGCTTCTACAGACAAAAGCAGTGGATTCTCCAGTGTCACCCATTATGGCCAACCTTTACATGGAAAAAGTGGCATTCAAAGGAACAACACCTAGCCACTGGTTTAAGTATGTAGATGACATGTGGGTTACAATCAAAACTCAAGAAGTAGAGGCCTTCTCAGTATATAAACTCAGTAGACAACAACCTCAAATTCACAAGGGAGGACACCAAAGAAACCAGGCTACCATTCTTGGACTATGCTTTGTAGCTAGAGGAGGACAGGAGCCTCAACAACCTACACACACAGACCAATAGCTACTTTTTGACTCCAACCACCCACTGGAAAACAAGCTTGGGGTGATCAGAACCCTAAGCCACAGGGCTGAAAATGTTCCCTCAAATACAAAAGGGAAAGAAAAGGAACACACACACATCAAGAAAGCACTCAAGGGTCAAAGGACCCTCTTTTGAAGACAACAACGAACACATTCTTGACAGAGAACACAGATGGTCTGAGAGAGGAGTGAAATAGGCCATCTACGTCAAAATGGAAAGACCGTCATTAAACAGGGGTGGTGGTCTAAGACATGAATTATCAGCAACCTACAATGCAGTCCTGACATAACTTTCCAGGCGTTTTAAACACAATAATAACGTATAGTAATAATAGAAGGCACATTTTAGAGTGACAGAGTAATTTAAAACACCGTTGAAACCAAATTAAATAGCTATGGTTGAGAAAGCAGAGACGAAGAGTATGTAATGTGCATGCCGAAGTGAACTTAAAGCGAGGAATTACTACCTGAAACAAAACTTAGAAAAGAGAAAAAAGTGAAAGGACGAGTGACAGGGGATGGATCAATTGCCCAAAAAGCACATTTATTCCATGAGTCAGATCAGCACTCTCTGCCTCAATTTGCTATTTTTGTTTGAGCCAACTGCATAGATGACATTATGACAAGCATAACAAATATAACTTTACAGACAGCAAGTGTACTGACTTCATGTCTTGTTCTTGTTTTGTAATGTTTCACATGAGGCTAGAAAATTAAATAAGAATGACAAATTTAAAATGAGAACTATGTCCAAGCGTTCTGACTGGTTGTGTTGTTTCAATGTTGCCAAGTTTGCACATTTCCATAATTACTTTGGTGAATGCAGTTTCATTAAAATGAACAGAAATCAGAGTGCATACTTCTGCCACGCCTAATATAGCGTATTTGTATATCCAAAAGTTTACTATACTCAGGAATTTGCAATCTCAATCTCAAAGGTTGCATTGAGATAGATTGATATCAGAGTCTGATCACTTACAAAAAAATATCTAAGGGAACATTTAATATACTGAGGCTGTATAACAAATTTTTATCAAAATCTGTTAAATACATTTGAGTTGTGTTCATATGACAATTTGGACTGGATCCAGAATTCAAATTTGGATCTGGGTCGCCAACAAAAATGGAGTATTTTGAACCTTCTCGGATAACAAAGCTTTACACCAAATTAGATCTAAACCCATCAAACACATGTTCAATAGTGTTCATCTAAAAAAACTGATCCAGGTCGACAATACGGATCCTAATCCAGATCATCACCCAAAAAAAAATTCCTGCAAATTTCCTGAAAGATCTAATTATTTTGGAGGTGTGCCCTTCCCAAAAATTGATCTGGATCAAGTAAATATCCAGTAAAATGTAAGTGGATAAAGTAAAATGTAAAAAGCATTGTAAATAGCATTTCTGAGTTTTATTTTGTTAAATGTTTGCACTTTAACACCAAGCAAAATTCTTTGTATATGTAAAACATACTACGTAATAAACATATTTCTGATTCTGATACTGAATCAACACTCAAATCAAAAATACTGAAACTGTACACTACATTTTGTAAACATTTGTTATGAGCTGATTACAAGTCATTTTGGTATCAGACAAACACACAAACAAATGGAGGGGAAAACAGCTTTGCTGGCAGGAGTAAACATGAAGTAATACTCAAGTTGTGATAAACTGTAGTTCATATTGATTAAATGTGAGAGTTTTTTTGATGCTAGAAGTGAACTTTGCATTTGTATGACTATCTGCATGCTACTCATTGAAAGATACTTTCTAAGCAGCCTCTCATGTGTCACTTGATGAGCATTTCCTTTGTTTTTTGGTCTTGGTGCACAAGAAGTTCCCAGCATAAATTATTCCAGAGCGAGCGACTGCAAAAGCTTGACAACACAGCACCGACCACACGACAAAGCAGATATAATGCAGCGTTTGATAACACAGTTAGAGAGAAAATGAGGCGACTGCCATGCAGGCTGGGAATTGAAGTGCTTTTTTTCCCCCCTCCATTCTCCCTTGTTCAAGTTCACACTCGGGTCCATCTGGTGGCAGGTGGTTGAGATTAGCTGAATAGGCAGCGGTCCAGACTCTCCAACTCGCTCATCACACATGGCTAACTTATCAGAACAGACACAATGAAAGCAGCAACGAAACTCAGCATGCCTGTAATCTCCGTCAGGGATGAGACTTTGATTTACAGACTCTTTCAGCACATTTGTTGACATTTATTCCCTCCCCATTTCCCCCTCCTTTCCTCCTGGGCTCTGTGGCTGTTTGGCATTCACATCTGTTGGTGTGTGTGTGTGTGTGTGTGTGTGTGTGTGTGTGTGTGTGTGTGTGTGTGTGTGTGTGTGTATGCATTCACACAGACGGGGTGGGCTGGCAGGGGTCACGGTTTGCTGGCGCGCCTAGATCCATCAAGAGGAACAAAGTCGGGGGAGAAGGAGCACTGCCAATTGCTCTGAAATCAAAGCCCAGGTTTGGGATTTGGATTTGCTCCGAAAGGCTGGACCCATTTTGTTGGTGCAGGGGGTCTCTGGAAGCCAATGGGAGGAGGAGAAGAGGAGTTAAAAATAATAATCAAATTCACCACTGAGTCCGAGGACGGGACTGGTTGAGAATGCTGGCTGGAGCCTCCGCATGCAGCATCCCTCCTTGTTCCTCCCCTTTGAAGTCTGATTGCTTTTGTTCCATACATAACTTGATCCGATATTTGAAAGACTAATTTGTCTGCATTTTGACAGCAGGGGGTGGAGGGAGGAAGGCATCGCCACCCAGAACTCCACTCGGGGAACTAACAGGAAGGTCAACATGATTTGCCACAGGGGGAAACAGGGGACACAAGCGGGTCAAAAGCATATGATGAATGTCTTTGAATTATTGCGGCTCTGTGCAAATTTGATGACAATGGCTAAGTGGTCAGGTGGCTTAAATCCTTTTGCAAACAGAGGCTGCGCATACTTTGTTGATCTTCATTTTCCTGTCAGATTCAGATCAAACATTAGAATAGCTCCCCCCATGGATGGATGGATGTTCTTTGATGAACAAAATATGAGTTGAAGTGTTGCGTTGAACTTGTGATAGACTTGGGTGGGACTCAATAACGCCGCTCCCCTGCCTCGTTGTTGATGTGCATACTCCTAATCATGTCACAAGCATACAATACAATTGGAGGACACTTAGACACAGCAGCTATCTTTGTTCATGTTATGTATTTAACGTTTTCATCTTACATGTTTGTTTTCCTCACTTTTGGTTTTACCTTCAAAAGAAAGTAGTGGGTAGCATTGCTAAAGTCATCTTCGTTGGCAGCCCAGAACATTGAGAATAGCTGCAAAATAAATTTTGATTGTAAACCCATGTAAAGTAACTGCGGATATGCAAGTTATGTATAACTGATCAGACACAGCATTAAAACCACCTGCCTAGTATTGCATTGGTCCTCTCAATGACCTCAAAACCGCTCTGACCTCTTGACAGGGGACCTCTGAGATTATTGCCCTGTGGTACAGTAGGTATCTGGCACTGGCACATTGGCAGTGGATTCTTTGTGTCTTGTAGGGTGGGGATGGGGTCTCTGCTCCATCCATGGTGCCATTGCATCCTATGACTGCTCAATTTGATCGGGATCTGGGGATTTCAAACGCCACGTTGATTTCTTTGTCATGTTCTTTGATTGAGGTTTCTGTCCTGGAGTGGATGGTTTTGGAAAGTGATGAATGTTGTTTGGCTTGTATTTATGAGAAAACTGGGGTCTGTGACTTCTAATCTTCTTCGTGTGCTCATGGTGCACACTGGAAGCCACACAGTCACTATAACTTCTTGAGGCTAGTTGGTTAGCATGCTAATTCCAGTGGCCAGCTCTACAATACACATAGACATTTTGAGTATCTTGTTTCCATTTGGAGGCGGTACAGTGGTGCAGTGGTTAGCACTGTCACCTCACAGCAAGAAGGTCCTGGGTTCGATTCTGGGTCGGGATGTTTCTGTGCAGAGTTTGCATGTTCTCTGTGTGGCTACCTGGGTTCTCCCCGGGTACTCCGGCTTCCTCCCACATTCCAAAAAGATGCAGACAGGGGTTAGGTTAATTGGTCACTCTAAATCGCTTGTAGGTGTGGATGGTTGTTTGTCTATATATGTCAGCCCTGCAATAAACTGGCAACTTGTCCAGCGTGTACCCCGCCTTTGCCCAAAGGGGGGTGAAAGGACAATTAGATTAAAGTGCACACACAGCACAATATTTTCTTAGTGTACATTCATATTTTAATAATCAGGGATGGGCATTTTCCGTAATTTCAATATTCGCTTCTCCACTGTCATTTCTGTTTTTCACCATAATGGTGTTTGTAGTGCTGCTCAACACCATCACTGAAGTCTTCTCCTTCCACAAAACTTAATGGGAGCAAATTTCCAGCCACCATTTTTGTAGCAGGCTAATCTCTGCTCTGGTATCATCGAAATGGCATGCATTTACAGCTCTAGCAAATGATGTGATGACACTCTGTCTGTACCCCTCATGCTTTAAGTGCATGTGGCTAAATAATAAATTAGCATTTCTGTGACACGCCACATATTTTACCTGAACGTCAGTATTATCATCTTTGCAGTCAAAGTATTCCCTGACCTCTCATTTCCTGCTCACAGCAGTCACACAATTTGATGGTAGTGAAATACTTGATATCAATAAATACACCAGTAATTATAGCCAACCCTAATAATAGGCTGGAACTTGTTAAGCTTCGCGCATACATGTAACTATCAACAATTGGGCTGTTTTGCTAAACGTTTGAATTTAAACTGGCCAAACCTATGTCTTAACTGTGATGCAATTATCAAATCAAATTAATAGCAGTGAGCTGTTTTGAGCTGAACTTTAATCCGATGCCCTCTGTTTATGCCTGATGTTGCATCATAAAAAAGGAAAGGTTGATTAGATTGAAATAAGGAGTTATCTTAAGTACAAATATATAAGACAGCAGCTGACTGTAGGCAGATCACCAGGGAGTTGGAAATGTCTTCTAAATAAATTTCATAAATGCCTTTGGCATCAGGTGCAATCTTTTCATCTCGTTCTTTTTAAAAATCTACAGCTAATATTTCTTATGGTACATTTGTTTCCATGAGTGTGAGCTAGCACAGAGGATTACAAATTGAATACCATCCACCCAATAAAACCCTGCACAGCAACACCCCAGTTTGATGTTTGAGATGCACAGGTGTTGGAACAAAATGACATTGAACCCATTCCAGTTGTTCTGATGTATAATTGTGTTTTTTTTAAAGTTAATATTCATCCATCATTTGTAGAGTACTTAGATATGTGGATCATGCAAACGCTGTCAAGTAAAAAAAAAATAATTATACAGTTAAAATGCATTGCTTAGCGCTGGAGCCAATCCTAGCTGACATATAGAGACAAGCAACCATGGACACAAACATTCACACCAATGGCAATTTAAAGTAACTAATTAACTTGATGGTCTGATGGAAGAATCAGTATTTGATCATAAGAACATGCAAGCTCTACACAGAGAAGCCAGGACTTGTGTTCGATTTTAAATTTATTGAAAGCAACTCAGAAATCCTGATTTCTCAATTTGAATCAATATAAATTACTCATTGTTTTTTCTTCAGTTATCAAATAAGAATTAAACACATGTACATTTAGTTTTTGCTCTCTTTTAGCAGGTTTTCAATTCATTCTTAGATAGAAAATATTTGCATTATAACAGTATTTTAATGTTTGCTAATTAAGTGTGTTCCATTGTATTGTCATTTGATAATTAGCAAAGACTAGACTAAACAAAGTTCCTATAATCATAAACAAGTTGTGAAAAATTACAAACAGTAATTTATTTACTACATTTATGTAGTGGTTGGGTACATTTTGTGCAACACTGTGAACATTTTTGAGGGGAAACTGTCCAAAACTGGGAGCATTCATAAGATTTTGAAGCATCAAAAAAACAACAATTTAGCTTCAAGGAAATCAGAGAAGGGTTGAAATGTTTGCACGATTGTTGTACTGCCCATACATAAAGATTCACAGGAAGACGACTGCAGCAGCACAGATTTTGCATGATCACTAAATACAGGAGAACACAACTTTACACCTACCAA
>KV751349.1:306132-352737 GCA_001698575.1 Mola mola | reverse complement strand
GGACAAAAAATTATAATAAAAATTGAGCATGTGTACATGACCAGTCCTAAGCATTTTGATATAGAGTCATTTGTTTCTCTCTATCCTCTTCAATTAGAGTTTTCAGGCTCATAAATTTCATAATTTAACCCTTGACTGAACCATGCTACTACCAATATTGAGTACAACTGTATCCAACTTAACTGCTAATTAGGATTAAAGGGCTGCTGACGTGTCATGTCAAGCACATATGGCAATTTTAAATTTATTGATATTTGTTTTCTTTCTCAGTTAACAAGTTTTATGGCATTCATTTTCTGTACATACATTTGTCCAAATTTTTCAAAAGGGTTTAACCTGAGCCTACCAATACAATAATATAAATTACAGTCCACCGAGACAAGGTTTTAAAGTAAACTTTTATAATGTGCTGGAATTGAATTGGTGCTCGATATTGACTAATGCCAAATTCGGGAAGGTGAAAATGGCGATGAACTCTTCTGCTATTCTTTAATCATTTTTTTTAAATGTTTTCTTAGTTTGCAATAAGTTTAATATTCTGACCATCAATTCAGCAAAAAAAATGTTAAAAACATGGAGCTTCATCACACTGATGCTCAAATCATTTACAAAAACTGTTGTCATGAAACAGCCCTACTCAGTGATTTTCTATAATGTGATTCAACACCAGGAACCTAATGAAATGGGTTCAGCTTTTATTCTATCTCCATTGTTATCTGCACAACTTGAACCCTGTCACTGCACTGACTGTAAAAAGAAGTGCTAATTACTTTCAAAGGGATGACTGTCAAGGTTGGTGACACACGTGTGATGTCACATCTAAACAAGGACACCTAAGCCACACACACACTCACAACACTAATGCAACAGCCATTTTGCTATTTTATCATTCAAAACTTGAATTATACTATAAAATTTGGTTTAAACATTGACTCATACGGCAATCACAAGTCTATATCGGCTGATTCAGAATTAATTCACAAACTACAAAAATTGATTAACATTTTTCAGTCTTGAGACGACACTGTTTCAAAGATGTCAACTTGGATTTTTTCTAAGGTTGCAACAACGAATAAATAAAAATAATAAAACTAAATTATGAAAATAGTTGCCAACGAATTACATGATCGAATTACGAACTACATTACTTACATTATCAATTCGCTGTGTTGCGCGATTAAGACGCTAACTCTGCAGAGAGAGCTGAACAGAGCGGGGGGGGGAAACAATAGCAAGGAGAGTCTCACAAAGTCAACATGTCTTGTATTGAAGTGAGAAAACGTAGTGCATGGTTACCTCGCAATTCAGCTCGATCAGCATGATAAGCGTGTTGTTAGCAGGCTGCTGTTAATGCTAGAGAGCCAATATGAGCCTACATGCTATAGTTAATGTTAGTGTTTGTCCACCCTACTCACGCGTCCCTGGAATTGCAATGCAAAATTCCTGAGGAAAGAGCGAGCGAGTGGCAAACTTTACACCTGGCATTAAATATGCTTTTTCTGTAATTGAATTACAGTCGGATCGAGCTTGACCACATGAAAGTTAAGGTGTAAATAAACTCGAAACGTTTTGAGGACAGAAGGGGATCCGCTGTACTAAACCACTTCTAAAGGCGGTTGGGGAAGCATTGTGACCACCTTCAAACCAAGTGTAAATGCAAGTGCGTCTTTAATCCGCATACAAGGTAACAGCGGCTGGACGCTCTCTCCCCTACTTCGAAAAACAGGCAGGAGTCCATACAAAAATGTGACCTCAGAGGCGTTCTAAGTTCTGCATGCCAGCAGAGAACCGTACGCACATGGTGGAAACGTGCACAGCACCAGTGCAATGATTAATGTTAATAATGGCTTAAGAACGATGGTTATGCAGTTTTCAGCAGGCTCAGCTGTGGTGATGTTGGTTTTGTTTGGGGAACGTGTGTGCGTGTTATAATGCCATTGCAAGGTCACTTTTAAGTAGTTATCAGCATACTTCAGTGTTTCTATGGTTAAAAGAAAAAAACAAAAAACAAAAAACAAAAAAATCTCTTTATAATTAGTAATTTACATTTTTCTTTATTACCGTCTTTATCATTACCTTTATTATTAATATCTTAACAGTTTAGGTCTCTTTAAACAACATAAAGTAACTATTCTTGTTGACTTTAATAAAAAACAAATTCTATCTTTTGCACACATACAGCAGGGATTCAAATGATTTGGTAAAGCAAAGCCTGTCAATCCAGTCCAATTATTAATTAAAAGAAATGCGTTAATTAAAATCAATATAAATATTCTGAATTGCCTTCATTCTATCCTCCAAAGGGCAAATCAATTAACTCAGAAAATAACTGGCTCATTACAATAAAATAAAGCAAACAATAAAGCCTTGTAAAGTCCACTATCAGTTGACCAGCATCTAAATTGTTGGGGGGGGGCAAGTTTTGAGTCTGTCGTGATGATATATATGAACCACTCACATCTGCTATAGACTTATGTTTAAAATGTGTCACTGGTTCAGTCTCAGAAAGATTTTGTACAGTAAGTTTATGTCTGCGATGGCATCAGCTAATAGGGATCTTTTACATAAAGAAATGTGGTATAATGCAAACCCATAAACAGGAAAAAACATAAAATAAGAACTGTCCAAGCAAAAGTGTTAAGAAGTGAAACAAGAGAAAAAGAACAAAGCGAGAACAAAAGGCAGAGTGACATCAATGGATGTCACCTTCACAAACAACACACAGCTGGTCTGTCGGTTTATGGGAAAGCTTCTTCTGAATGCCATAAATCTTGCCACTGCTCCTTTTTTTTTTTAGGACTTTTGTCATGCTTTATTCAAAGCCGCCAAAGCTGCCCTCTTCAAAGAAAAGTAAATAGTCCAGTTATAAAAATATAGAGAAAACTATCTGCTTTACACAAACTTGTGCAGGTGACAAATCACTCAGTCTTTGCCCACATCCAGTGCACTAAAAAACACAGTTCTCATGCTAACACACCAGTCATCACCTACTCCACATTTCCTCGTCTCTGCTTTTTCTGGCCCAGTGCTCAGTGGGAAAGACTGAGATCAAACAAGTGGTCACATGAGAAACGAGAGCGGCGCTCTGTGTCTGCCGGCATCAGGCCACCAGGGTTGCTAGCCTGGGGAGAATCAAACACCTGGTATTTGTCACCCCACAATCCCTTTACAACCAACCCAACCCCCAGTCCCTGGATGGGAGAGCTTAAAAAGGCATTTACATATAGCACAGACAAAAAAAAAAACAGGTTCTGCTTTTGCTAGGTAATAACTTCCCTGGCTAAACAAGCTGTCTCTACAGAGAGAGCTATATAAATATCCATGCCTTATAAAAGCATTTGGGAATAGAAATGAGAAAAATCACCAACCCGCACAGAGATTTACCCTTTTCTTTCACAAACACTGACCCTTTCTCTCTTTTCAAAAGCTAAAAAAGGATTAAAGGGGAATTCCTGGCTATTCACTGTTGTGTCTCCCCTTTCTCTTCAGGTGTTGTAAAACCATAAATCTTTCTCATCTACTATTTGGCTTTAAAACAGCGCCTCTCTATGCGGAGGTTCTCCAGCAAATGTGTGTGGACTAGGCAACCCAGCCAAATGACTATTCATGAAAAAAGCCACAGTAGACATTACGTTTTTCTAATTCTGATATTATTTACATGCATGTTTTATATGTAAAAATATGTATCGAGGAGGCATATTTTGTGTAATTATCTTATTTCAGTTTTGTTCAGCTCCTGTTTGGCCACCCAGACAAAGAAGCTGAAGGTTCATTCTAATTTCCCTGCCCAACCCACTGTACCTTTTCAAAACATCTTCCTCACTTTTTCCAGTGGCCAGCTTAGTGAGTAAACTGTGCCATCTGACCCTACACTTAGACAAGACAGCTTTTTACTGCACCTCTACAATGACAAAACAAGTAATCCCCACCCATCCCCCCGCAAAAAAACAAAAAACAAAAAAAACCCCCAAAAAAACACTTTTACTTACATCTGATTTGGTAGACTGAGCCTCCATATCAGAATCATTGGGATCCACCAGTTGCTGGAATGGGGGAAGTGTGGACATCTTTGTGTGCTCAGCATCCTCACCTTCTTGTCGCAGTTTACTTGTTCGCATCAATGATCTGTCTTTCACGAGTTCCTTATCTGAAAGTTGAGCATCTAACCCTGATGTCTGCTTCCCTAAATCCACATATCCCTTTTTACGCTTTTTGGTCATGTGATCATCACCTTCAGGGTTGGACAGACGCTTATTCAGCCCCGATCCATGGTTCATTCCCTCGGTCCAGTGCTCCTTAGACAAAGACTTGGGTTCTTTGAACCCGATTTTGGGATTGATATCTTTAAGTGGCTGGTTTTCTTTGGGTTTCCTTGAAAGTTCTTTGGGGACATTGGTTGGATCCCAGCCAGAGTCTCTGAAGGCACTTTTATGTTCTTTCAAGTCTTTTGGAGTCTTGTCTTTGTGGTCCTTGGAGGGTTTGTGGAGTTTGGAGAAGCTGCTGCTGGTGATGTTGGTTGTGGAGGTGGTAAGGAGGGTAGTACCACTTCCTTTAGAACCATCCTGGAATTAAAGCCCACTAATTACAAAGATCCTCTACAGTATGATAAAAATAACCAACAGGTTTAGATTCATTGTTGCTAACTACTATTGCCTGATTGAAAATTAAGTAACAAATGAAAAACATCAAAATTTTAAAAACAGAGTTGGAGCACAATTACGTCAGAATCATCAGTGCTCCAAAAGAAAAAATGGGTAGGGTGAAATGAAACTGAAAATATCTCTAAAATCTAAAACTAACAAACAGGGGCTTATCACATCTAAAACATTTCATTTTTTTCTATCTGTTGGTTACCCTGAGACATCAGGATGTAAAGCTGCTGGCTAATTCTAAACTCCAGCAATCAGGGAACCCATTTATGATGATAATACTGTGAATCAAAAAAGTGAAGTTGAAAACACATCATTATTAGAAAAAGATACTGAATGTGGTTTTACTTTTTTACAATTCAGGGTAGTTCACCAATTCAAAGACCTTTTTAAAATGACATAGAATGCAGTTTAATACCAATTCCATGATCATACCAACAATGTTATGGAATATAATGAAAAATAATTTCAGAATTTTTCAACTGGAAACACTACTAATGCTGGCTGGCACATACGATATATCCAGTTTAGACATCTTGTTCAGAGACAAACCAGAGAAACTCCAGCAAGAAACACAAACTATATGTGTATATATTTAATACAAAGCATGGCTTGATATGAAAAGTGTGTAGGTATAAGGTCTAGACTGCAGCCAGACTAGTCCGTCTACCCTTGAAAATAAGGGGCATTTAATCCATCCATCCATCCATTTTCTACCTATCCATCTATGTATCCTTTTTCTGGAGGGGCTGGAGCCTATCTCAGCGTCATTGGGCGAAGATGGGGTACGCCTTGGACAAATTGGAGCCCCAAGTCTGTCGAGCAAACTGAGTTGTATATCAAGCAATTATGGTCAAGAATTTCATTTTCAAAACTTCAAGAATTAGTGCCACCAGTTAAAAAAAAAAAAAAAAAAAAAATCAGGGCGGCATTTAATTTCTCATCTATCTAGTCTCTTATCTCATTTCATTTTATGCATTTCATTCATATACATGAGTGAGCAAGAGGGAGGGGGGTGGGCTCCTGCTCCAAAAGTCATTCATCACACAAACAGTTCCCAATCCAAACACATACTGTGTTTGGATTGGAAACTGTTTCTATGTGTAATGGGCCTCTCCTAACCTGGCTCTTAAATGAAACTATTTAAGAGGGACTAAAATTTCTTCTACATAACCAAAACACACATACTAGCTTATTGATATACATTATTTAGAGCTCAGATCTCATGTATAACTTACAGGGCCATCGTTTACAGGCTTTCTCCATCTTTTCAATTCTTCTTACTGACATTCTAAAATGTCCAGATATATCAAGTTTAAAAAACACATTAGAGCAAAATCCAGGTACCTTTAAATCCAGAACCACTTGCGGTAGATCTGCAGCCAAGATTTAGTTTGCTTAAGACAAACTCTTTGGAATCCCTGAGTTTAAATGTAATTGAAATCTTTGAACTGGACAAATATGTGTCGGAATATGGCCTGGAGACTAAAATACTTTAGAGCTCGGTGGGGTAAAGTTGGAAGCAGAGTAGAAGGTTGCTTAGTTCCAGGCCTGGAAACACCACTGACCTTTGACCCATGGAAGCTTTTGTTCTTCTTTGGGTCTGAGAATGTAGATGTTAGTGAGCTGTTGGGAAGTGTAGGCAGCTTCAGGTGCTGGCTGAACAGGGAGGTGGAGTCCTCCTGCATTACCATTACCTGTGAGGTGAACAACAATAACAACAATAAACCAAATGGATCATAACCTTCTTTGTTTTGAATACAATGCTTTGGGGTGAAAGTAGTGCTAAGTATTAAAGTTTTAATAATTATCCAAATGGACAGGGAATATTAAAAGTAAAGAAAGTTGGCACCAAATCCTTGACCAGCAAATCCAAACGTGCACATCACCAGCTAGTTTTATATTAAGATAGTGAACAAATATTGTCAGGGCTCCTGTTCTTGTGTAGTTTGTTTCACAGTTCCTTCACTATAATAGGTGTATGCTTAGGACTGACTGCTTAAGCCTTTTTATAACAGTAATTGCGCTGAGTGGGAGAAACCGGACATGGCCTAACAAGGAATTTATAATTTCCTAATCCCTTAAAATTGTTTTTAAATGTGGACCGATAATGTGACCAGAAAGGCTTGGAAGTTAGGCTCAATGATCAACAATTTTTCCAGAATCATCAACACAAATTAACATTATTTGATCAGAATTGTTATGGTGTGTCCAATACATCAAAATCTTCCAGGATGATTGCATCAAAACATATTTTTTTCTGTTTGCAAACATGTAATTTATGAAAGAGAACATTCCATCTGGATATAAATAAAATTTCTAAAAGGAAATTTTTAAATTTGGACTTGACACTGCTGCTTAATGTGTCCACAAACAGCAACATAATACTATGGCAATAGGAGAAATAGAAATTCATTCATTCATTCATTTTCTACCGCTTATCCCGTTAGGGGTCGCGGGGGGGGCTGGAGCCTATCTCAGCATCTTGGGGCGAAGGCGGGGTACACCCTGGATGAGTCGCCAGTTCATCGCAGGGCTGACATATAGAGACAAACAACCATCCACACTCACATTCACACCTACGGGCAATTTAGAGTGACCAATTAACCTACCCCCAGATTTGCATGTTTTTGGAATGTGGGAGGAAGCCGGAGTACCCGGAGAAAACCCACGCAGACACAGGGCAAAATGTCAACATTTGTGATTTGTGACAAACCAGATGCAATATGACGGTTGTTGCACTTTAGAGGAGTTGTCAGTGTAACATTGCACAGACACATGCTATCTGTTTTCTCATGCTCTCTAAAATGCTGACCCATTTTTTTCGAGAAACACCTGAAAAAAAACAAAAACAACTAAAAATTCAACAGCAATAGGAGCACATTTGTTTATATAATACTTAAATGTCATTCTCATCACACAAATTAAAATATAATCTACCTAGAATCTTCTACAAAGTACAATAACTTTTGGTAACGTCAAGAGAAGGCTTTAATTGGACTCAAGAAGGACTTAACAGTAATGAATTAGTGCCATCTTCACCTAAAAGAGCACCCAGAATATATAAGTAAAGACAACCCAGCTTCGGTGTCTCTGAGAACAAAACAATGTTGGAAATCTTACTTTGGACTCTTCTGTACTCCGTTTGTGAGAATCCCGTTGCTGTTAAAGTGATGGACAAAAAAAAAAAAAATAGGTGCATGATTATCATCTATAGCTCAAACCTATAAAATTAAGGGTGCTCTGATCAACAACTGATCATAATGGGCTGATATGGACTCTGAATATTTGGATTAACCATCTCTTTTGGATCAAAGTTACAATTAGATGGCTCTATGTGAAAATTATAAAATAAAGTGGTCAATCCACAACTTGCAAAGAGCCTGGTTTGATCAAAGCACCCTAATAGTAAATATAAGCAATTAAATGTTGTTTTTATAATCTATATTATATTATATCATAATGCTCAAATCTGAACATGGTGTGGTAAAGTAAATTTGAAGTGAATAAAACTGTACTGACTGTACAGATTCTCCTCCTAAGAAGAGTTTGTGAGATTGGACATGGTCTATGTCAGCATTCGAGCCTTTTCAGAGGCTAAGATGAAAGTGCAGAGCAAAGTAAATACAGTGTACTTAGCTCCAGTTCTAAAACCTTATAGAATACACGGTTCCACTTATCGTGGGCCATCATGCTGACTGCGCCAACAACGACAAAGCAACCAGGGACTTTGAGTTAATCCTAAGGATGCAGTATTTACTGAAGTCTTTTTTATAACCTTATTTTAATCACATCACTAATTCATGCTCATCACCCATATAGTTTTGAACCAAGACCTTCAGCATTTCAATCAAATAGGACTAGAAGCTACATCAAAACAACTGTTTTAGGGCCAAAAACAATGGGTGGGGACATCCCATGAAAAAAATGATGCCAACAACTTTAATAACAGCACAGTGATCTTTCTTGACTAGATCAGATGCTCTGTTTTTAAATTCAAAGTCATTCATTCTGCATTATGCAGTATAGGTTTCA
Source organism: Mola mola (assembly GCA_001698575.1). Taxonomy (NCBI): domain Eukaryota; kingdom Metazoa; phylum Chordata; class Actinopteri; order Tetraodontiformes; family Molidae; genus Mola; species Mola mola. Next base: position 344,053 of record KV751349.1, on the reverse strand, counting down.
CAAGCCTATGTCATCTACATACAAACTGTGGACTGCAGATAAATTGTAAAATTAATCTTAAAATATACAACAATGCAACACTATTAGTCATCAGAGCGGATAATAGTGGTTGGGCTCATGTGATAAACGAGGTGAACATCTGCACTGACTAAAAACTGAACCGTGTCCAGGGCTCTGACGACAACCAAAACAGTAGCATGTGAGATAGTTATTTATTTAAGTGTGTGATTAGGTACCAAATCATCACTGATTTGATAACACAGGAACAGCATTAGACATTGGGGCCAGTGAAGAAAAAAAGGGCTATTAAAAAAGCGAGAGAGACTCTGGATGACATAGCCTATTTCCTTTCCTGCAATCTTCCCATTTTGTGGAAAACCTCCATGTATGTACATACACCATCTCTACACACTGTGTAGGGTGCCACAAAACTGAGCAAACAGAACCTCATGAAACAACATTTAGCTGTTGCTAAAAATTAAGTAGTCTATAGTGGATTATTTATAAAAAAAAAAACAAAACAAAATGAGGAGAGAGAGGAGGAGGCTGGTGGTGATGGAGAGCCAACAAGAGGTGCTGAATCAGATCAGATACTATTGATGATGAAAGTGCAGCAGGAAGGCAGAGTGCAGGAATGGAGAGGCCAACTGAGCAAGTTAAGGGGGGAAGGAAAAAAAAAAAAAAAGTAAAAAGTTACAAATTACTTTCAGTCACAATGACTCAGGCAGCACTCAGGGTTGTGGTATGCTATGTTGTACTTGTTACCAACACAAAACAGATAAATTTAATATTCAGATTAAAGTATTTTGCGAGTATTAAGTTTCAACTCACCGTCTCTTCCTCTTATATTTCTATTACTGAAAAGCTGGGGTATGTAAATTAAGACAATCAATCATCAGCATGCAAGACTGTAGATTAATACCATGCTATAACAAAAAAGGAATTGACCAAATTGTGCTTGTCCAACCAACTGAGAAAATTGGTGTCACCAGTGCTACCAGGGCATAAGTAAGCCCGGAGCCCTGGTGTCCAAGGTCTGGTGGCATTTTTAAACCTTACACAAAAAATGGGATTATGCCATTAACCTACAGGAGCCTTATTAGTTCATTCAGTACTTTGAAACCAAAAACATGTTAACTTATTCAGGAAATAATAACAGGAAAATAACAGGGAAGACGTTTTCTGAATTCCATTGATTTTCCTTGCTAAAATACCAATCTTTTTTTGGTTAAAAATCTTCTCATTGAACACTCACTCCTCCGGCTTTCAGTAGCTTCCTACGAAACTCCTCTGTTGGGTTGTTGAAGGTGAGCTTCTCGCAGCGGAGATGATTGACAGGTGGGTGGCCCTCCAAATGAAGGAACAGGTCGTAATCAAAGCGAACTTTCTTAGGTTCTTCCTGAGGAAAAGTGGTAACCCATTGAGAAAGGAACATGAGGAGAACAGTGACTGTTAATCATCAGGACCTGACCAACATTTATGTTCAAGTCTGCTGTGAACAACACTGCTGAACATACCTTGTTTTTGAAATAAACTTCAATAGGCAAGATGAAACCTGCATATCCTGATTCCTCTACTTTGTATGGCGGATCCTTGCACACTGAAATGAAAGATTAACATGTTATTAACAGAGAGACCATCAACCTTCTGCACAAGGTTACTATAAAACTGAATTCATTTAGTTCTATATAAAATAAAGCTGCTGCTCCACTAAATAGAGTTGAGTGCAAAGTTTTAGCTTGTGTGTTGGTGGCTCAAAAATGTTATTCACAGTCTCTCAGCCTTTTGGACACAAAATGAGATGTATGAAACATGTTATTGTTTCCTTTGCTTCGAAGTCTTTCAGGGTGTCACTAAACGTACTAAGCTACTAAACCTGCAGCTCCATTCTCATGAGATCTCATTAATTCCCATCGCCTGTGCTTGTATCATACAAAAACTCAGGCTTAAATTAGAACCAGGGTCTTTAAAGCTTTTGAATCAAACAAGCTTATAGCAAGGTGAAAACTTGTCATCCCCATGGGCCTTTAAAGACAAACACACTCCACTAGAGCTCAGGTGTTCTTCCCTGGTGGGTGTGTTTATCAGCCTCTCCCCCAGTGGACTCTGCAAAAAGGTACCAATTAAGGCCCTCATATATGTGGAGACCTGAGTGTATTTACATAGGTACACAGAAAAGCAGGACTCAGATTTGGTTCAGATACTTTGATGCAATCCAGAAGTCTGTCACAACCACAGTGAAATGAGAAACTAATTCAGGCTGAGTAGACATGTTATATCCATTAAAACAACTACTGTACTACAGTATCAAGGGGAGGCCTGTATTGTAACACGATTATCATTATTGGTTTCCCAGTTGCAACTACAAGAACTTTGTACACACACTTTATACAAATCAGCACCACAACTTGCAACTAAATAATGATGGCAATGACCGTTTTTTATAATGAATTAGGGATAGCTGGTACAGTGGATTAAAGTGGCATAACAATTATGCAGTTTTTACACGATTATAAATGAATGAAAACTTTAAAAAAATATGGGCATTCCATTTTTCTTCCGAAGTTTTGCTGTCTTGTGCAAGCACAGCGTGTTGACTTGTGTCAGCAGTAGATCCAATCAACAATGGCACAAAAGGGCACGATGCTTATATTAGACATTGGCAAAGGGCTGCATGCTGCAGGTATCTTTTTATATGGTTAATTCTGTGACTGATAACATAGTCACTCGTCAATCATTTGCTTCTAGTGACAAATCAACTGTTGTTGTTCAAGAAAATGTACTGTCTTTGAAAACAGTCTGGGTATTATCAGCAGCAAATTAATGTATAAATAAATAAAATTAATACACCTGTTCTAAAAATCAGAAGCTGCTGATAATAACATAATGTAATCAAACAAATAATCTCATCAGAACATTAGGTCTCAAACTTCAGTTTTTGACCAGTTTACAAGATGTATCTCTTGTCTCACTTGCTGCTACAGTGGGCACAGTACTGCTGTTTCTAGGCATACAACTGACAGTTTGGATTCTAGTGATGTAGGAGACTTTACACTTTAGAAACACTGAGTCATCTGCAGTACTGATCAGGCTTTGGCACCTACTATTCATATCATTTGGAACCTACTATTCACATAATTTCCCTGAGCTCTCGTTTCTGTTTTGAGCCCCACCACTTCAGGGACTCACAGTGATTGACGGCTCTACTTACTGCATTAAGGTCACCTTCACTGCTGGGGCAATCCAAAAACCAATACTACTGAGCAAATATTACAGGTTACTGTTAATTTTGTACGTGGGCCAAGTTCAATTACACCCAGCTAAAAGAGCCCATTCACCACAACATGTTTCTATAAACTGAGGTGAAGGAGATGAGCTGAACCATGCAAAAATGGGAAGAGGAAAAAACAGGAAAAAAAAAAAAAAAAAAAAAAAAAAAAAGAACATCACACCTGAGCATTTGCATTGATATATTCTGAGGTCTACAGAAAGATGATCCAATTCTGATTAAGATGGCTACAATGTGACAGTAAATTACAATAAAATTCACCAAAATCACCAAAATATAAGAGTGGGAGCTAGCTTAAAACAAGCAGAGACCCTTTCTTTTCTATGGTATAGAATATCTGCAGAAGCAATGGTTAATTTATGTGCCTAACTTTGCAGATTGAAAAAGTCAATAAGGAGGCCAAACATCACCATCAAATAGCTTTAAAATGATGTCAAATTAAATTTATTCATATTTCAGAATCAGAATCAGATTTTATTGCCAGGTATGTGTAAACATATTAGGAATTTGACTCTAGTGTTTGTGTCTTGGACACGTGAAGGAAAGACAAGGAAACATTTCTATAAATATATATACATATATACATTGACATTCGAAAGTGGAATGTTGTACAATAATGCAGTAATTTGCAAGTGTGCAAATGTTCTTGAGGTTGACAGTTGGCTTATGGGGAGATCTGGGAGACAGCCTGGGGGAAAAAACTGTTTTTGAATCTGGTGGTTTTGGTGAACAGAGCTCTGTAGTGCCTACCAGAGGGAAGCAGTCTGAACAGTTTGTGTCCGGGGTGTGAGGGGTCTGCAGCGACGGTACCTGTCCGGTTCCTGATTCTGGACCTGTGAACGTCCTGGATGGAGGGCAGGTCGGCCCCAGTGATCTTCTCTGCAGGCCTTATAGTCTGTTGCAGTCTGTTCCTGTCCTGTTTGGTGGCCAATCCACACCAGACAGTGATGGAAATGCAGAGGACAGACTGGATGATGGCGGTGTAGAAGATGACCAGCAGCTCCTGAGGCAGGTTGAACTTCCTCAGCTGACGCAGAAAGTACAACTTCTGCTGGGCCTTCGTCCTGACAGAGTCTAGTCAGGTTCTTCCTGAAATCCACTGTCATCTCCACAGTCTGGAGTGGATTCAGCTCCAGGTGGTTCTGACCACACCAGACAACCAGTCGGTCCACCTCGTGCCTGTAGGCAGACTCATCACCGTCCTAGATGAGGCCAATGACCGTTGTGTCAACTGCAAACTTTAGAAGTTTCACAGACGGGTCATCCGAGGTGCAGTCTTTGGTGTAGAAGGAGAAGAGCAGCGGGGAAAGAACACACCCCTGGGGGGCGCCAGTCCTGCTGGTACGGATGTTGGAGAAGATGCTTCCCAGCCTCTCCTGCTGTCTCCTGTCGGTGAGGAAGTTGTAAATCCACTGACAGGTGGAGGCCGGAACGATGAGCTGGCAGAGTTTATCTTTCAGGATTCCCGGGATGATGGTGTTGAACGCCGAGCTGAAGTCCCCAAACAGGATCCGTGCGTATGTCCCTGGGGAGTCGAGGTGTTGGAGGATGAAGTGCAGTCCAATGTTGACTGCATCATCCACCGACCAGTTTGGCTGGTAGGCAAACTGCAGGGGGTCCAGCAGGGGTCCTGGGATGTCCTTCAAGTGATTCAACACCAATCTCTCGAAGGATTTCATGACTACAGACATCAGGGCGAACGGCCTGCAGTCATTCAACCCTGTGATGGTGAGTTTCTTGGGGACTGGGATGATGGTGGAGCGTTTGAGGCAAGAGGGAACACTCACACAGCTCCAGAGATCTGTTGAAGATCTGCGTGAAGATCGGGGCCAGCTGGTCAGCGCAGGTTCTCAGGCAGGGACGGGGCACACCGTCAGGTCCTGGAGCCTTCCTTATCTTCTGCCTCTGAAAGAGCCGGCACACATCCTCTTCACAGTTCCTCAGTGCAGGCAGGGGGTCTGAGTGGAGGGGGGAGGGAGGGGTAGGGGGCTCAGGTACAGCACAGCTGTGTGAAAACCGGCAGTAGAAGCTGTTCAGTTCCTCTGCCAGTTGTTTGTTACCTACAGGATGGGAGGATGGGCTCTTGTAGTTGGTGATGTCCTGCAGGCCTCTCCACACTGAAGCAGGGTCGCTGGCTGAGAATTTGCTCTTCAGCTTCTCAGAGTAGCTCCTCTTAGCTGCTCCGATTTCCAAGTCTGCTCCAATTGTGACAAATCATGACAAAAAGTTTTCTCATGACACAAGGTATAGTCCAGAGGTATACAAATAAAATTCCTGAAGCGAATGGGATGTCACGATATGAGATTTTGGTGTCATGATTATTGAAGAGGAAATACCACAGTTAATACCACTGTTGACAGTTTTTTTTAATGGGCAATAAAAAGAGGAATTATAAGAAGAACTTACAAATGAAATATTATTGCATCAATATGTAGTAATTATGAATGGATTAACAAATCAATAAAAAAAAATACACCATTTGAAACCACATTAATGAATTCATCATTAAATAATGAAATTTAAAGGTGTTTTTGAAAATGCACTTTTAAAAGAGAAATAAAATACAAAATTCAAAAATGTAATTAGGAATAAGGATTTCAGTCTCTTGTATTTAGAAATGTAGAAAGGAGACAACACACAGGCCTGTCTGTAACAATCACACAGTCGCATTCTTTGTCATATAGTATCATCCTCGTGTTATCTTACTCTAATTCACAGGTTGGACACTGAAATAGTCCCATTGCATTTCCTGGTAAGTGGTTGGTGGATCCATGAAACACCCCCAAGCAATTACTAAACAAGGACAGGACACACCTTCATAGGAGCTGCCAGTCATAGAGATTCTTACATGGCTAATTTGTATTGTTTTACTTAATTTTCAACACACATCCCCCAAGTATCACCTAAAAGGTAAATGGACAGACTTAAAGGAGAAGTAAAATAATTAAGTAAACAGAATTTCGAAGAGGATAAGAAAAGGAAAAAGAAATTATACTTGTAAATACTTGATTAAAATCCTTATCCTTCATTCCATTTTTGAATCTTGTATTCTAATGTTTCTATTAAAAGTGCATTTTTCAAAAACCCTATTAAATTTCACTATTAAATGATAAATTTATTAATGTGCTTTTAAGTGCTGTTCTTAATGACTGTTTTAAAAAGTGAATTGTAAATCTTTTTGTAATCTTAACTATATATTGATGGATCAATGTTTATTTGTAATTTCTTTTAATAATTAATCAAAAACCAGTGTATTTCTGGTTCCGGTGCCATGCCTGGATAAATAGTGAGGGTTACGTCAGGAAGGGCATCCGCCGTAAAATCTGAACCAAACCAAATATGCAAATTTCATACCGGATCGGTCGGGGCCCGGATTACCAACGATCGCCACCAGTGTTGATGACAAAAAGGGTACCGGTGGAAGTTGGGCTACTGTTTGTCAAAAAACAAGAGGAGGGAAACACGTGAGACACAGAGAGAAGAGGAAAGCAGAGAGTGTAGAATTAAGAGTAGGAACTCTAAATGCTGGCATGATGACAGGCAAAAGGTAGAGAGCTGGCTGACATGATGCATACAAGAAAGATAGATGTTTTGTTTGTGCAAGAGACTAGGTGGAAGGCTAGCCAGGCTAGAAGCATCCAAGCAGATGTCAAGCTGTAGTGTTATGGTGTGGATAGGAAGAGAAATGGAGTAGGTGTGAATATGCAAAGAATGTTGTAGAGGTGAAAAGAGTGTTGGACAGGGTTGTGAGTGTGAAGCTGGAAATTAGTTATGGTGTTATGATGAATGTTGCCAGTGGTTATGTCCCAGAAGTTGGTTGTGGGATGTAAGAGAAAAAGAAATTCTGAAGTGAGATGGATGAATTGGCAGAGAGTATTCCCTGGGTAACTACAGCAACAGTAATCAGGGAAAAAGGTAGGGAGGTGTTCTGTGTGTCATTTGGACAGAAGAAAGATGATAAGGAGACTTGGTGGTGGAATGAGGAAGTATAGGAGAGAGCAGTTGGCAAGGAAGAAATGGGATAGTGGGACAACGGAAGAGAGTCGACAAGAATACAAAGAGATGCAACTTAAGGTGAAGAAGAAGGTGGGAAAAGTTAAACAGAAAGCATATGATGAGCTGTATGAGAGGTTGGGCACCAAGGAAGGAGAAACGGATCTGTATCGACTGGTGAGACACAGGGATCGAGCTGGGAAGGATGTGCAGCAGGTTAGGGTGATTAATGGCAGGGATGGAAGTATACTCACGAGTGAGGAGAGTGTGCTGAGAGGAGGAGATGTGGAGTTTTTGATGAAACTATTCAACATGATATTGGACAGTGAGATGTGCTGAGTTGTAGCAGCTACAGAGAGATAAAACTAATGAGCCACACAATGAAGATTTGGGAAGAGAATGGAAGTGGGGCAAGTGAGACTAAGAGAAGAAGTGATGATTTGTGAGCAGCAGTATGGTTTTATGCCAAGACAGAGCAGTATAAACGCCATGTTTGCCCTTATAATAGTGATGGAGAAGAAGGGACTGCATCAAGGATTGGCCATGAGCCCCTTGTTTGCTATGGTGATGGACAAATTTAGAGGTGAAATTAGGCAGCAATCTCCACGTTGTTATGTTTGCAGATAACATTGTGATCTGTAGTGAGAGCAGGGAACAGGTGGAAGAAAAACTGGAGAGGTGGAGGTATGTGCTGGAAAGAAGAAGAATGAAAGTCAGTTGGTGCAAGACAGAATACATATGTGTGTGTGACTGAAAGGGAGGCAAGTGGAACAGTGAGGTTACAGCGAGTAGAAGTGGGAAAAGGTCCATGAGCTTAAGTACTTAGGGTTAACTGTTCAGAACAATGGGGAGTGTGGTAAAGAGGTGAAGAAGCATGTGCAGGCAGGGTGGAGTGGGTGGAGAAAAGTGTCTGTGAAAAAGGATTAGCAGCAAAAGTGAAAGGAAAGATTTACAAGAGGATAATGAGACCTGCAATGTTGTTTGGTTTGGAGCTGGTGGCATTGACCAAAAGACAGGAGGCAGAACTTGAGGTGGCAGAGTTAAAGATGTTGAGATTCTCTTTGGGAGTGACGAGGATGGACAGGATTAGGAACACGCACATCAGAGGGACATCACAGGTCGGACATTTTGGAGACAAAGTTAGAAAGGCCAGATTGAGATGGTTTGGACAAGTGCAGAGGAAGGACAGTGAATATATTGGTAGATGGATGCTCAAGCTTTACCTAGAAAAACCTAGGTAAAGCCAAAAGAGGAAAAATAAGTTATTTTCTATAGTTTCTCTTTTTATGGCATATTAATACATTAAATAGTTAATTAGTTTGTAATCACATCTCTGAACTCATTGATTAATAAACATGTTTGCAATTTCATTATTAATTCTTATTTTTACTGTAGTATTAGATATTAATTTAGGAAGTCCTTTAATATTGCTCCCATGACACTTGGTCCTCCATATTATAAACCAAAATAATACAACAGTATCATTTTGGAAGATTATTAATACAGCGTATGAACTGAAATATTTATCATCATCATCAACTATATACTGTTCGTTTTTTCAGTATAACATTTGGCTGTTATAATTAATAATGGATAATGGGATGAGAGGCGGCACAATGGTACAGCCTCACAGCAAGAAGGTCCTCGGTTCGATTCCGGGTCAGGGCGTTTCTGTGCAGAGTTTGCATGTTCTCCCTGTGGCTGGAGCTGGTCAGACACTGAAAATAAATGGGGATTTCTATTCTCGCTCTGAATTGCACTGATGGAGTTTTTGGGCCAGCATTTATTAGCTAGATTTTTTTAACCGCGATTTGAGCATACACAGATGGATGATTTTCTCCAAGATGGTGCAACACGTTTGACATGTTGGAACACTGACATCCCTACTTTCTATCTTACCTAAATTTTTCTGACTTAATTTTCAACTTGTGACTTATTCACTTCATTCACAATGCATTTCAGAATTCACAGATCTGATTGGCTAAAAAGCATCAGTGCAATTATTTGCAATGCATACAACTGGTCTGTGAGTGCCGCTAAACAAATAATGGAAAAGTTAAAAAATGCGCCAGATAAAAGGAAATTCTCCATCAAACCGTGACAGTTATCAGTGATTAATTAGTTATGGGTGGGTCTGGATAGGAGAGTGTCTGCGTCTGGAACCGGTCTGCAGTCCGCCTATTAGTGACCTTGGGTCTCGACTATATGCTTTACTTTACAGGGACTTCTGCTTAGACCGGTTATAAGAAACAGTAAAGCTTTGACTTACAAAATTGTAAGAGGTGATCATAACGTTGGATTCTACATGTCCAATTATTAACACTTCTCTGGGATGTAATGTTTTGAGAAACAACAAATCTAAGAATCAATATGATGTAATGATCAGATATTTAGTGAAGCTACAATGAATGCAGTATTTGAACCTGACCACTGCTCTATCTGGGAGGATGATATTGAAAAATTAAAGTTAAACTGATAATAATGTGCTGGTAGATATTCCTTTCAAAATATAAAGCAAAACGTAATGATACCTGATAAAAATTCTCTTGCTCGGGGAAATAACAATGGGCAGTTACCACAGATAATTTGTTATTTATACTTATTTACTTTTTATTTTATTAAACAAGAAAATAATTGGCTGGTATGCCAATGCATCATCATCATCAGTAGTAGTAGTATACAAAATTATTCTTAATATATTATATTCTCAAAAGTTCAATGCAATTAAAGTAGAAGGCAACACACTTTGGCTTCTGGAAATTAAGCTGAATTTATGATTTCATCAATTTTGAGCGACAGCAAAATGGTATTCTTAGCAATACACTGTATTTATATTTTATTTTTGAAGCATGTTACGTGCATTGCTGTTCATCCGCTGATGTCCTACAATTCTGAGTCCTACAAAGTATGGCTAGTTTGAGGGACTCCAGAGACAGCTGACAGCTACTGGTGTGCCAAATGATATGTGACTGGCAGTTGTGAAGGCAAAAACATGTGAGTGGATTTCGGTGAGGTCCTCCAGATCAGGGAGGAGTTGTTGCCCCAAGCGGAGGAGTTCAAGTATGTCGGGGTCCTGTAGACAAGCAAGGAAAAATTGGGAGATTGAGTCACTGATCAGGGTGGCATTGGCAGTGATGCAGATGACATATCGTAGGGGTTAACCAGTCAATCAACTCTCCAACTGTCACCTATGGCCATGAGAGCTGGGTAGCGACCAAAAGAACTCCTCACAGGGTTGCTGGGCTCAGCCTTAGAGGTAGGGTAAGAAACTCAGACATCCAGGAAGCGCTTGACATGGAGCCAGGGGGAGGAGTTTCTGGGTTTCCCTGCTAAGACTGCTGTCCTCACGACCCAGATAAGCGAATGAAGACGATTATGAGTATAAGGATTTTTTAAATGTTATGGCAACCCAGTTTCTGCAAAAGGAGGATGCTGTGTAAAGTATAAAAAAAAACATAAGGTAATCATCTGAAAGGCATTGAAAATGCCAGAAATAATTAAAAATAGCACAAAGACAACATATTAAATGTTGAAATTGAGAAATTTCATTGCTTTTTAAAAAAAATTATATTTTGAACTTGATGCCATCAACATGTTAAACAGTTAAAAAGTTGGGAGAGAGACTGGAGAAGTAAAAACAAAAAAAGAAAAACAAAAAAACAAACAATACGTACAAAAAAAACAACAACCTTGCCTTGCAATTAATGTGGCAACAAGTTAGTGACATGATCAGGTATGAGAAACATCCCAAGTCTTCCTGAAGGAAAGACATTTTTGCCACTCTGTGAAAGAATGCACTTGCAAATAGTGAAACAATTTAAGAATAACATTTTTCAACTTAAAATTTGGGGATTTCATTGTCTTAAATACTTAATCTCCGTACACAAGGCACAAGGACATATTGGAGTGTCATGATCTTCGGGCCCTCAAGAGATCTTAAAAGAGAGTCACAGTAGTGTCATCTGCTAAAACGTGTGTTGCAAATCATTTAACCTCTCAACTGAATGGAAATATCACATAATTGAATCCTACATGCTGCCATTTTCTCTTGCCCAGAGCTCATTGGTCAGTGGTGTCCCAAGTCAAAATGTGAACTTCTTTTGACATAATTGATGCTGTGTCCATCCAGCTTTTTATCAGCACGACTCAAAAGCCAGCAACAATGATATAGGAGTGCATTAGTATGAGGGTGTAACCCACACATTTGTGAAGGCACCATTAGTGCTGAACCATATACAAAGCTTTTAGAGCAGCATTTGCTTTTAAGAAGGTGACATGTTTTTTGAGAGGCCCTTGCGTCTTTCAGTAGACAATGTCTGCATTCCAGATTTATCACACAATTGTAAAACGTAAAGTGTGACAAAGAAGACCCCAAACTGTTGAGCAGCTAAAATCCTACAGCAAGCAAGAACGGGGGAAAATATTCCACTTTCAAAATTTAAACAATGAACTCTGAATTCGGTCCAAACCTCCATCGGAAAACTTTAATGCGGTTTCAAATGATCACTAATGTATTTTTTTCCCTTTCCACAGATTTTAAGTATAAGGATGAGTGATGGTTAAAACAAAAGCACAACCCTCAATATGCAAGATAAACCAGCTAATTTGAAGTCGGTGATGTGTCTTGGCTGGGGTTCAGTAATTTAGGTTGAAAAGGTTAATATTATCTGAAGGAGCATCTGAGAGACAGAGATGCACAATGCAACCACTGACCTGTAACAGAAAAAACAATGGTCACAGAAGCTTTCAAAGAGGGACAGAGCTATGTCGTTTATTAACGTGGCCTGGGTTTAAACGCAGATGCCAATCATAGAACAATGCCAGTCACAATGTATTTGCCCCTTTTACAAAGACTGGTTTGTAATGAGGCCAAGCAAGACGACTTTCTGGACCATAAAACAAAAGACAAGACATTCTTTAGTGAGGCTTGTGGCTCAAATTTGAGCTCCTTTTACTCGCTAATTTACTGGTAATCCCACTTCTTTCTAATGAAACCATTAATCTCAGCATCAATTGTGCAACAAATACCAGGCTTCTAGACGGCAGTTTCTAACATGTACAGTGTAGAAAAAGAAACAGCATGGTTAATAAGATCACGCAGAAAATGCTGACATTTGGTTTGATGGTTTGTGATTGTTTTTTTACAACAGTAAAATTTTTCATCCTCTTTTTGAACCTCAATCTTTGATAATAAAAAAAAAAAGGGCAAAACTGACTGGAATAAAATTCTAAATATTTTCTTTAGGGCTGATGCTAACAATTATTTTTTTTTGTTAATCCAAAAATTATTTTTTGTTCAGCCAATTATTTCTTTAGTTTACCAGTTGTAATATAAAATGCACAAACAGGCTTATTTATTATCTGAAAAGGGTTCGTTACACCTTGTAGCATAACAATGAAAATCAGTGCTGTTTAGTTTTATACATCTATATTGGGCCAGTTCATTTATTGCAAAAATCATAATCATGATTATTTTGGTCAATATTATGTTCACCATTATCTAACACAACACTTTGAAAACAACATTAATTTCTTGGTCTTTTTTTTATAAAATCTGTTTTTTCGACATTGGATTTTCTTGAACTTGAATAGGCTTAAATATAACTGTAAAGCACCAACACAAACAGATGTTTAAAAAAAGAGAAAGATGCCGAGGTGTCTCGATGGAAGTGGAAACACACAGTCGTTGGATAGGATTATAAACTGGACTATGAAGTGTTTGTGATTGTAAAGCCTACACATACCTCCACCTCTCCAGGTTTTCTTCCACTTGCTCCCTGCTCTCGCTACAGATCACAATGTTATCTGCAAGACTGTCTCACCACCCAGGGAGGTCTGCTTGTGGAGACAGGAAGCCCAAGGCAACTCATGCACCTCGGACACCTGCACTGAAACTGCGGGGTGAAACCCTCCATGATCTAAGAAACGCAGATTTGCTATGTGAAAGTTTCCATAAGATTGTACAACTTTCAACAACTCTAAACAGTTAAACTCTCTGTTTGTCATGTTGATTCTTACTGAATGAACATTAGTAGCTTTAGTGGAAAAAATGTGCCACTATGAAAGACAGTTGTGATAACAAAACAGAACCGTAGTTGCGATACGGAAATGCAGCACAACAATCGCTTTATGCCGATAATGTTGTTTTCATTTCCATTGGCCATAATTGTAAACAAAATGAAAATTCAATTAATCGTCGCGCCCAAGTCTACATATGCATAAACAAATTGCCTACGACTTGCAAACGTGACTAGAAGTGGTAGATTTGCCTTACCATCCATTTGCATTTGCTAGCCTGTGTTAACGGTGAGTTTGTTTTAAACACAACAGATCATCACGCAGTGACGACTCCCATTCATTGATAACAACCAACAATCTACCATAACTCAGTGTAATAAATACTTACACTGCTGTCTCTGCGTTTTGAGGTTGGAGATCCTCAGGATGTTTTCTTTTTATCGGCTCATGCATTGCAGTTGTGCTGCTATGGTAGGCCATCCTTGTTTTGAAATGGTGCAGAGCACCATTTTATTAGGTCTCTGTTTAAAAAAATTCACACACTTAGGAAGACTTAATCCAAGTTTTTTGGATGATGTTTCATTTTCTGTGCACCTGGGAGTGGGAGCCGCCATCTTTGGGGAGAAACGAAAACAGGACAATGCGTCGACATACATTACAAAAACCAACGACTTTACATAATTGATTATGATGTTGCGTAATTGCAACTCAAATTTTTTTAAACATCCATTACAGCTTGGACTTGGACATGACTGATAATGGGAGCAGATCTCCAGTCACCAGTTTCGTTATTAGCACTAGTAGGCTAATATCCACCACTCTGTTATCACAGCAACATGTGAGTTTAATGAAACAAATTTTGTTTACGTCATAGTTTCAGGCCTCACTTTTCGTGCACACACCTGCCAGTGTATGTAATGTGACTTTCCCGACAAAGTTCAAATGTTGTAGCCAAAAACAACAGTGTGGAGGTATGTGAATAGTAAAAATCTACTTGAATAATAACGTCACAGAATACTATAGTACTCAAATACTCATAGCCATCCCTAGGTGAAAAGAGTTCAAACTTCCAACTGCATGCAATACACCTGTCTGAAACAATCAGAAAACCTTCCAGTTTACACTAATGCAACTACATGCAATGTGTAGAGATGTGTGTTTGAACCTCAAAGCATCCATAAGTGCTTTAATCGCACCAAGGGACTATGCAAATCTTTGAAACGCATACACTAGAAACAGGTAGTCTCTCAATTTATCCTATCTAGTCCTCGAGCTGTTTCATTGATAAAAATAGAGGAAAAAACATTATATGTTCTACCTTTTGCATGCAAAAACTCAGAAATGTATCTTAACTTACATTTACAGAGGAATATACAAAATGAAAACATATTAACACAAAACCGAGAGCATTTATAAGAGCACAAATTAAAAAAGCAGAGTAAGCATTAAAAGAATTTGTACCACTTTAGCCCTCCTGATGGTTGTTACTGACGTGACCAGCAGACTTGTTCATGATTTGTTTGGCTGTCGAAAAAGGGGACGTGCCTCTCAGCCACCTGACCTGACATGCTTGAATGCTGGAAAACGCCTGTTTGGAATATTCCAAAGGTAAATAGGTTCATTGGTAACATTAACATCATGATTGGGTATGAAAGGGGAAAAATACAGCAATATAGTGTTAAATACTTAATAATTACAGCTATATGTGCATATACAGTATAGTAATATGAAGATGCGTCATCAAATGTCTGAACTTAATGGTTTTAATTGCTGGAATTGAAGCTCATTGTCCCAATTTATGTGTTGTTCATCTCAGGTGAAACATGTGATTGTATAAAGGATATAACTACATAGGCACAAGAACAGGTAAAACTGTTGACTCTAAGTAAACACAGTTCATAAAAAAATAGTTGCATTCTTATTTCAATTTTATTTTTACACAACATCTCTAGTGTGAAAGGTTTATTAAGATTATCAAAGTATATATCTTGGTCACAATTAAAGAAAAAGCATCCTAACGTTTTTGGAATTACAGCTGTAAATCAGTCACAAAAACAGAGGCATGCTTGTCAAAAAATGAAGTAGTTGCATAAAGCTGAAGCTATACAGTACATAAACGCCATCTGCACATCCTAGACAAAAAACAAAGGTGTGAAGCCCCACATACCACAAGGGACGAAATGCAGGGAGAATTAGAGTGTAAAGGATGGGGGTTGGGGTCAGAATTATGATGATACTCTCGATAGCAGATCTGAGATGTGTTTGATGCTTCTTCTCTCTCTCTTTCTTAAAGTCACCCTGCTGAGATCATGCAACAGTGCAACCAGGACTGTCTGATTATGGGAAAAATTCAAATCACAATTAGTGTATTTGTTGATATGGGCTCACAGTTATTAAACATATTACATATGGTTATAACTATGGCTAATGGCCAAGTACTCTGCAGCACTGTAACTAAACATTTGTTTCTTTGACAGCCAACCTCCCACGTCACCCCAGTATTACTTTCCTTTTGACTGGTAACCACTAATTTAGACTCTCCCTTTTTACATGAGCTTATTACTGATGTCTCGGCATAGATGTTAGAAAATAAACAATAAAGTTTTTCTTGGGAAAGTGTAGTAGATGATTGAATACGGAAAAATTTTGGTAGAAACATTGCTCTTTTACAGGATATTTGATGATGGAAAAACTCTTAAAAATGCAATTAACACTTGCAGTCGAAAGCCCCGAATGAATGGCTATGCAGATAGATAACTGGTTAAAAGGCATAGTCATGCTAAAGCAAATCTATTATTTCTGCAATTAGTCTGCTGCCTGTTCATAAAAGCTTTCATATTGCTGAGTTTTTTCTTTCCAGTGCAGGCAATACCCGTAATGGGAAGAAGAAACAAAAAGCAAAAAGTAAAATAAGGAAAACAGAAGGAGACAATGTGGCCCTTGTATCATTCTAGACAGCAGGAGATAGAGGGCATAAAATCTTTTGCAGTAAGATTATGTAAACTATCATTAAAATATTTATTGCAGTTAATCATGAGTTAAACACAGTTTGACCTCATCAATGTGATGTTAGGATAGCAGACATGTGACGTGACAGAAGTTATCTTCCATAATTAACGCTCAATAATGTAAGGTAGCAACAGGTAACAGTACACGCATTCAAATCCCCAAAAATGTTTCTATAGACCTTTTTGGGATTTCTATGGTCATATTATATATAGGGTTGAGTATCGTGTAAATTTTAGTGAATTCCAATTCCGCTTTTTGATTCAGGTTCTAAAATATTCTTGATAACTATTCTTTGAGAGTTGGGGTCAAAAAATTTCACATGCTTATTTAACAGAAAACGAAAAAAAAAACAAAAAAGAAAAAAAAAATATTTTAGAAACTTTTCCAGAACGTGACCCATATTTAGTCATATTAACATTCACGACTGCTTTAATACAGTTTAAGGAACTTATAAAAGTTATATGTTGCTGTTTTTAATTGACAATTATTACAATACCATAATAAGCTGCTGAAAGTGAAGGGATTAAACTTGAAGCATATCTGCCCTTTTCCCAAACAGAAACAGATCAGGAAAACACCAACACTGACATTCTGTCTGTACTCATCGCTCACATTCTGACGGACAGAGCAGACAGGGAGAATATCATTAATCTGAATGTCCGTTTTTATTCTGAATTTTAGTCTCATTTTATTAATAAACGTTTACCCAACGAGGTGGTGTTGGCTGTCAGCTGGACGATGGAGGAGGAGAGCACTCAGCGCAAACGTCAAACATGGCTCACTCATTGATCGCTATACTGTGCACCTGGTTAAGGTGGTTAAGGTAGTGCACCTTGCCAAAATATATACGACATGTGTTGCACTGTGACGAGTCGGACTCCAAATTTATTTTAACAAAATGAAACCACATTTTTGAGCATCTACACTCGATAATTTAGAGCTCTAACCTTACCCAGACCCATGTCATGTGCAGCGTTTATTTAGGAACCGATTGGCGGAACCAAAATTAAAATTTCTTCATGATTCCAATGGAATTAAAACTTTGGTACCGGGTTATTATAAAAATTTGAAGAGTTTGCCAGATTATTGTTATTATTATTATATTATTGTCTATTTTTGTCTTATTTTCCCATCCCTTTCGCTGCACCTGTAAAAAAATGCGATAATTTGTGATGTTGTGTTACTTCCGGTAAAACGTACGTAGGACAGTCTTTTCCACTTAAGGTCAGTAGTAGTGAGTGCTGCTACATCCTACAGTAGCTATACAAACAGCAGAAACATGCAGAGACTAATACAGCGATGAAAATGTTCTGTGTGGAACTCGTTCAACAAAATAATAGAAAATGAGGTGCAGTGCAAACTCTGCTAGGCAAAGCTAGCATATCACATATTGACAACACCTGGCAGAAAGTAGGCCAACACCCACAAATCAACCATCCAAGACTACCTATGTATCCAGAAGAAGTTAGTTTCAGGATCGACATGCATTTGTTGAGGGTGAATGTTTTCGAAGTTTTGATGTGTTTGTCCAGGCGGAGTATAGAAAGACTATTACTGCATGATTGGAGAAACTGGATGATGATAATGCTGCTAAGCTGCACAGTCATTTTACGAATGTTGAAAATCTGTCTGATCACAAATTTGTGAATGGCACTTGTGTTGTGAATTTTCTAAAAATCATTACCAGAATCTTGTATCATCTGTCAGCACACAGTACACATTTTGCCACGAGGGGGGAGATATTCAAAGAGTCATTGAAGAATTCCCAGTGAAGATCGAATAGCGTTTGTGCTTGACATGCCCATCCCTAATATGGTATTTCATGAACCAAAACAAAGTTATCACTTTGTGACATTTGTGCCAAATTTGAAGCATTCCCAGAATACCATCTCCTAAAATTTTAAACCAATGGTACCATCCCAAAGGTTCACCCTAATGTACAAGTGAAAAGCTGTAAATCATGCCATTTGAGAAAGCTTGACATTTTGCTTGATAAATTAATTTTGATTTACATTCTCTCTATTGACTTATAACCCCTAACCCCTGTAATAAAATGGTATAGTAGTAGAAAACAATTCTTTGCTTCCATTTATTTGATTGATTAAAAGGAAAAAAAATGGTAATTACTGGCTCAAATCCCCTAGATTGGATGTGATGAGGTGCTGTAAATAAAAGACAAATGTTTTATGGCAGGGTGAGTGAGAAAAAGAGTAAAAGAGTTGCCAACAGACAGCCCATATAAACCATGCTGCAATAAACCACTTCCTGAAACCTCCTTTCATTGACTGAACTGAGGGAGAGCTGGCATTTACAGCTCAGTTCCTGCTATTTGGTGGTGACTGTCTCATCTCTCTGCACCTCCTCCCTTTTCTCATCCTTTCATGCCGCCAGCAGTTGCAGTAGCCGGCCTGAAACTTTCATGCCTCCTCTTTCCTTTGTGTTCACCTATACAAGTAGGTATGATTTCTGAGGAACAGCAAAAAAAAAAAAAAAAAAAAATACTGGCAAATTCCTGCAGCTCTTTGATTCCTGCCAGACACTGTGAAAGGGGGTCTCAGAGTCATTTACACACATGGTTGGGTATTTTCATCCAAAAATGCAGCACAGAAGGCTTCACGTTTACCCCCTAATGTACACACCAAGCAAGAACAGTTACTTCCCACTTGTGTTAGCTGCCGGACCCCACTAATTGGTCTGGTTCTCATGGGTATGTGCAATTTTTTAAATGTGTTTTAGTAGATCTTGCAGCACTTTTTGCAAATCTTTCTATGTATCAGCAAATCAAACACCATCCTTTCCCCATAGTCACATTCCCCACAAGAGACACAATCCACAAGTGTAAAAAAAACAAAAAACATTGTCCATTAAATGCAGTCAATCCTTTTCCTTGGATATTCAGGTTTTGTCTCATCAAACAAACAAGACAACTAGCACAAAAATGCCGAATTCAAAGTTTTGTTTCATTAAGAAACTATTTTGCAAGTAATGAGCACACAAACCAGTAATCGTGCTATATTTCTATGCAGACAAGAAACCAGAGAGGAAATCAGGTTATGCATTAAACCAGACCAAACTACTGTCATAGCAATCAATGTACAGATTAGTCAGTACCATAAAAATCTGGCAGTTGCACCACTGATTTGGCCACAAAAATCACCTTTATTCAGGAGAAATCTAGCAGGTTTCTCTAATCCTCTAGTTCAAATACAGGATTCAGGTTTCTTAATTGCATGATTTTTAAGAAACCATTTCACTGCAGAAATTGTTCATTAAATTCAGAAAAATGTAAGTTAAAATAAGAGCTGTTGCTGTTTATTGACAATATTTTACTATTGTCAATAAACAGGCTAAAAATGACAAGTTGTTTGCTGAATGTGTTTTTGTGAGCCTGTAAGGATCAAATCCTTGTTCCTTTCTTTCTGGGCAGTGTTTCGCTTTTCATTTGATTCTCTAATGTCAGAAAAATTTATTACATTTGTGATCATGTCAGACCGGCATACATCTTGTACTGTAGTAATGATTCATGGTTCCAATATACAGGATTTTACCTATTATTGGTATCATTGTTTTATCTATAGTTTGACTGATAGTTTTTTTTTTAATGAAAATCCACTAACAAAAAAAAACAAAAAACCCAGACGGTATCACCATCCCCCCAACCTTGAAAAAAACACTGTTGCACTGATCTAATTCAGAGTAATATATAAAATAAATATGATCAACCTCACTAAATAAAATTAGTGGGAATGATTTTTCTTAATCATTTGCCTCAAAGTTAAAGATTACAATTAATAAGACTTCTGGGTGTTACCATTACCCATCTTTCTTCTTCTGTCTCTCTAGTGTTTTTGTCCACATGCCAACAAACTAATTTAAAAATTCCTCTCAGTCTGCATCTTCTGTCTCCAGCTGCTAAAGTTATAAAGTAAATTTAGTGGAGTACAAAATGAAATATTTGAAATATTTTATATATAGTAGTGGAGGCATTTACAGAAAACGCAAAATGCAAGCGCCTCAAATTGCACTCAAATACAGTACTTGAGTAAAATGCATTTGCATTCCATCACTGGTCATTCCAAAATTTTACAGACAGATTATTTAGTGCCAATTTTTATCTGTCATGTTGATTGTTAATCAATATTAGCCCTGAAAAAATGTATGCATGAATGTATTCTGACTTAATTTACTGGAAAAGTCATTAGTATTTTACCAAATTAAGTAGTGCATGTTGACATGAAAAAACTCATGTACAGGGAACAACCCATATTTGCTGCAAAGATATCAATACTGGGATCATCAAAGCTCAGACTCAGAGAGATCACATTAAGAAAAGCCACAGCAAAGGATGCACTGAATGTAAAAATCCCAAACCCATAGATTTTGTGCACCATAACACCAGCAATTCACAAGCTTATTTTTTAACTTCTAAACAAGTGCAACATATTAATACTGTATATGCCAAGGATGGTGCATATTATTAAAATATTCAACTGTCCTTGATTACAAGTCCATTCCACTGAAACTAAGTCACCACGACATCCTTTTCTAAAAAAAAAAAAAAAAATGATGTGTTTTCAAGTGTTTTTTCCACACATAAAACACCTTTATCTAAAAAGAAATCAAACAAAAGACTGAAAAAAGATCCCCAGCCCTCATGTATCTTTCTGCACTGCCCAGACTACAAATGTGTCTTTTCACCAAGCTTGGTCATTTCTTTCCCATTACACTGTCCTACATCTTTCCATAAAAGTGACAATCGTCTAAAATATCACAAACACCATTGAACTTCATCTCCAGAGTAGATTAAATGGCAGCCGAGGCTCCAAATGAGGTGCTTAAGCAGCATGAGCCGCTGCTGCCTAGTGCCAAAATAGTACCCCCGTCACTGGTTCCAAAGAGCGTCTTTACCTCCATTTGTTCAGATGGCACTGCCATTAGACCCGTCTCCATGGCAACACCTCAACGCTGGCCTGTTAACAACATGGTAATAATGAAGCGCAGTGGCAGCTTTACTGACCGATTTATCATTAATCTCAATGTGTGTCTGGCAGCGTCTCTGAGTCAAACGACAAATCACTGAGAGTGGTCCATACACTCTCTTATCACTTTCTCTTTTTAACTGCAACAGTTTGTGCCTGCGTGAAAAGTGATGACATGTTGATAAGATCAGTTTTTGGAGCAATAAGGAAACAACTGATGTTGAAAAAGTATGTAATCCAATCACTGTGTTGTATGAGCCTACTTGCTATTGATTTCTTTACAAAAGCAAATAAAACAAGACAGCCACAAATAAAATCCCAGCAGGTCAGTTGTGGTCCTTGGTTGACAATATAAATTATCTCCTTTTCACAGGATCTTGAGTTCACACTCCTAACCTCCATTTATCAAACACAGCTACGTAAGGGATCATCAGGTTCCTATGCACTCACGGTTACATCCAAACTGCAGCATACCACATATATATATATATAAAAATTCCCCACTCGCCCTCTCTGTGAGCGGCCTTGTGTCTCCTTCAAGCTCGGGTCCTCTATCAGATGCCTAGGAAACTGAGGGTCCTGTGCAGGACCTTAGCTGTTCCTAGGATAGCGCTCTTCTAGACAGAGATCTCAGGTGTTATTCTTGGGATTTGTTGGAGCCACTCTCCAAGCTTAAGGATTACAGCCCCGAGTGCTCCTATCACCACTGGTACCACTGATGCCTTTACTCCCCACATCCTTTCCAGCTCCTCTTTCAGCCCTTGGTATTTTTTTCGAGCTTCTCGTGTTCCTTCTTCCTGATGTTGGTATCACTTGGGATTGCGACATCTACCAATACCGCCTTCTTATCCTGCTTGTCGACCACCATGATATCCGGTTGATTAGCCACCACCATTTTATTGGTCTGGATCTGGAAGTCCCAAAGGATCTTAGCTCGGTTGTTCTCAATCACCTTAGGAGGCATTGCCCACTTTGATACAGGAACCTCCTGCCCATACTCGGCACAGATGTTTTTGTATACTATGCCTGCTACTTGGTTGTGACACTCCAAGTATGCCTTACCTGTCAGCATCTTGCACCCGGCTGTTATGTGCTGCACTGTCTCAGGGGCATCTTTGCACATTCTGCACCTTGGGTCCTGTCTGGTGTGGTAGACCCTGGCCTCTATCTATCTTGTGTACAAGGCCTGTTCTTGTGCTGCCATGATCAGTGCCTCTGTGCTGTCCCTGAAACCAGCCTTCTCCAGCCTCTGGTATGTTTTCTTGATATCAGCCACTTCCTCAAGCTGTCGGTGGTACATCCCACTCAGGGACTTGTCCCTCCATGATGGTCTCACTTCTTCTTCCTTCTCCTTACTGGGTTTCTGCTGTCTGAGGCATTGACTTCGCAGGTCATCATTGGGGGCCATCTTCCTCATGTATTCTTGGATCTTGGTTGTTACATCTTGGATAGTGGCTCTGATGCTCACTAATCCTCGGCCTCCCTCTTTCCACTTTGTGTACAGCCGCAGGATGCTGGCATTGGCATTGTGTCGTAGGCTTTCTTGTAGGCAATCCAGGCAGTGCACAGGTTGATCTTCCTGGTCTTACAGTCCCTTGTAACTGCCCTGTCCACCAGTAGCTGGTGTTTGGCTCCTCTGCTGTCACTACCAAACCCTTTCTGGGCCCTCATCTTGGCTGCAATGATGCCTAACAGGAGCTTCCATGTCATGCAGAAACAGGTTATTGGCCGCTTGTTGGATGGAATCATGATCAGGACCGTCCGGCCTTGGGTCAACCACTCTAGGTGAGTTCCATCTATCAGCAGCTGGTTTATCTGAGCTGCCAGGCATTCATGGAGTGCAGTTAGCTTCTTTAGCCAGTAGCTGTGGATCATGTCAGGGCCTGATGCTTTCCAGCTCTTCATCCCTAAGACTCTTTCTTGGATGTCTGCCATTGTGATGTTTACTGGGTCTTGCTCTGGGAGATGGCTATGGTCCTCTCTCAGTTCCACTGACCACTGAGCATGGGTGTTATGTGATGCCTCTTTCTCCCATATGCCTTTCCAGTACAGTTCAGTCTTACCCCTGGGTGGGTCTGTCCTCGTCTTATTACCCTCCCACTGAGAGAACACTTTGGATGGTTCAGTGGTGAACATCCTGTTGATTCTCTGGGCCTCCACGTTTCTAGTATACCTCTTCAGGCGAGCAGCCAGGGCTGTGAACCTCCATTTGGCTCTCTCCAGTGCCTCAGTTATGGACAGCTTGCTGTACTTCTTCAGTAGTTTGGTGGTCTTGCCCTTCTCCAGCTCTGACAGTTGGCTAACCTCTCTTGTGTTGCATTGATCTTAGCCTCCAACCATCTTCTCCATGGGGGGTACTGCCCCTTAAGGCTCACATTCAACTTGTAGCCAAGAACCTCTAGGATTACTGTTGCTGTTTCATATATCAGCTTGTTTGTCTCAGTGATGGTCAAAGTAGGGATAGATTGTCGAGCCGCATTCACATCAAACAGACCTTCTGAGAGTATTCGGCCACTAAGCCTTGGTAATCATTCCAGGGGGTTCCAGGTATCCATGTTAGCCATTATCTTCATTCTCAGGTCAGCTGCCCTTCAGGGCTTCTTATTGGGGCTTGGAACCCAAACTCTAAGTGTTGGGGAGATGATGAAATCCCCCCTTTCAGCAGCTCAGATGAGCCAGAGTGGATGGCCCAAGGTCAGACAGTCCTGACCATGAAGGACCCCCAGAAGGGAACGATTACATCCAACAAGCGGCCAATAACCTGCTTCTGTACGACATGGAAGTTCCTGTTAGGCATCATTGCAGCCAAGATGAGTAGGGCCCAGAAAGGGGTTGGTAGTGACACCAGAGGAGCCAAACACCAGCTACTGGTGGACAAGGCAGTTATGAAGGACTGGAAGACCAGGAAGATCAACCTGTGCACTGCCTGGATTGCCTACAAGAAAGCCTACGACACAATGCCACATACATGGATACTGGAGTGCTTGAAGCTATACAAGTTCAACAGGAC
Organism: Mola mola; assembly: GCA_001698575.1. Lineage (NCBI taxonomy): Eukaryota > Metazoa > Chordata > Actinopteri > Tetraodontiformes > Molidae > Mola > Mola mola. Next base: position 319,755 of record KV751349.1, on the reverse strand, counting down.
ACTAGGAGCCTTCATTGAAAACTCAATGGAGCTGTGGAAGACTATTCTGGAAGCCAATTAAAGGCCAATTGCCCAAGTTAGAATCAAGTGCGGCATATACCAAGGATATGCCCTATCCCTCCTGCTGTTCTGCATTGGCCTGAACCCACTCAGCCAGATCATTAGACAGTGGCCTCGGATACTGGTTCAGAAATAGAGCAACAATCAGCCACCTCCTCTACATGGATGACATCAAGCTGTATGCGAAGAGTGAGCGAGACATCGACTCACTGATCCACATCACGAGGATCTACAGCAATGACATCGACATGTCATTTGGGCTAGACAAGTGTAGCCGAATGATATCAAAGAGAGGCAAGATGATCACAACTGAAGAGGTTGAACTACCAGAGGGCAACACTGCCAATGTTCAAGACAGCTACAAATACCTTGGGATCCCGCAGGCAAAGGGGAATCATGAAGAGGCCGCGAGGAAGTCAGCCACAGCCAAATACCTAAGTAAGGCAGGTCCTTAGAAGCTAGCTGAGTGGTCAGAACAAGATCAGAGCCATCAACACTTATGCCCTGATCAGATACCATCCATCCATCCATCCATCCATTTTCTACCGCTTATCCTGTTAGGCTCTCCACCCCGCAACCCCTATCTCATGATCTTTGTGGCCAAGGCGGGGTACACCCTGGACAAGTCGCCAGTTCATCGCAGGACTCACATAGAGACAAACAACCATCCACACTCACATTCACACCTACGGGCAATTTAGAGTGACAATTAACCTAACCCCCAGTTTGCATGTTTTTGGACTGTGGGAGGAAGCCGGAGTACTTGGCGAGAACCCACGCAGGCACAGGGAGAACATGTAAACTCCGCACAGAAATGCCCTAACCCGGAATCGAACCCAGGACCTTCTTGCTGTGAGGCGACAGTGCTAACCACTGCACCAATGTGCAGCCCTGTGATCAGATACCCTGCCGGTATAATAACCTGGCCAAAGAAGGAGATAGAAGCCACAGATATCGAAACAAGGAGGTTCCTCACCATGCATGGAGGGTTTCACGCCAAGTCCAGCATCCTGCGGCTGTACACGAAGTGGAAAGAGGGAGGCCGAGGATTAGTGAGCGTCAGAGCCACTATCCAAGATGGAACAACCAAGATCCAAGAATACATGAGGAAGATGGCCCCCAATGATGACCTGCGAAGTCAATGCCTCAGGCAGCAGAAACCCAGTAAGGAGAAGGAAGAAGAAGTGAGACCATCATGGAGGGACAAGCCCCTGAGTGGGATGTACCACCGACGGCTAGGGGAAGTGGCTGATATCAAGAAAATATACAAGCGGCTGGAGAAGGCTGGTTTCAGGGACAGCACAGAGGCACTGATCATGGCAGCACAAGAACAGGCCTTGAACACACATGATTGATAGAGGCGGGGGTCTACCACACCAGACAGGACCCAAGGTGCAGACTGTGCAAACACGCCCCTGAGACAGTGTAGCACATAACAGCAGGGTGCAAGATGCAGGCCAGTGAGGCACATGTGGAGCGTCACAACCAAGTGGCCGGCATAATATACAAAAACATCTGTGCTGAGCATGGGCTTAAGGTTCCTGTATCAAAGTGGACAACAACACCTCCTAAGGTGATTTAAAAAAAAAAAAGAAGAAATATATGCTTTAAAAAGACTGAAATGATTAACTATGGAAAACACTAGTTTTCGGTAAAATAACTTATTAGTTGTTTTGTTTTATGACCAACACAAAAAGCAAGCCTATTATACAATATAAGAGCAACTCTTCAAAACTGAAAAAAATAGGCATCTTAATTTTTCAAAACTCAAACATGTGATTCATTTCTTCTGTATTTACATGTGTTTGTAAGAGATAAACCTCTGGAGGGTCAAGGCACAGGACATCAGATAGTGCTGCAGCGATCAACTGTTATCAAAATATCATCATGACATAACTGGACCGTAAAGTATATCAAACAATATGAAAGAGGATTTTCCCTTAAAGACCATTTAAGGGGGGGTGATCGTTGTTCCATCTTTGAGCCAACATCAGAGATGTTAACATCAAAACAACTGAATGAAGTGGAGTGAGACAACAATTCAGGAAGACAGCAGGGGTGTGATATTTCTTTCAATTTGTCACGTATGTGACCCGCAACAAGGACATTTAATAGCAGCAGTTAGCCGATAACTCAAAGAAGAAAAGCAACTGAAAATGTCAGCAAATGAAGGAAAATACATTAGGTCTGGGTACTTCTTAACTTCCTAACACAGGACGACATCATCGTTATATGTTATTCCATTGTTTAGAAAGCACTGCGTGTCATGTATGTGTGAAGTTTTGTTGTGGTGGTGTTGGGCAATCTCTTTGTAAAATTCTCAAATGCTTAATGCTCAACACTTGACATTTGGCATTTAACCTCAGATGAACAATGAGCTATCTTTGGCTGAGTTGACTAATTTAATTTTATGAACACCACAGTCACCTGAGCAATTTTTTTTTTCCCCCTCAAGAAATGAAATCATTTTGTCTGATTTCTTACACTTGGGTGGTGATCAGTAAGTTTTTTTGGCTTCTAATATATTTGTTTAAAAACACATAGCCATTAGAGCCTCAACAGACTCTGAAAATACCTGGACAATTTGTCATTGAGTGAGTCTTACTAAAAGTGGACTGCTCTCCTGCTTGGCTTGAGGCCTTTGTCTTTGAGTCACATATCACATTTATCAGCACTGGGATGGAACACAGAGTACAAGGAGAAGGATTCGTTCTGTAGAAGAAAAAATTCATTTGGTACATTGTAATCAAACACATTTTGGAGAACATTAAGCTTCAATGGTTCCATATTAGCAGATATGAATTTGACTTACAGACAGCTTGGCGGCACGAGGGAAATAAATACATCATAGGACTTCCAACTTGATTTGTGTACTGAGCCTACATCAAAACAAATTTTTTTTTCTCCAGAATCTCTGAGAAGTCTATCAATTTCCAAGCTCTAAGCTGGTTATTTGTCAAACTGATAAAATGTACATACCACATTATACTTCCACATTGTCACATGTTCCAAGTTGCTGGCAATTTCCTTTTTATTTTTTAAAAAAATATACTTTTCATCCAAAACAGACCTGGATGGAAAATTGTCATGGTGCTAGTGAGTTTCGACAAAATAGTCACCAGAAATTATGGTCACAAATTGTTGCAATTAAAATTACTTTTTTTTTGTTTTTCTACAGCATTTTAACCTGTCTAAAGGCAGGCATATTGCAGCAGGAACTATATTATACCAGAATACCTCTGGTCATACATACTGTACCTATACTTTCAGAAATGTGGAAAGCAGTTCCTGAGCCCTTTAATAGGTTCTTCAATTCCTAAAAATGTTCCCGATTGTATGGGAAGGGTGCCAGATACAACAGCAGGTTTCTCCATAGTACCAAGCGATTTTAGCCATTTGGTTTTTTTTAAAGCAATCATCATCATTCTCATTTGCCAAAGGCTCCTAAAGGCCAGCCTAATTACTACCTACATACAATTTTAGATGATGATAACAGATAACAGACTACAGATAACAGAGGGAGGGGGACTACTCTATCCTAATTATTTTACAAGATATATTAAAAGTAGTTTGCTGTCAAAGAAACAGATTTCTGCTATGCATTAGAAAATGAAATGGGGAATAAAAAAACATAAAGTAGACTAAACAGTACTTTTGAAGAATATAACCCATGTTTGGGCTTCTCCATACAAACAGCTAAGTATTATGTTTTAGAAAAGCCTGTGAAACAGCTTTGTAGCTTTAAAAAAAAGCAACAAATTCTCCACTGAATGGATAGAGGCCTGTGATAACATGACAAAGAACAACAGGAATCAACACTGAAGTGATGACAAACCTAACCTCACATCCCTTCATTGCCAGATTCTCCTTTAGGACTCATGCTAGCATATGAGACCACAAAGACCAAAGGCCCTGGTGCACAATTTGACTGAGAACACAAAAAACAAAGCCGGCAGTTGTAAGCGAAAAATCTTTGGTCATCAAAACACAAACAATGTTCCTAGCTCACAGTGACAGATACAGAGGGCCAATTCAAGATTTCTCTCAAGCAGAGAGGGTGTTATCTTGGCTGTAATGTGGCATCCGCTGTTTGTCTTTAGCTGTCACTGTTTGGTCTTGCTAGATGTCCCACCCACAGCATTTACTGTTTGGATAAATGTCACAACTAACTGCCTAGCAACACCAAATAATGTTAACGTCAACTGAAGATGCCATCTCCACTGCCCTCACACATCTGGACTCCCAGGAAATTTATGTCAGCATTCATTCAGTTCAGCATTCAACACAATCATCCCACAAAAGCTTACTCACAAACTGGAGCAGCTGGGACTCAAAACCTCACTGTGCATCTGGCTGTTGGACTTCCTGACAGGGAGATCGCAGGCAGAACGGGTCGGCAGTAACACATCCAGCACCATCACTCTGAACGCAGGGGCCTTTCCCAAGGACGTGTGCTGAGCCCCTTCCTTTTCACTCTGCTTAAGTTTGTGGAAGACATGATGGTGGTTGATCTCATCAGCAACAGAGATGACACAAACTACAGGAGTGAGGTTAGCCGCCTGGCTACGTGCTGTAGTGACAACAATCTGTCTCTGACTTCGAGAAGACGAAAGAGATTGTGCTAGACTTCAGGAGAGTGCACTCCCAATATGACACTCTGATCATCAACGGTGCTACTGTGGAGCGTGTGAGCAGCACCGAGTTTCTGGGTGTGCACGTCACAGAGGACCTCTCCTGAACCAACAACACCACATGTCTGGCCAGGAAGGCTCAACAGCATCTCTACCTCCTCCACAAACTGAAAAGAGCTGGAGTCCCAGCCCCCATCATGTGCACCTTTTACAGAGGCACCATCGAGAGCGTTCTGACCAGCTGCATCATGGTGTGGTACGGTGCCTGCACCAAGTCCTGCCGCAAGACCCTCCAGCTCATAGTGAAAACAGCTGAAAAGACCGTTGGTGCCTCTCTCCCCTCCCTTTGACTACATTTTCACCAGCAGTCTTACCTCCAAAGCTCTTTGCATCGCGGGTGATCCCACTCACCCATCTTACAGCTTTTTCAGTCTGCTGGGAGGAGGAAGGAAACTGCGGAGTCTCCCGCCCAGCACCAGCAGACTCGAGGACAGCTTCATCCACCACGCTGTCAGGAAGCTCAACTCCCTCCCTACTCTGAACCCCCTCCCTCTTCTGCTGTCTGCAATAGAGGATGACATTTTTTCGGGATTCCCACAGGATGGGAGTCGATTTACTCTTAATAACATGATAGGGATGGGACGGGAATGAAAAGTCAATGGGAGTGGGCGGGAGCGGTAATGACATCAATACACCAGTTTTTAAATATACAAATATGCACGTACAATTGTTTAATTTTTTTTCTTTTAATGTTTTTTCAAGCGTTGCCTGCAATTGGCAGCCATTTTTGTAGTTTCCTTTTAGTGAGCCGCTTTAACACCAGTCAAAAGAACTACACACCCCGGAAACACACTGCACTTCAAAGGCGTACAACACAACAGCAATGGAGCACAGCGGTCAGGCAGATACAGAAAAAGCTGAATTACAACGCAAAGTGAGAAACAAAGATCCTTCTATTAATCAAACAGACCTTTTTGGTAAGTCTCAAATTTTAAAAAACTTCTTGAGAGTCGAGTCCAACGGTGCTAAGATGCCATATCATATGCTTGTTGTAAAACCTGTGTAGTTCTAGTCAAGTACCCAAGTGAGTCAGGGATGATTGGTCTCAAGAGGCACACCTGCAAGGCAAATGTCGCAATTTATCAACTAAGGGTCACTTCATTTGTTAAACGCAAATTACCAGCAGGTGTCAAGTCTTCTCTGACCAACAAAATTGCTCGCATGTGCAGCCAAGATTTAAGATCGTTTGCTGTGGTAGAGGGTCAAGGCTTCATCAACGTTCCACAGGAACTACTTGACACTGGATCCAAAAATGGAAACAATGTGCAGGTGGAAGACAGCCGTGTGCTCTCACAGTCTCTCGCCATGTTGAATGAGAGTATGAAAAAATAAAAATAAAAATACTGGTTATGGAAGAGCTCTGTCAGGTAGCAATGATCTCATGCTGTAAAGTAAAAAAAAATGTAGTTAAACTATGAGCTATAGTTTTCCTAACACTGTCTTATTTCTTTTTTTTTTTTTTTTAACTGCTTCATCTCTTGATATTCGAAATAGGTAATCTGTTTTACAGGTAAGATATTTTGAGGTCTAATAATCAATATGATGCTTATTTTTTTTAGTGTCAAGATCATGCTGTAACCACAGACCTTTGGATAGAAGAGAGGACCAACACACACTACATCACTGTTACAGTCCATTACATTCTGGATAGGAAGATGGTGAATCGGATCCTGGCCACGAGGGAGATGGTGGGTGTAAAATCCGATGACCACATCAAAAGGACTGTGGAGGAAATCCTATATTTCTCTCTTTCTGTGTCTCTCTTGTTATTATTATCCTGTGTTGATGTATGCATTAAACATAATCGTAAACACTGTATGTATTGTCCTAATATAGTGCTATGCATTTATTGTGAAGTTCACAATAAACTTCACAATGTGAAGTCCTCGGACCTCTAGATAAAGTAAAATTAAATTATTGTTAATTATTATTCTGTTTTCATGATTATCTTATGTCTGGGCTTCTATTGGCTAAGCTTTCTTGTTTGTCTTTCTTTTCTTTTTAAACCAAACAGGAATTTGGCATCCTGAGCAAGGACACTGTCTTTGTGACAGATAATGGCTCAAATGTTATTGCAGCATTCAAGGATTATGTCCCTCTCCTGCGCCGGCCATAACATCAACTTGATTTTGAAGCATGTGTTTGACCACCTGGATGAGGACAACCCAGTACACAGCAGCAACATCAAGCTTTTTAAGGAGACAAAGACCCTTGTCACACACTTCCAAAGAGCAGGATAAGATAACATAAAATATTATATGGCATCTAATGTTGCATTTTATATAAGTAAATTCAACAGCGAGAAATGGGCTGCTGTAATTTTATTTTGACTTAATTTCAGCTGTAAGTCTCAATTATTAATTGTTCTACTCCAGAAAGACAGGTCAACAATTTGGAATCGCTGTAGCCCTACTTTTCTTTTCTTTGAATTTCAGATTACAAGAGACGCTGGACCAGTCACTGAAACAAGCCGTAGAGACAAGGTGGAATACAAGATTTGCAATGATCCATATGTAAATGATGCACTGAAGTCTGGTAAGCTTCATGACCATCCTGCTTCGCTGAAACAAGCTTTGTTACCTCAACAACATTGATTCTGAACTTCTTGACGACATCATGCAACTCCTGAAACCTTTTGATGAGGCCACCAGGCACCTCTCCATTTATCAGACACCTATTCACCTTGTTCTTCCATTCAAGCAACCCTGGTGAGGGTTTTGTTGATCCAGGATGGAGACAGCGTGATTGTGAAAGAGGGAATAAAAGACGGCACTGATTTTTATTGGTTTTATTGTTTAGTTTGTGGTCATTCAAGCAGCTGATAGGAGCTCGGTCCTGCCCTATAACAGGGCTTAAGACCAGGCAAGAAAAGATTTGTGAGTCTGATGTTGTCCATGAAGAACAATGAGTTGAGTTAAGAATTAAATAAATGTAAAATTGTTCCATGCAGATCAAGCAGCGTGCCTGTCTGCCTCACATTGTGTATGCCCTGCAATAATGATGTTGCATATATCATTATGATATCATTGCATGACGCATGCATCATTGTGATTTCACTCCTCCCCTCCTAGCTGAAAGGGAAGTTAGCCTAGGTGGTGATTGTTGTGATTGTGTTGAAATTCAAAATCCACCTGTACCATAAAGTAGCCACAGTTCTCTCTACTAGCCTGAGTAGTTTCTTGAGGAAAACTCTCAACTCTCAGGAATATGAGGAAGTCATCAACACCCTGGCAACGCTCACAGACACAGCAGGGGCAGAAGAGAGAGTGAGAGTTTGTGACGAGGACGAGGGTGAATAGCGGTAGCGCTAACAGCACTCACAGAACAATTGATATAATTGCAAAATGTTTTCCTTTAATTTATAGAGAGGCATACATTGCATGTACACACACACACACACACACACACACACACACACACACACACACACACACACACACACACACACACACACACACACACACACACAGAGCTGTGTTAGGACAAATGCATATTTTAGACTACAAAGAAGTATAATGCAAATGGCATTGTTCTATAATAATCTGTTTTTTTTTTCCATAAGGTTCACCGCCAGAGGTGCACAGCTTCTTTGCAAGTTGTTTTGAAGAAGAGGATAGGGACAAAGACAGTGGTGAGATGGAGTCATGGGGCCGCCAGTTGGTGCTACAATACATGAGCGACCCTAAGATGACACGCTTCCAGTGTCTGCTCGACTTCTGGCAGGAGATGTCATGTGGGCCAGTGCCAGTTGCCAAGAGGCTGCTGGCAATGCCAGCAACAAGTACTCCCTCAGGTCATTGTTTCAGTGTTGCTGGGAGACTGATTGATGAGAGGCGTACCACCCTCAATCCAGAAAATGTGTATGCACTTGTATTCCTACATAGCAACATATAAGGTTCCTGGACTCATTATGCAAGTGTTAGGTGGTTCTGATAGTTAGCCCTAAGTTTCTGGACTATGTTTTCTTGCAAATGGGCAAATATTTAAATGTGCTGAAGAATGGGAAGGAGATTGATATCATTTTTTTTTTATTATTTGCATCTTATGAAGGTTATAAATCTGATGTCGTCATTTCATATGCTCTAACAAAACAAGTCAATTTAAGATGTGTTAAACCTATAAGCATTTTTTCTTATTTTTCATTCTTTTTTGTACTCTAAACTCTCAGGTATGAGAATTGTAAAATTGCTATTGGAAAAACTCAATAAATTCATAAAATGCAACATTAGATGCCATGTTTGGGTTTATTCAATTAAAGTAGGCTTGGTGTGTCCCATGTACTATTTATTTTTTTACTATAAATGACCTCCAAAAGAGCTAGAAACAAGGATCTAGCAGCTGGCCCTCCATAGAAACTATAGAGACCACAGGTCATGTGTTATTTATATTTTGTGCCCTTTAGTGAAGGTTTTTTGTTCTTTTTTGGATTAAGTAAATATATTCCTCCCTATATTACCACAGATAAACTGCTCTTGGTGCCATATCTAAAAAGGATGGTGAGAACATCAAATTAAATTCATTCAAATTCAAAAAAAAAAACAAAAAAAAAAAAACGGGAGTGGGATGGGACAGAAGGAACTCCGAAATCCCCAACTCTCACATGCCCACACCGGACTCAGCTGCTCCCCCAGCCCCTTTATGCAGAGTTGGACTGCTCACTGTGCACAACAGCCACTTCCTATGCACTACAGACAATTTAATCCATTCTGCCCTGCAACTTTTGTTATGTGCTTATGTATATATATTTATATTTTTACTTATACTCTATATTCATATTTTAGATTTAAGTCCCCTAGTTACACGGCTACACCGTGGATCTGAGAGAAACGCAATTGCAATCCTCTGTATGTGCCAAACATATGGCAGAATTGACAAATAAAGGTACTTTGACTTTGACTTAATCTGTAAAGTGACTTAAGTATCAGACAAATTGAGTGGTGAAAAAAGGACTCTGACCTAAAAGAGAATAATCAAGTTTCAGTACCAAAAACTTTTAAAATTGTACACAGTTACATTCCATCATTAGTGGATCTAAATTTTGATACAAAGGATTTAACTTTTATTGTAAATGTATATGCGTACTTAATATATTTAAACATTTGTGGTTAAACCTGTATCATTTCATTATTATTGAGATAGCCAATTAAAAGAAGATAATCTGCTGTAATTTTATAAGAGATCAGTTGCTGTAATTTCAAGTGAACCTTTGATTGCAGTTTATAAAACATCAGGATTGGATTCTTTTCTCTGTAATAGACCAGTATGACTGTAAACTGTGTATTACTAGCGTTCACAAATCAGGCTATAACTAGGAGGTTAAAGACAAAATAAATGGATGTCTTGTGTTGAAAATCTTGCATGTTCCGCGCAAAATAAACCTAAAAAACTCTTGTCATTGCACAGAAAACAAGTGTAAGAGTACAGGATACAGTATGTATCGATTCATGTCTGGTGGTGGAGGTTGGTGCATAACAAATTCACGATGAATACTGGCCATCAGTCTGACCTTGACTGTAAAGACTTCCAGTTCTCAGGCTTACTAACTTGTCAGTAACTGCAGTCAACACAAGTCAACCTGTCACTGATTTAACTTTACTCTTCAGTTGCCAGGCTGAAAAAACCCTGGAACGCATCATTTGCCTGCTTCACATCTAAAAGCAACTTTCCATATGGTTCTGTTAGAAAGGTCTTTAAAACATCACATCTGTATGGGAATTGTAGGAAAACACTAAATGCCCCAACACACACAGCCTTAAAATTAAGTTTGCATCATTACTTTTAACTTTTACATTCTGTCTTTGGGGGATTACATATATTTGTCACAATATAGTGGCAGCTACTTCTAAATGTACTGGTGCTCATGCTCGCAGAGACAAAAATCAATGCATGTTCTCCTCACTCTGTAGTTATTCTACCCATACAGAGACACAATTCACTTCTGCTACCGTTTACAGTTATCAGAGGTCAGCCACAGGGACTGGATTGCTGATATCAAGAGTTTTTTTAGACCCTGCAGATTCGTTTGAAGGAATCCCCTTCTCACCGCTCAGGAGATGTTGCTCCTGTGAAGAAACAGTGGACTGGAAGAAAGGAGAAACAGCTCTTACCTCTTTTTGGTTTGGGGAAGCTTTCGTGCAGATGAAACACAACTTTCTCCACGAAGTGCTGAATGTTGCTGTGTTCTGGTCCTCGGACAAACACCATCCAGTCGTGGGTGAAGCCTTCCACAGTGGGTTTCTTTCGGACTTGGGCACGATGGCCGAGCTCTAATTTCACCTGAATAGCACCCTGGAAAAAACAAGTTATGGTGGGTTATTGCTCGAATTCAAGGACAGAGGGACAACAAACTTGTTTGACAGTATGATAATAGGTTTAAGACTTTTTTTCTTTAAAATAAACGCCCAAACTGTGGGATTAAAACGCTTTAATTTCAGAAATGTGTCCATTATGTTCTCTCGCCTCCTGCACGGAAAACGCCATGGAAAACATTCTGCTAATCTAATTAAACGCTGGTTTACGGCAAATCCAAATAACACCTCATTTAAAAACTTTAAAACTTTAGATTCATACCAGAAGTGTAACGTTACAGGTAAATTCAAACAAGACACGAATGAAGCTCTAAGCATTCACAGAGAGTTTCCACCAAGTTACGAAGAAATTGGCCCCCACTTTGCTTGAATTATTAAATATAATGCAATGAAAAACAAGAAATCACATTCAGAAAAGTGGAATTTTACCCAGTTTAGTCGCATATATTTTGTTTACCATTATGTCGAGTTAAGGAACGGGGTGTAATTACTAAAAAAAACAAAACCTTTTTGATTTGAACATTAGCAAAAAGCGCTGTTTGCCAGTAAGCATAATATATTAAAAACAGCCCAGTTCTCTGAGTTGAATGTTGCCACACACTCTCCACACAGGACACATCTGCACAGCAGCTAGCTGTTCGTCTTGAAAATCCTCGTTGCGGAGTGAAAACCGCCGACTCCTCCGTTGTCACAAAACAGCAAAACGTCCAAAGATATATACTCCATTAGGTCTGAGTGAGAAACAAGTCCTCCGCGCGGCTACTCACCGAACTGGCCATCCTTGAGGCCCACGTTCCTGTTATTTCATGGAGAATTGGTTTTAAATGAGAGTAGATGTGAGTACAGTTTGCCTATGACGACGGACATGGTCTCTCTTGAACTGAAGTCACACTCAAGTCTTTCAAAGGCTCGCCGGCGGTCATCCCACCATAATAACCCGCAGATACTCCGCGGTGGATTTTCACAATAAAACCCCCTGCAGTGAAATTCTCTCCGTGTACTTCTTTGAGCTGCATGGCTGCATCATGGCATCAAAACATTCCTTAAAATGCCATGGTATTTGCGTTTTGTTTACTCCAGAAAATGGCAGAATGGATTTTAGAGATAGTGAATTCAAGTACCCCTAATTGGCCTTTATCTTATTATTGTTATTCAATTGCTAGTGCCTCTCAGTATTTGACTGCTTTAATTTTTTAATAATGATGGCCCATTGTTGAAAAAACAAATCTCAAAATATTCAAATAGTTCACTGTAACTATACAAACTATATTCATACTTTTGCACAATATTCAATACTTTTATGGAATGCATTGATATTTTATGTTCAGACATGCATTCCTCTAAATAATCTGTCTGGAATAAAATACTTGTGAGGAAAATGTATTTATTTACGAGTCTTAAAAGTACTGAAATAAGCATGTAAAATCCACTACATAGAAGGAGACAGGTGTGTGTCCTCATGAAAATCATAGACAATTGCATTTTGTCACGTCTCTGTTCTTAATTCTGTCAACTTTTCAAAACACAGTATTTTCCTTTCTTGCTTCACAATATTTAGAGAGCAAAGTCCCTCACCTTTGTTTCCGTGTAAATACAAAAATATACAATTTACATTGTAATGTATAATATACATATACAGAAACTGCTATGCATCCCATATCAATAAATAACTTGAAAACCGTTATTAATTTATCTGAATCTACTAATAACCTTATATATTCATATAATCATAATTCTTTATGTAGGTGGTTTGTCACAAGAACCCGAGACAATTATACATATGTTTTAAATACTCAAAGCTTCACATATGTTATAATGATGGACGCCCAGACATACTTTCTTTTGAAGGTTAATTCTTACTTTTGTAGGATAACCTGCACACTAAAAATGAAAATTCTATATATGTGTATAGTCTTAATTCGCTGAATTAATTTAGCTTAGAATACACTGGCAAATGCAGATATATTAGGGCTCAATTATCAAAGACCTATTATTTTTCATTCTTTTACTTTGAACGTTAAAATATTTTATATCCGTTATTTCCCTGCTTCAAATCTGCTAAATAACGATGCTCAGGAGTGGAGCGCAGGCGCAGCTTGGTGCACCCGTTAGGGTTGCAAGAGCAGGAAATAGCCAATAGGAGAGCAGCAGATGTACGGTCCTCCAATCAAGTGGCCGCAAGCGTCCAGAATAATGTTGCCTTCAAGTCCCAGGAGAAAACCGGCAAATGAAGCACACTTTACCCCTTGTAATTTATATAATGTCATTCGGGTACAGTATATGTTATTGGGAATTGTTAATGTAACTATGTATATTAAGATTACACGTAAAAGACAAACCTTACAAGCCGTTTTGAAGCAAATACGAGACAATGTTGATAATAAGTATATGCAGATTATTTATATAGGGAGAAATGTCCACCCACATTTCTTCATTGTTAACTTGTCTGCCAACGTCATATTTGTTTGCCCATATAGTTACAATAAGCTGACCTCTTTAGCATATGCAACATACAAAATCATAATGATATGAACATGAGTTCTGAAAAAAAAATCCTGAAATCC
>KV751349.1:258402-305992 GCA_001698575.1 Mola mola | reverse complement strand
TTTAATTCATTCTTTATTTTTAAAATATTCAAATAAATATGTAAAGTTTATAATCCAAGTAACCCATTTATTTTTTATTCTAAAATGTTTAATTTAAAACATTGACAATCAATTGCCAAATATTGTAGTCTACAAAACGTAGTTGTTTGATAATATTCTAAGGTACATTGTATCATTGTTTTTCCGCATTCTTCATACCCTATCTATTCAGTTAAAATTTAGATCTCACAGGCAGTGGGACTGACCTTTTCAAATAAGGATAAAAGTGACATTGACATTGGTCATTTTAGACGTAAGATCCACTAGTCTAATCATTTAACGAGTCATTAGAGGCTGGTACATTTTGTCAAAAGTTCTGATTTATATCTCTGTCCGTATGTAAACTTGCTTGTCAATGCTTATTTATCGAGTTTTAACAAACTTCTTATTGCAAGGATACCGTCTCACCATGATCTGCAAAGAGAAAGGGAACCGTAATAGCGTTCAGACAGTGCATCACTTCTGACCCTCGGGACTTGCCGTTGTTACATGTGCGTTCACTGGAGGCTGGATGAATGAGGGAAAGTTTGGGCAATAACATGCGTAAGTTTTATTAAGTTACTTATTTATAATAAATGACAGTCTAATATATAAGAATTAACGTCCACTTGTCTTTATTACTGTGAATTCACTTCTTTATAAATAGCTTAATCTTTCGTGTTGATAAGTCCAGTCTAACCAGTATTAGCTTGTTTTGCTACTCCATAGGTTGCTCATTGTATTTAATTCTATTATAATTAGGCTGTAGCTCTGAATGTGGTAGCTTTATTCCAACAATATTTTTAGTAAGGTTTAACAATGCGTGACGACAGTTAGCTAAAAGAACGCACTACAGTAAACTACACTGAAAATCTTTCAATTTAATTTTTGCCGAGTCATCATAAAAAACACTAATGAACAGAACGCTATCAAAAACATTGTTTGACAAAATAGGAAGCTCGTTTTAATTCGGCATGATGTTATCTACCAAATGACACGGATTTGATTTAAAACAACCAGCTACAATAATATACTACTGTGGGCGACAGCAGCGCCTTTATGCTAATTTACAATAGCCGCTAGATGGATCTACCCGGTTAAGTAACTAATATTGCAATGTTTAATGCGTTCTGTAATGTACGGCATGATATAGTCTACTACATACTTTACAACAACTAGCAAACTCATCCAATGTGTGTTAGGTTTTCCTGTTAAAGCCTTGAAGTTGGAGTTGGTCAAAGGTATAGATAGTTCTTATGATTCTGATTCAAGCGTCTTTTGGTGGTTCATGTGTATCATATTGTATATTACTTTTTCAATAGTTCAGCTAATTTTGCTAAATTGTAATTTCATCCTTGTAAAATGTAAAAACTAGTAAAACTCAAATTCTCACAAAAATTTATTCAAAGAAAAAATGCAACTCTTAACATTTGAGAAATTGGGACCTGACAATGGTTGGCATTGTTACTTGATAAATGATTACAATGATTATTAGATTGCGTGAATGCTGATGATTAGTCCTCTTTTCGATCGATTCATTGACTCATCGAGTTCTTGTTGCAGGATTAAACAATAATACACAGTGTTGAACGGAGTGACAATTGATTACATAATAGATTAAAACACTGAAACCTGTTGAGCCAGCTTTGTCAGAATCAGCTGCTCTGATGTCAGGCCTTCCAACATGGCTGTGAAAGAGTGCGTCGCTCCACCTGAAAAGCTGTCACAAATCCCATGTCCTGTCCAGCATGTGCTGTTGTGTAGCAGCAAGGGTCCCACAGAAAAGCATCAGTGGAGTCCTTTCTAAAGCAATGTTGGCTCAACACTGTCCATGCATTGTCCTCTCTTCTATTGCTAATGCAGACCAAGCAGGAAAGGCCAGCCTATATTGTTTTGCTGTTAGGTAAATATGCTGCAGAAACCACCAGAACACTGTTGTAAAAACTTATTTCAGGTTTAGCTGACCATTGGCTTTGACTCTTAAAATTAGACAAGAGGCCAGTTATTTCTAAATGACAGATGTCCCTGTAACATATGGCATGTGATTCAAGTGAATTTTTATTAAATTCATTTAATTTTGAATAAACTTCCACTACCCATATTCTCATTGAATCCCTCAAGCTGACAGTTCATTTTAACCAGTGTACTCACAAACACTTGGCATTTAGATGGATTTAGATGGATTTTGGAGTGTCAGTGTGTCTGCTGACTTACCTGTTAATGTGGTTGTGGGAGCCCGTGGACAGTGTGCAGTAGCAGGGTGCTAGACAGTACAGTGAGGCAAGCTGACTTATCAGCTAGATAACAGTGTGTTTGGGGAAGGGGTGGCAGGGGGTGAGGCTACATGAGGCTCCCATTTCCTGTGTTTATTTTACACGGATATATTGGTATACATATTGATTAACAGACAAACAGGAGGAGACAGTAGTAAAATGCATCCTCTAAAGACTAAGAAAACCTTTTTGAACATTGTTTTCTTATCTTGTTTTTTCCCTGCGTTTCATGTTTCTTTTTTAAAAAATCAATAAGGTATCTTCATCACAATTTACAAAAGCCCAAAATGACATAAGCTTACCAAGCGTTAATTATTGTCTAAAGACAAGGAGTGTTAAAATAAACTAGTCAGATAAATTACTCCTCCATACTAAAATAGAAATTTCAAATTTATTTTGAATTAATTTCAGATGCAACAAGTAAACCACATAACAGTTCAGCCAACCAGTATGTACAGTGGAAATTTTCATTTACATTTTTTGAAAGTCAGTGCAACAGCTGTCTTTTGGTACCATAAACAGTCTGAATTCTATCCCCAGATCTGTTCAAAACCACAGACATTAGGCTTGTATAGTAGCAACTGTGGTCCACAGGCCTCAGACTGCTGGTGCTCATCACCTGTATTGCATATTGTCAGTCCTAATAAAACAACCTGACATAGACCACTCATCTGCTTGGCAACCTGTGAGTCAGTGACCAGGACAGTATACCAATGACTTACGAATGGTTCAGTGCAAAATCATGTCATGGATTCAAGCCAATAATTTGATAACACATGACAAGGATCAGCTCTCACAGGTTCAAGCTTTGAATGGCTTCAAGCAGTGCTTCTCCTTGGAATTTTTGCTCGATTACTGTGATGAAGCAACAGGTGGGCTGTACCATTTAGCTTTTGTTACAGAGGCTGACGTCAGCAGCACTAAAATGTGATATTGTTTAGTTCAAAAGAAGGACAATGCCAAGCTTTCTCTCTGAAATATCTTGACGAAATGTTGAATTCCTAAAAGTGAAAGAACAGAAATAACACCACCACAGTTTACTGTCACCATTTTTTAAAAACTTATTATAGAGCTGTTTCCTTCTGCTCTTAGGCATGACCAGCGGATATGATGGAGAGTTTAAAGTTACGATTTGATTTCCTCAGCCCTGTCATACAAGCCCAGGTAAGCTGCTGAGACATCCCGGTTAGACTGGCCACTGATGTAGGTGTGGTGCACACATTCTCCTTTTACCTGTAGCTCTTTTTAACAATCTAGATAGTTTAGATGTCTGCCTTCTCTACAATACAATGAGACTAGATGCAACTTAAGTTGTTGCACTCAAAGCAACGGTAAAAAGATTTTATAGAAACAGTGGTTTCTCTTTCTGGAAATAACATGACATGACAAGTTACTTAAAATAATCCACAGACCTTGTAAGCCATTTCATGTAGGAGTTAGTTTCTTCATATATTACCAAACAGAAGGAAGCATGCAGGTATACATGGATGACACCCTGGCTAACTAAGCTAGCTTGTATTACAGCTGATCTTAGGAGGGTGCCATCCATTATGGTATGCCATGTTGTCACAAACAAGTGTCACAGGGAGTCACCAGTTTTGAAAAATCTGATTTGTCACTCTGAACTATTAAACTATTGATTGCTTACCCAATGCTCGTAACTGACTTGTAGGATTCATAAGTGATCAACAACTGCTTCATCTCAGGGCCTTCTACTGACAAAGTTAGGTCTGTACAACCAAGCACCTATTTTACTTAAAACAACCTGTGGCAAATTTTGGTACTTGGGACTGTATTGGTAATTGTATTAATAAGATTCCTCATAAGCCTGTCCAAAGGCATATGTTTAAATATGAATATAATGATATACATTGCGTCATAGCAAAAGTCAGTTGCCTAAGCCTCACATTGTAGACTTTCATAGACTCCCATAGGGAAGGTCTGTTTTGAACTAGAACAGGTGGACATTAATTCCATATATGAAATGTTCCACTAAATATAGGCATGATATAACTGGAATTATTTTTTTCTATCAGAAGTAGGGTGTTGGTTCTAACATGGGTCAAAGAAAGGCTTCTTGTTCCCCCTGCCTCAATTCTATATGCTAAGTTAGGCTAAACCCATCTTAACTACAATTTTATACTTGACACCCGAATATTTTTGTGTTTGATGTCAATCCTCTCATCTCAATCTGAGAATCGAAAAACATAAATGTATTGGATTATTACTATAGTGAAAATAAACCCAAAGCAATGTTGTGCCTCACACAGTTGTTCTGACTAATGTATGTGATGAGGGCAGGTGCTCTCTCTAATAAAACATTACTTAAATCACATATTGCCATGTTTTATTGTAGACACTGAGAAATCTTGTTGTTGCTGTGCTGAAGGAGAAAGGCCCCAATGGACAAATCACGCAGTCCTCAATACAAGTGAGTTCCAAATCAAAATGCTATTTATCAGTCTTTCCAGTTAAATAATAATAGATTTGAACCATTTTCAGCTTTTGTTTAGCTGAGCCCTGATACATTTCATCTAATCATTTAACCTGTTTGCTGTTTATCAGGGTCCAGCATTGGGGGCTCTGTGGCAGCAGTGCTGCAGTAACTGTGCTCTAGTGCGTTCAGCCTGCTGCGATGCCGTGGTGCTGCTGGTGGATCAAGGACACGCTGAGCTACATTACGTTCTCAACAGTATCCTCAATCTTCTGCCCTCTGCCAGGTAAAATCATGAAATACGCAGTGAACGTGTTGCATCTGTAAACCGGATTAATCAATAGAGCCCTGTGGGTTTTATGAGATAAGATTAAACTAAAAACCTCTTCCTGTTGCAGATGTTCCACCTGTGAATGTTACTGAATTGAACAATTACATTTTTTTTGTTTTGTGTTTTCTTCATTCATCATTTTGCATATTTTAGAATTTTTTCTACGCCTCTGCAAAAATGTTTTTTAATGACATTAAGGATATTTCCAGATTATTATATCCCTGAAAATATTGTGGAATAATTAGTGTCGCAGATGCTCTGTATCCGATTACGCGAAAACTATTGAAGGTTGGATCTTTTTTGCACCCTAGTAGATATGCATGAAATCTGGAGCTGATTAGATTTTCAGTATTTCAGCCATATATCCATCACTATAAATCTAATCTACACCAAACCATATGCAAATGGATCAGGAGTTGATATATGGGACAGCTGTGGCTCAGATTGTAGAGCGGTCGTCTAGGGATTCCTCGTTCGTTCTCAGACCCTGCAGTTAACATGTCGAATTGACCTTGATCTAGACACTGAACCCCAAATTGCTCCTAATGCTGTACCATCAGTGTATGAGTATGTGTGAATGGTTAACACTCCTGATGAGCAGGTGGCACCCTGCAAGGTAGTCACTGCCACCGTTGTAAAACCTGTAGTGTAAAAACGCTTTGAGTGGTCAAAAATTAATTAAAAAGCGCAATATGAGTACAGGACATTTTCCATTTACCATATATGTTCAAGACACCTTTACATGACTAGAGCTGCAACGATTAATTGATTAGTTGATTGAAAGGAAATTAATTAACAAATATATTGATAAATAAATACTGATTTCTATCTTGTTTTGAGCAAAACTATTAAACATTTGCTGGATCCAGCTTTTTAAATGTCAGGATTTGCTGCTTTTCTTTGTCATTTCTTGCAGGAAATAAAAAAATAATTTTTCACTATCTTTTGACTATATATATATATAAATTGTCAAAAGATAGTGTATATATATTACATTTGGTTGGTTGGATAAAATTATCATTTATATATAGATACAAAAATAGATTTTTTTTTTCCTTTTCTTGTATGAATCACATAAATCCATATTTATAGACTCATGAAGACTCATAGTGGTCCATGTATCCAGATTTGTGTGTTTCTTATGAAATCTATAGGTCCAAGAGTATGTGGAATCTATAAATTCAAGGGTATGTGAAGTCTAGTGATTCAGATGCGGGTATAATCTCTTGGTCCAGAAGTCGTAGTCATCCATGGATCCAGATTTGCGATTGGCAATCTTGCCTAGGATCTATAAGTCACAAGATATACTGTCTTAATGTGGGCAGTAGGCATCGGGCAGGACCACAGCAGCAGCTCCCACCGCGAGACCTAGAAAACCTTCAGAATGATAAAGCACAAAGACTCCGGGGAAGAAGTTAAGTTAGTATAAGATTTGTTAGGATATGGACATTTAGAGGAGCAGAGATAGAGTCCGATTCAGAGTCAGAGGGGGTGGAGAAGAGAGTAGCTCAATGTGTCATGGAGTGTTCCCCCACCAACCTAAGCCTATAACAGCATAACTAGCAGCTAGATAGGCCAGCCCTAACTATAAACTTTATCAAAACGGAAAGTTTTGAGCCTACTCTTAAAATCAGAGAGTGTGTCTGCCTCCTGTACTGAGACTGGAAGATAGTTCCACAGGAGAGGAGCTTGATAGCTGAAGGCTCTGCCTCCCATTCTACATTTGGAGATTCTGGGGATCATCAGTTACCCTGCATCCTGGGAGCGTAGGGTTCTGGTTGGGTGATAGGGTACTATGAGATCTTTAAAATGAGATGGTGCCTGACCATGACAAGGATTTTAAATTCTATTCTGGATTTAACAGGGAGCCAGTACAGAGAAGCCAGTACAGGGGAAATATAGTCTCTGATCCTAGTTCTTGTCACTACACCCACTTCTGTATTCTTGATTTACTGAGGAGTCTTTAAGATCGTATAGGGGCAGCCTGAAAATAAAGAATTACAGTAATCCAGCCTGGAAGTAACAAATGTGTGAATTAGTTTTTCTGCATCTTGTTGATACAGGATGTGTCGGATATTAGCAATGTTATGCAGGTGAAAGAAGGCTGTCCTTGAAATCGGGCCAAAGTAGTGCCATCCAGATTATCTATGTTGTTGGATAATGATTCTCTAATGTGTTTAGGGCCCAGCACAATTACTTTCGTTTTGTCAGAGTTTAACAATAAAAAAGTTATGAGACATCCAGTTTTTAATGTCATTAAGACATGTCTGGAGATTAGCTAACTGATGGGTTTCAACTGGCTTCATTGCTAAGTATAATTGTGTGTCATCTGCAAAGCAATGAAAATATATTGATTGCTTTTTAATAATATTACCTAAAGGAAGCAAGAATAGAGTGAATAGTAATGTTCCAAGCACAGAACTTTGTGAATAGAACTAAATAAGTTCATAAAATCATTATTGTTGAGGGCTCTAGGAATGCATGGTTTAATAAAATAATGGCTTTCAGTCAGCCTGGCTACGGTGCTGAAAAGAATCTGGTTGTTATTCTTGTTTTCTTCTATTAATGCTGAATAGTATTTTTTTCTTGCACGGCGAAGGGCCTTCCTGTATACTTTAAGGCTATCCTTCCAGGCCAGGTGTGACTCTTCCAGTTTAGTGGAACGCAGTTTCTTTTCAAATTTGTGAGTTTTCTGTTTTAACTTGCGAGTACTAAGCTTATACCATTGAGCTAGTCTCTTGTGCTATTTTGTTTGTCTATCTAACTGGGGCAACAGAATGTGGTCACTTAATACATTGACAGAAACAAGACTATTTTTATGACACTTTATAACAATTCCTTTAAAAAAAACAACATTCAGAGTGCAGTTGTCCTTGTTCTGTTTTTAATTCCTGATATTCCTGATATGCTCTGTTTCCCGTGAACAGGAATGTCCAGGGGCTGATAAAGGTCATTGGACGACTGCTACAGATGCAGGCAGACCAGAGAGACAAACAAACACCGTTCAACTGTCCGTACTCTATCAGGTCAGTTTTTGTCACAAACACTCTGGTCTGGCTTGTGGCGTGTCTGGTTTAACAAATAATATCTATTTTCTACTATGGCTGGAAATATGGACTGTCTTCTATCATGATGTGCAGAATTTCATATCTCAATAACTATATACTGTATATACTGTATAACATATTTATTAATTTTTCTATGAATAAGATGAAATGTCCATACAAAATAACCCCATACCTCATAATAACTTTTATTTGATAATCCTGTGAATTAAAGATTAACTAAACCCCAAAAAATGAAAAACAATGGGCATCATTCACTTAGGTTCCTACGTTTTTTCTTAAATTTGTTCTTTAGTTGTTCTTTTCAGATTCAAAAACCAAAAAGAACTTTGGAAATGTTTGCACTGTTCTTAAATTGATGAATGCCAATCTTCTCGTAAAACATAATTAGCATGGGTAAATGCCTACGAATGCTCTTAAATGGGCATGAGACTAAAAGACTGTGTGCAGACACTGACAAAAGTCACAGAGAGATACAGGAGATGGGAAAGTTGAGAAAATGCTGAAACAAAAATCTAAAGATAGAGCACTGAATCAAAACACAAGAGAGAATAACTTTAGTATTTCTGAAGTGGAGGTGCTGCTGAAAGAATTGAGCCATAAAGAAGCGGAAACATTTAGTAGCCTTAATTCTTGATTTGAAATCACACATAAAAAAGATTCATAGGATGCAATCACACGTTCAGTGAATGCTGTATCTGGAGAAGGTTGTGCCACAGATGGGATTAAATAGATGGTTTAATCTGAAATTTGTGAAGTTGTAAAATTCAAATAAGTGATGCAGAGAGATGCAGCAAATTGTGTGAACTGAACCAGCACATCAGGGCCTTCCTGCAACGGTACTTCTATGCACGCTCCCACGTCTCATTTTGCCCCAGGTCTGATCTCAGAGGCAGCTCTAGACAACCAAGTAGAACTGTGAAGATGCTGACTCGGTTTGCTTTAACACTTGCCATAATATTAGATACCCTTAAAGAAATTAATTCAAATTGAAAAAAAGGTACACTGATGTAAGTTATAAATATTCACAATGTAAAAGTCTAATTAATTTTAAAGCAGCTTTATTTACAATCAAACAGTTATTTTCTGTCAAACTTGGGCTGTGTGCCTGTTGTCTTGTACCAGGAGTACTGCATCCTCACGCTATGGTGACTTATGGGGGTGGTACACCATGTTCCATTTCAATGTAATGTAAGCTCATGATTATCCTGCAGACACTGAATCTCCCAAAAAAAAAATATTTCAAATGATTTTAAAATCCAAAAATTATGATTTGGCTAAAGTCGGCTATTACAGCCTCTAAGTTTCCACAGTAATAAAACAATGTCTTAGCTTTATCTTTACACCACAGCTTTGTCGAAAAACATTCAGCATCCTAATAGAATGCCAAGTGTAAGTGATTGCATTTATTGTAAAATACCACAGTTCTTTGTTTAAAAAAAAAAAAAAGAAGGTAAGAGTTCTTTTGAGTGTTCTTAAATTCTGTTCTTACCTAAGAACAAATCCTAAAGAAGAAAACATTGGTGAATTTCAAAATCTTCATAAGAAATGTGTATGTGGACTTAAAGAAGAAATTTCTTCATGAGAAAAACTGGTAAATGAGGCCCAATGAGGGTTGGGTGTAAGTAGTGTTGATGATAGATTCAGGTCCAAATCTTGACATTTTTTTGCAGAGGATTTTCTGATTTTATCAATCATTGCTCATCTTCATATTGTACTGCAGTATTTCCTACACAGCGGTTTTTCTGTCCCATCGGTGGAGTTTTTGTAATTGTGACGCTGTTGTTGGACTAATAATTCCACATAATTTAACTAGTTATGTGATGTAATGCATGTTCAATTTAAAGACAGTTGTGTGGGGACATTGGTGGGATAAACTCTATATCATCCTGTGCATACCTCACATGTATTCAATACCTGACCCTTCACTAAGCTCCGCCTCCCTTGGTTACTTTTGCAGTTAAATATGGAGTTTTCAACTATACCTGTGAGAGATATTCCAATTGTTCATAAATATCAGAGAGAAGAACACAGAAAGGTCTTCAATATGCGTGAGAGCTACATTCCTAATATCATTTGTCGGCAGATTATTATAAATGAAGAGAACATTAAAATAGAGGAAAAAGCTCACCAGTCCATATGCAAGTGTCAGGCACGTCACTTCTTCATGATTCACGTGAAAGAAAAATCATATAGAGGAGCAGCAAAGTTGTTGTGCTGCAGAGTACGACAATAAATCTGACATTAAGTTATCAAACTTAGTTCACAAAGCTAGCAATAGCTACCATCTTACCCTAAAACAAACAAAGGTGTTTTTATTTATTTTTGATGGATTCAGTTAGTCTTCCGCATTACTACACAATATCCAACATCTCTATTTTTGTGTTTTCGGCTTTGGGAAAGAAAAAATTTGACAACCCTTTCAAAACTTTTTGGGTATCAGCGGGTCCGACAGCTTCAAATCTCGCTTCATAGTACACATATGAAGCGAGATTATTCTCTTAGCAAGGCATGTTGAACAGAAAGTCAGGGTTGTCAGTGTCACGAAGGTGGCTCTCTTTTAACCTGGCTAGATCACCATGGCAACACATGTTGCAAATATAACCTGGTTGGGATCAAGTTATGTTCTTAGTTTTGGCTTGATGTCAGCTATTAACAGCGTTTCCCTTCATTAATTCTATTCCTGACAATATTTCTTTGTGAGATATAGATTCTGGGAGGTGGAAAATAGTTAAAGGCTATAGCTACATATCTGCAGAGCTGTATGTTAAAGTGCAATTCCTACAGTAATGTCGTTAAAATAAGGGCTATAAGTCTAATTAGCTACAATAGTTCAAATATGGGTTTCACGGTGTACTGCTTAGTTTAAAGCAAGTTTAAAGTTTGTTAAAATGTGCAGGCATCACATTAGAAATAAAATCAGACATGAGAGTGAATTTAGTGGTGAAATATGTAAAGAAGATGGCTGGCAACATTCTAACACCATTCTATTGTGCTCTATGTGCAGCAACAATACTGTCTTCTGCCTTAATTTATTCTTTTTGAAACAATCTTCATAGCTCTCCATTATGACAACTTGTTCAAGATGAATAAAGAAGGTGGTACATGATCTGTTTTGTGTGGAAGAAAAGTCAAATGAGGCACAAAACGCCCATGATTATGTGAAGGCGCACAGAATCTGAAGCAGAAAGACTGAGTTAACAAAGAAAGTTAATAGCCACATTTGTGATACCCATAATCTATTACTATAACATTGTTATTTGAACCATCTCTCAGAAAGAAAGCCAGCTTGACCTGCTTAGTAGTATATCCTTCAGGTGCCATAAACAAACTGCTTTGGCATATTAGCTTCTGCTGAAAGCTTGAAAGGCCTCTTGTGCATAGTTATGGTTGCTAACATAGGATTGTACAGTGGCCGTTTTAGGGATGGGCTTCGCTAAGCCTCAGTTGCATTCATGAGACTAAGGGAATCTTATGTCTGGTATCAAGACATGAAGGAATTTTCACAGACAACCAGCCAGCCATACAGCCCTTTACTGATTCATGCATTCATTTATATCTTCTTTGGTTCATCAAGTGCTCAGCAAACAAAGGTCTTGAGATTAGACTTCATGTATTGTACAATTTAGGGAAAGCAGACCAGAATGAGATGCATGGTGCAGTACTATTCGATGAAGATAGTTACAGTTTGGTTATTACAGTTCACTTGTCTGAATTTTTAACTTTTTAATTACTTTATTTACTGGTGTGCTGCAGCCACATTATACTTTGCAGAAATCAGGACATTGCTTCCTTGATGGATGCTATCAATATCAATATGAATATCAATATGATATCAAATTTTTGAATTTATCATCACCTCTTGATTCAATTCAATTCCAATCCTGAGTGCATCTTTGATGCATCTTTTTCATTTGGAATTTATTCTTTTTAAGTGCATCACCACTGGGGCTCAGATGGTAGAGTGGTCGTCCAGTGGTCGGAAGGTTCCCAGTTCGATCCCAGACCCTGCAGTCAACATGTCAAAGTGTCCTTGAGCAAGACACTGAACCCCAAATTGCTCCTGATGCTGCGCCATCAGTGTATGAATGTGTGCATGGTTAACGCTCCTGATGCGAGGTAGTCACTGCCACCAGTGTATGAATGTGTGTGTGAATGGGTGAATGCAAAACCTGTGGTGTAAAGCGCTTTGAGTGGTCAACAATGACTAGAAAAGCGCTATATAAATACAGCACATTTACCATTTACATTTAAAATTTTAATAACTATGTATATACAGTACGTATGAAAACAACAGAAGGGAAAAGGGGAGTGCTCCACTGTTAAATCTGTAGCAGAGGAGAGCAACCTCTGCACAGAAAGCCATGCCCCACACTTAAGTTGTTCAGTGTTTGTCAGTTAATGATGCAAATCATGTTTTTTTTAACCTTGCGAACATTTCCATATGGTTTTTTAAGTACTATGATACACATCATGACTGAAATTGGCAGTCAATGTCAAGGCTGAGGATTTCTGCTTTAGTTCTGAAATTCACTAATGATAGTCTCACCCAAACAAATTCTGACAGTTTGGGTTTTTCTATGTAGAAAACATAAAGTGCCAATCCTGATGACTTATGGGAGTGGGGCTTAATCTTGTGAAAATGAAACTTACCTTTCTGATTCATTAATTTGCATTCAATCTTATACAATCTTCTTCCTTGGAAACTGGTTCCAACATTTAAGCGGAATAACTCCAATGTTAGAACTTGCCACTGTGCAGCGTTTCGTGGACTAGTTTTAATGTCAGAAGCTGAGTGAGCAGGTAAGCCCTAGCTTGCTCTGACTATAGAGCAAGCTGTGTGTTGAATGCAGTGGGTGCTGCTAAAGTAGCACATACATAGATCCCCACAACCTTGATGAAGTAAAGGTGTAGAATTACATCCAAGTCATTTTAAGGCCACATAGAGTTTGTCAAGGAAAAACAAAAAACAAACATTATTTTATAAGAGTTAGTTGATCAGTGGCGGAATCTCGCCAGAGTCACTTTATGTTTATATATTGTAGTGTCATGTTGTATTTTGTATTCATTGAAAAATTGTTCTCATGATTTTTTATTAACCAAAAGTGGGAGTTTTCACTGGTTAAAACTCTTTGCTCTAGCATGTGCATTCTCCAAACTGCTGCATTGCAATTTCAGTTGAGTTCTGCTTTTTTTTTGTTCATTAACAACATATTAACAAAAATATAGAAAATTGGTTTGCACATATTTGAATTGGTAACAGATCATACACATCTGCATTGTGTATGTATTTACAAATCAAATTTTTTTCTCCCAACCTATGAACTTTGCTTTGCTGTTGAACAAACAGCTCCTCAGTTGTGGGAGCATCTTGACTGTATGGAATGGGGAATGAGGAACTCCATCAAGCCTGTCCATCTTTTGGGAGATGCTCTAGGAAGCATGGGGTGAAATCTCATCAGATTACCTTGAAAAATTGACAGCTAGAATGTCTAAGGTCTGTCAGGCTGTAACTGCTGCAAAAAGTTTTTTTCTTTTTGATGAAGGCAAAGTTTGAAGAACATATTCATCATTTTCATTACAATTATTTTTTGTAACTCTGACAATGTCAGCATGTCCTGTTCATTTGGTATATTTCCAATTCAGATTTCATGTGTGCTTCCATGGAAAACAAGAAAATTTCCAAGTGATCCCAAACTTTTGAGCAGTAGTGTATGTGGAAGCAGGGTGAGTCCTGCTCTATATGGTTTCAGTTTGAGCATATATGGAAGAACAGGTTTTATTCGAGGACAAATGGACCAAAGCTGTTAATCTGTAAATGGATTCAGCACTTATTCCACAAATTTCCAATGTTATTGAGAAACATAGAGGTTAAGACAAAAGATACATTTTGTTAAACAGTTGAACTTGGCTAACGAGTGACATTTTGGTATGTTGACTGAAACACGTGGATATCACCAAAATGCTGAGTTTCCTCTTTTTAGATTCTTTGCCAGGCCTTTACTGCCGCTTTCTTCAGTTGCTGCTTGTTTGTAGATCTTTCTGCGTTAAGTTTTGACTTCAGTAACTTGAAAGTTGTTCTCTTATATATCATTGATATCATGTGATTGATTTGGCCACTGAAGAATTTCTTTTTGCAGTAATCTTCGAGTCATTATCTATCTGCATTGTGAATCACCATCTCATCAGTTTTGCAACATTTGGCTGAACCTAAAATATAGCCCTATACACCCCAGAATTCATCCTAGTACTTCCATCAGCAGTCACATCCTCAATAAACACCAGTGACCCAATTCCTCTGACAGCCATACATGCTCATGTCATAACACTACCTCCACCATCTTTGATAGATAGTGTGGTGCACCTCAGATCATGAGCTGTTCGATTCCTTCTTTATCTTGGATTCAGCTATCCAAAGAATATAATTGCAGAACTGGACAGACTTCTTAGATGTTTTTCAGCAAATTGTAATCTAATCGAAATCGTCTTCCGGTTCTTTAGTGTTGCCAGTGGTTTGCACCTTTTATTGTAAATCATATTTACTTTTATGATGGTGTCTCATGATTGTGGATTTTGTAAATGATAAGTCCACCGCCTCTGGACTATTTTTGAGCTGTCCGGAAGTTACCCAGAGGTTTTTCTTCACCAAGAAAATAATTCTGCAATGATCCACTTTGGTTTACTTCTGTGGTCTTCCAGGTCTTTTGGTGTTGCTGAGCTTGCAAGTGGATTCCTTCTTTTTAAGAACATACCAAACTGTTGATTTTCACTCCTAAATTTTTGTTGTCTCTGTTTACTTTGTTTTTAAGCCAAGTCATGGCCTCTTTTACCAGCACCAACAACCTGATATTGAGTGTTCCACTTAACAGTTACCAAAAGCAGGACAAACAATTGGAATCAACTCCAGACCTTTAATATGTTTAATTTGTAATGTAATAATGAAGGAATATCACATAGCTGGCCATGAAACTGCTGGTCAGTAAATTGCCAATTACTTTTGAGCCACTAAAATGGAGGCCCTTGTGTAAAAATGGCTGCAATACCTAAGGGTAACACAATACTCTTGCGAAACTCCCGGAATTGCAGATGAAACTCTATCCTTCAATCCCATCTTGTTTTTTTTTTTTCTAATCAATTGGGTGGTGAATACAGGAAAAATGACAATTATTATGTCACTGTCCAAATACATATGGACCTAAATGTTTATTGGAATAAAGAAAAGAGACATTTTTGCATTATGGCCTAAAGCCTCTTGCCTTTTTTTTCTGCTTATTAATGAAAGGCATACAATTTTTGCAACATTTTTACATATGTTTCTGTTCTCTCTGAAGTTAAAATAGTGTCAGCACTTTTGTCAGATACTTTTCAATAGTTGCATGGGGAGGTTTTGTTGTAATGGTCATTTGTAATGAATTTCTCATACCTTATCTGTAAACGATAGCAGGTTATAGACAGAGATCTGTGAAGGATAGAAACATTTTATAACTTTTATATTGTGTGTTTTTTATGCATTTTCAACTGATGTCTATTGCCATAATAGTAAACAACACCGCCACTGTAAGTACATGGGTGTTCACCTGAACAATACACTGGACTGGACTCATAACTCAGACGCAATGTACAGGAAGGGTCAGAGCAGGCTCTACCTCCTGAGGAGTAAAGCGGGCATCCATCCTGGACAATCAGTCCCACCCCTGCAGGACACCCTGTCTGTCTCTTCCATCCCCGGTGTGTGAGAGAGAGATTTCTTGGATTGTTCCTCCCTGCTGCAGTCAGACCGTACAATCAGAACTGTTAACCAGGGCGGTTACTCACCCTTTTGGTGATGCATGGTGTAAGTAACTGACTTGACAGGAGATTCTAAATTTATTGTTTATTCTTTTATCCCTTTATTTTCTTTTTATCTTTCTAATTTTATTTATCATTTGCCGTGGGAGCACTTTATTTTGCTGTACTGTCCTGCTGTTGATCAATTTCCCAATTGTGGGACAATAAAGGCATTATCTTCTCTAAACCCAAACACTGGGTATTACAATAGACACATCTTACCTGGCCCATCTGTCTGCGAGTACTCTAACTTAGTTGTGAACTTGGTGTTGAACTAAAAAAAGGTAAATCCCTGTCTTCACTTCATGCTTCTTCCTTTGTGTGGCAGCTTAAAAGTAGGGAATAGTTTGAGAGGCTGGTGAATGGGAGTTGTATTGAAGCTGAGGGGTTTTGAGAAGGCTGCAGGAAACCTGATAAGTGGGGATAGGGATGGTCGGACAGATAACACAACGTGAAGGGTAGGAAGAAAAAGGACACAGAAGAGGAAATTAGGTGACTGAATGGTCCAAGTCTGATTCAGGCTGTCATAGGCATGGTCATGTTCGGTTGCTGAACTTCCTTTTCTATGCAGAGATATGCGATGATTGATGGAATGCGTCAGTGTGTCTGATAGAGGTGTAACCCCCCTCCTCCATGCATGTGCACACACACACACACTACCCTTGTTGTATTAACCTCTGGCCTTTTTTGTGGGTTGAAACATTAAGTACCCAGAGACTTCACCTTGGATGTGACGTTAGTGTTTTGTCTGTACCTAATGGGTTTGCAAATTCACAGAGGATGTCTGTTAAATTCATCCGGACCAACTGCCTTTCCATTCTTCATCCATTTCAAAGCTTTTCTAACTTCATCTTTACTAGTCTTTCCAACCTCCCTTTTCACAGCTTCCACTTCCTCCACCCTTCTTTCTTTCTCATTTTCTTCATTCATCAGTTCCTCAAAGTACTCCTCCCATCTTCTCAGCACTCTCCTCATTTGTTAGTACATTTCCATCCCTGTCCTTAATCACCCTAACCTGCTCTACACCCTTCCCAGCTTGTTACCTCTGCCTAGCCAGTTGATACATAATCCTTTTTTCCTTCCTTAGTATCCAACCTCTCATACAGCTCATTATACGCCTTCTGTTTAGCCTTTGCCACCCTCCCTATTTGCCTTACGCCAACATCTTCCCCTGAATACTCTCCTGCGCTTCCTATTTCCACAACCAAGTCACCTCCCTACCTGCCTCTCTAATCACTGTTGTTATAGTTACCCAGTCATTTGGCAGTTCCTCACAACAGCCCAGAGCCTGTCCCAACTGCTCCCTGAATTCTTCACAGCAGTCTTCCTTTTTCAGCTTCCACCCTTTGATCCTCTGTTCTGCCTTTGCTCTCTCCCTTTTCTTCATCACCAATCATCCTCCACACTACCATCCGATGCTGTCTGGCTACACTGTCTCCTGTCACTACCTTACTGTCTCCAATCTCTTTCAGATTGCATCCTCTACATAAAAATGTAGTCCACCTATGTGTTCCTGCCTCCACTCCTATATATCACCCTTTGTTCTTCCCTCTTTTGGAAGTAGATATTCACAACAGCCATTTCCATTTTTTTTTTTTGCAAAATCTATTACCATCTGTCCTTCCAGGTTCCTTTCCTTTGCACCAAACCTGCCCTTCACCTCCTCATCGCCTCTGTTCCCTTCACCAACATGCCCGTTGAAGTCTGCTCCAATCACCACTCTCCTCCCTGGGAATACTCTCTATTACTTTATCTAATTCCCTCCAGAATTTCTCTTTCTCTTCTATCTCACAGCCAACTTGTGGGGCATAACCACTCGCAACATTCACCATCACGCCTTCAATTTCCAGCTTCACACTCATGACGCTGTCCGAAACTCTTTTCACTTTCTACAACATTCTTTGCATGCTCCTTCTTAAGGGTCTCCATTTCTTCTTTGCCAACCCCTTCCTCTGAATACTCTCCTGTACTTCCTGTTCTACCTCTAAATCTCCTTATAATCCTTCCTCTATTCAGATGACATACAGAACACCTCCCTACCTGTCTCCCTGATCACTGTTGCTGTAGTTACCCAGTCATCTGGCAGTTCTCCACAACCACCCAGAGCCTGTCTCAGCCTCTCCCTGATGTCCTCACAGCAGTCTTCCTATTTCAGCTTCCACCATTTGACCATACTGCTCCTTCAGTGTCACATCTCCTCCATTTTCTTCCTATCCACACCATGACAGTACAGCTTGAACCCTTTTCCAGTGTTTCTAGCCTTGCTACCCTTCCACCCTGTCTCTTGCACATAAAAAATATCTACTTTTCTCCTCTGAATCATGTCAGCCAGCTCTTGATCTTTGCCTGTCGTCATGCCAACATTTAGAGTTCCTACACTTAATTCTACACTCTTGGCTCTCCTCTTCTCTCTCCGTCTCCTAACGCGTTTCCCTCATCTTGTTTTTCAACTAACAGTAGCCCAATTTCTGCCGGTACCCTGTTTGTCAACAGCCCCAGTGATGGTCGTCGATAACCTGCCCCCGACCAATCCGGTATGAAATTATTTTTCCCTGATACCAATGTCTGATTTGGCTCAGTTTTTACACTGGTGCCCTTGCTGACGCAACCCTTACCATTTTTCTGGACTTGGGACCAGCACTAGAAATACACTGGTTTGTGACCCTTAGTGGTCCAGTCAAGTGAACCTTATTAATGTATGTGCCATTTCACGGCAAAAATTCTCATGATACATACCATTTAAATCAGGTCTACTCATATGATCAGTTAATTATTTATTGATTAAAACTGACCTTCCACGAGCAAGCACATTGCAAAAGTGGCAAGAAGAAACTTCCTTTTAAGAATTGAAAACCCTGCAGACCCTGGGCCTTTGTGGGGAGCCATCTGACTTGCCGGGTTGGAATCAGACAGAGAGAGTCCATTACTAAATGTATGTTTCTAATAATGTATCTTTCTTCCATCCTCATTAGTACTTCCAGTCAACTTAATAATTTTGAGACTGCATCCTCCTGTATTCAGATTAAGAAAAATAAGATGAAGTGGTCTACAGCTGGTAGTTCAGTGTGTGTGACACATAATCAACAAGCATTCGTCACACAAGGTATCAGTACATATAGATAGATAAATAGATGTAATATATTAATCTCAACCGTGGAAATTTCACATTTCACATATCCAGTAAAAGTATTACAAAAATTAGGTTGGGAGAGCCCCAGTTTACATGGTTATGGTGTGGGAAAATGTCTTCTACTAAGCCAACATAGTGTTCCAGTTTGTCCCTAAGTTAGGAGTAGTAACGCCACCAAAAGACTATAAGTCCGCAAATACACTTGAATTTATGCCGTTGAAATAATTTACTTTGTAAAACATCGTTTGAAGTCTTCTCTTTAAAATTTTACAATTTAAAATTATACAGATTCATGTCTAGGGTGTAACATCAAGATGTAGGGATGCCAAAAATAACAAATTGAGGTTGTAAGCTCATCTTAAAATGTGAAAAATGTTTGACCATTATGTTCTAAAACTGTTACAGAAACAAAACACGTGAATGAGTAAGTATGGAACTGTGACAGTGTTGCTTATGCTATACATTTTAGATACATTTAGCCTGCTTGGTGTTCATGTAATAAGCATTTTATGGAGGATTTGGCATTTGATCAATTCATGGTGGGTAAATACCGGGTAATAATGGATCAAGTTAAGATACAATCTTACTTTTTGTCCGTCAAGTCTATTCCATGTACATCTTGCAGGTATAGAGCGATTTTAAACCAATCACGGAGGTGTAGTTGTTGCATCTTAATGATAATATCTTAATAATGATGCTTTAAAGCTTCATCTTGCAAATCTGTCATCTGAATTACAATGACTTTGTGTGTTGTGAACATGACCTTTACTTTGTCCCTCTGTTTTGCAGGAGCAGCCCTCATCCGTACATCACAGCCCTGGAGAACCGAGTAGACTGCTGGCCAGCTATGCTGCTGCAGATTGATGACATAATTCAACAGGCTTTTGAGAGGTTAGAATGGCTGCAACAGAGGCCTTGAACCATCCATCCTAACACTTCACTGTGTACATTTCATAGCCATATTTGGAGACCACCCCATGCCAAATAACTCATCACACCTCTGGCAGCTGTTGTTAGTACTGACAAATTTATACAGTATTCATGCCACAGCACCTAAAGTATCTTTTAGATATGTGGTACCACATACCAGTCGGCGTCTTCTTAAGGAGTTGGATCTCTTTATTAAATCATCATGTGTATATGTCCTGTAGGAATGAACCCGCCTACATCAGCATGCTGGCTCCTTTCCTGCAGTACCTGTACTGCGAACCTCAGAGGCAACCACAGTACGCCCTCCTGCGACAAAGTCTTCTCAGGGTGCTGCTGCCCCTACGTCCAGGAGCTGCATCAGTCCACCGGGAGAAAGATGAAGAACAGACATCCCCTGTATCTGAAAGCCTGCTGCACTGCCTATTTCACCTTGTGCCTTACATGCAGGTTAAACACTAATGTTACATTTAGGCCAGGAGTGGCCGTTATTTGTACTACCCCAGGTTCATTGTTATAAAAATCATAATTAAATAATAGTTCAATATATATTTAAATGATCTTTTATGCTGAGATGTTTTAAAAGAAGAAATAACTTTTTTCTTTCTCTTGTGTTTAAAAGCAATCAAACATGATCTTGCTCCATTTAATACTTTTAGTGACATTTCAGCTGCAGCCTTACTTGATTTGGTATGACCAGTACCTTATGGTGGCTAATACGAAAAAGCATTAGGCAGATATGATTGTCGTGTTACCTAATGATAAGAAATGATGTTATTGTAGTACACCCTGTTTGCTATGCATGTCATAGACACATTTTTCAAACTATTTTCTATTATTTACCATTATTTTAAAATATAATGTTTTGACACAACAGAAAAAAATTAAGAAAGGTGAAAAATGAAAACAGCCTGTAAAACGGCCTTTTACAGTATACAGTGATATTTCAATTTTTAAGTCAACATGATTTTTTTTTATTACTCTACAGCTGTTGTTTCAGTATATTTTTGTTTTTATTAGTCATTGGGTTTAATGGCACCTCAAATTTTGCTAATCAAGACACCTCTTTAACATTTCTGACTTTGATGACTTTTAATGAAGCTATATTTAAAAACAATAATAAAGATAACATACAAAAAAATACAGATATACATTTAAGTAAAAAAAAACCTGAATTTTAAGTGAACTGAAGACTAACATTTTCATGACATTGTGTGTTCAGTACTATCCTGTGTGTTCTGATACTAGTTGGAGGACAAAACGAAAGCATTAAGAGTTGCTTCTCTGTCATGGCAGGTGGATAGCATGGAGGCAGTGCTGGAGTTGTGTGGATTTGTAGATTCTCTGCTTCAGGGTCTCTTCCTGGTCACCAAAGAGCGCTGGAGGACAGAGAGTGCTGGGCTTCTCTTGCAGCTGCTTTGTGCCTGTCAGCGCTGCCTTAAGCTAAACGGAGATTGCCGACTTCTTCTTAGGTTAATGCAGCAGCTGCTGCCCAGCTGCCAACAGGTGAGGCATCTTAGTTTATTATTCCTTGCTTCTTTGTATCTCACAGAAGAACTAACACTCACAATAATACTTGTGCTCTATATGACCTTTAATATTCTTTGTAGGAGCTGCCATTGGATGAGCTGGTGATGGGCGTGGCCCTGCTCCTTCTCAAGGCCCCTGCAGCCCAGCAGAGCAGCCTGCTTAGTCTGGGTAAATATCCTCTTGAAGAAACCGTATCTGTTATTGGAATGCTAAAATAAATCCTGGACACACAGTCTTAATGAGTTTGTTATTTACTAGAGATTAAACAATATGTTTTATTCAGAGTCAGTACTGATTTTGATTATTAATTATTAAGGAGACCGATAACAAGCAAACAGACATACATTTGCATCAAAAATTCAAAATTTAGAATAACCATGGATGGAACATAAGTAGAAACATTTACATAGTATTGTAGTTATTGTATAGCTATAAAGCATTTGTACTTGACTTGAGTATATAAAGTTGCAAAAAAGTTTTTGCTTCCACTTTGCTACATTGTGGAATTACAATTGATCTTTTTACTCCACTGGACTGTACATGTCCAATTCAGATTATACATTGTTGATAAGATGTCACTCCTGACCCCAGACCAATTGGAGAAAGTTATGGTTGGGACACTGAGCTAGACTAAAGAGTTGTGACTACAAGAGGATGCCGCAACAGGACCAAATTATCACATTTTTATCACATTTTGGCCAGTAACTTCCATTTCAAGTCTTTGTAGTTCACACTACATATCTTGCTGTCATCTAGTGTAGGGATTGTTGCAGTCATTTTCTGGTCAAACTCCACAACCAGCTGCTGACAGGTGGTTACGATCCTTAACTACATATGATCCCCAAACTACATTTGGGCATGAAAGCACATAAAGTTTCCTGTATTAATCCTGACTGAAATTGATAAATGAGATCGCCAGACTGTCGCCTACAAATCGTCTCATTTACAGTGTTTTATCCACTACTGCCATAATCAATTTAGAATAATAATCATGTATGTTTGTTTTAATACAATAGATTTAAAGTTTCTGTTGTTAATTTTTGTTTTAGAGATTTTTAGCTTACCTTTATTTTTAGTTCTTGGACAACATGTTTTAGTGACAGCAAGTCCAGTAAGTTTTTAGGAAGTTTAAATAGATCTCAATGTGATAATCAAACCACTTCATTGATCCTTTTTAAATAATTATATTTGTAGTTTTTAGATTTTATATGTAATCATGAAGAAATCCTAAGTCCAAAGAAAATTTTATCACGTTAAAATCTGGACATTATAAATCAAGTTAAGCAACCATAATCCTTCCCTGCTATATGATTTTTCGTTATTTTATTCCTTTTCCTTCTCCTTTCTCCTACGTTTAAACCAAATTTTTTGATGTCTCCTTCTGTTTATTACAAAGCACTGAGTTTAATACCAGAGCACAGTGAGCTGTCGCCATGGCTGAGTCCCGTCCTGGTTCTTCCTCTGCTGCAGCTGCTGTCCTGCTCAGGCCTCACTGAGCCGTTGGCTGACCGGAGGACTCACATCGTCAATCAAGACCTGGCTCGATGTCTGCTCCGCCGCATCATCAGAGAGAGAAATAAACCTCGACAGGTAACACGGATGCTGCTCCTCCAACCTTTCCCAACAGAAACAAACATACCATATGTTAATAGATGTTCTATAATGGAATGATTCTGGCACTATTTATTTTGGCTTTTAAAGATATCCATTTCACTGACAATCCAATTAACTTGGAAGTTTTTTACTTCATATATTTACATGTTAAATCATAGATTTTAGTATGCCACAAATACACTTCTGCTGATTTAATTTGTTTCATTTGTCTCCTCATCAGTCCCTTCTACCAATGACTCTTCCTCTAAGTTCGTGGTACAGTGAGCTCAGCGTGATTCTGTCCATCCTGCATAAATTGGCAGATGATCCAGCAGCTGCAGCTGATTGGCTATTGTCTGTCAGCTTGGCCCTGTCGTCGAGCCAGCCTCAGCTCTGCTCCCTTAGTCTCATTGTGACTCATCTCATCATCACGGGTCAGGAGTGTGTCTGCCAGCTGGCTCTGAAGACGAGCCAGGCCATCGCTGCAGCCGACCCCTGCCAGGTAATCCACAAATCTTAACAACATAGAGAGATGGCACTTTCTCTTAAGATTTCCAGCAGGGGCTTAAATATTTCAATAAGGTGTGTGGTTCTTCTCATCTCAAGGCAAAACAAGAAGTTCTAGCCTCGCCTCTTGTGTTACTGATACTGATCCTCCTTCATAGGACTTTATACAAATTACAGAACTCTAATACATGAGTGTAAAATCAAAATATTTCTAGTGATCATTAATAGGTACATTTGAAATACACCACTCTTCTGCACATTTATAACATAAAACTTGTTTTCTTTGCTAATCATAAAAAGTTTGACCACTTTGCTGTCTTTCTTTATGCTAAGCTACAGTTATTAAACATTTTTGAAAATTTGATTTACGGCAGATGTTTATCATTGGAAGCCTACCACTGAGGCAATGGATAATTCCCACTGAACTGGAAAAAATTTACTGTGAATGTTTGGGGAGGAATTTACTGGTTGAAGCTGTTTGGTTATCAAAAAACAGAACATCCAAAAATATTAAGCCTGCCTGGGCACTGTTCCTCTATTGAGTTTTAGTAGTTGTGAGGAAATGTACTAAATTTATTAACTTAATAAACTGGAGAACAATTGAAATTAGAAAGGAAATCCTAACCTAATCTTGTTTTA
Source organism: Mola mola (assembly GCA_001698575.1). NCBI lineage: Eukaryota > Metazoa > Chordata > Actinopteri > Tetraodontiformes > Molidae > Mola > Mola mola. Next base: position 281,718 of record KV751349.1, on the reverse strand, counting down.
AAATACAGTTTGTTTCTCTGAGGTAAATAAAGAACTTTACATGTCACAGTACACAAAAAAATATGGAGCTAGAGGGAATAGGACATTAATTTGATTCAATTGTCTTTATGTCTGTGTAAAATGAGCCCTTTGTAAACTTAGAATCACACACAACTTTAAATCCGTCCACTGGTGAGAAAGATATTATCTTAAGAACTCAATTCTGCTGAATTTAGCCTGCAGAGAACAGTCGTAGCTTTAGGTTAGGTTCTTAGGTGAGCAGTGTTAAAAATTATGAGTCTGCAGTGGGTTTGACAGTCACTGGAGAGAGATGGACACTTAACATAACATTATAAACTGTATAATATAGTAAAGTTTGTCTTGAAGCTTTATGATGCCAGTCTTTAATTATGGCACATCAGTTCTTACAGTTTAAGGGACATTTCAGCCCATCAGAATTCTTCAATTTGAACTGATAGTTAAGCAAAAACTCCCAAATTGGCAACGTAGTCTCACTCCCTTGAAGGATCTGCGGCTTCGAGAAAAAGGGATCTTTGATAACACTTTAAACCAAGTTTTTGTAAATTTGATAGTCTGACTCACCAGATGCAGTTGTAAACCTACCTTTGGATACCTATTTCAGATGGCATTGTCCTACATTAAGGATGTTCAATATTGGCTTTTCTGCTGATATTCCGATATTGTCCAACTCTTAATTTACAATTCTGATATCATCCGAAACCGATATATGCAGGCTTTTTACACCAAAACTGTTAGGTAACAACATATCTCCTGTTGTGGAATTAACACATTATGCCTAATTTTACTGTGATGCCTCACTGGATGTGTATATAAATGCAACATGGCTTTCCAAATGTAAACATTGTCTGTGCAAAATAAGAGAACAATTTCAATTTAAGTTATGGAAAAAAGTGCCAATATGGCACTGCCATATATTTATTATTTAAAGTGCATTATTTTGAACATTTTGCCTCAAACAACACTATAGCTAGGGCAAGTTTGACTTCTTCACAAGTAGTAGACAACATCAGAACAAGGAAGACGAATATCTTCAGTCGCAAGTAGTAAACAATAAACATAGTCTTCTTTTAGTCGAAGTTCAATGAATGAGCCTGAAAATTGACTGGCTGTAACTTGCCACAACTTGGCAAATAATACAATCATTAAATTATAAACTCAAACTCAAATTGCTACCCTGGCTAATGCTTGAAGACCAGATATATGTAGTCCAGCTAATGGATACCGCAACAGAAATTTGTTTCTCGACGTGGCTGTAAACATTACTGCACAATTCAGGTAAGCACTCATAAGGGAAATACTTGCGACTGGGCATTGCATATCGTGATTCAATGAACTGCACAAGTTTGGTGAATCCGGCTTCGTGAACGATAGAAAAAGGCTGGTCATCCAGTGCGATACATTTCATGATTTTCAGTGTGATGGCTTTCCGCCTGGGGTGGTCCCTGTCGTTTTTTCTCAGTTGACTCTTTAAGCGACAACTGTGTGTTTTTTCGGTGGCAGTTGTTGCTTGTTTTTATCAATTTGCTGCACCAATGTAGCGTGTAACGGCATGATTCTTCTTGAGGTGGGAGATCAAATTGGTTGTATTAAAGGAAAACTGCTTGTTTCCTCCTCGCATAACCGACACTTTGCAATCATTGCAAATTGTAAATTTAATATCCGTGGGACACACTTGGAAATACTTCTAAACCACAGACAGAACGTCATGCACCGGGCTAGCAAGCTTGTTAGCTAGCGGCCCAGGAGTCTAGCGTGTTACACGACATCAAGTACGCGCTGTAAACGTCCCATGTTGCGTCCATGAAGGCTCGGAAATGAGCCAAAGCTTATATCTACGACGAGGACATCCCTATTAGGATATTCCTATCCTACATTTTTTTCAAAATTCACTGCACAACAACAACCTCTTAGATAGAAACCTACACAAGTAAAAACAGGAATTGACCCTCACCCACATCTGGCCACTAACAGTATGAACCTAAACAAGCTAGCACCAGTCGCCTTCTATGGCTTTATATTTATACTACAATCATGAGCGAGCAGTGGGGGATTTTGAGCACGCAATATATACATTTTGCAAGTGTACAAATTAGATTTTCAGTAGGAATTTGAGCACACAGAATTTTATTTTGTGCTCAATTGATTTGAACGCGTAGTATTATCAATATTAATATAACGCCATACTTTGCAGGGATTTTGTCATTTTACTGTCAGGGCTCACCTGCTTACAAGCAAAACAAGTTCCTCCTGACACTATTCTGCAAGCGCACTGTCGCTGTATCTTAGTCTTAGCACTATCTAATTAGATTATGAAAAAAGAAAAAGGAGAAAAAAACATACTATAGTGGTCTGATTTTTTTTTTTCCCCTACACCAGAATGACAACGGCTGGAGACAGACTTCTCTCCATCTCTTACTCATTATTACCCTGATAATCTCTTCTTTCATCCAGCCCAACATCATGGTCACGTAAGATTTCTATTGGGGAGAGGTGTTATTTCATGTTGTGTTGCCAAGTGACATATTACATAACATGGTGCTATTATTGGAAGATGATTTTTTTTGACTGTTTAAATTGCTGAAGTAAAAAATGATGCTCATCTGGATTTAGGGTATCCCAGGTTAGCTTCTCATTTAGCTTTGCCAACACTTGCTCAGAGAGCGTCTAGCTGTAATGTAAAAAAAGAATGAAATGATTCATTAATTTTATTTATATTGATTTATAAATGTACAATTTATAGATGTTATTTCTGTAACGAACAACTTGAACAGTAGCGTATATATTTCATCCATGCTTGTTTACATTATAGTAATCTTTCTCCAGGGGCTAATTTTCATGGATGTAGTTAGTAAGCTGTTGAGGATGATGACAACTTAACTACAGTTGTCCTATTGGTCAGCTTTTTCTACAACCAAGAAAAACAACTGTCAAAGGGCAAAAACTGGCAAAACCTTTGGCAGTTCGTATGGGTCACATCATGCATTCATTCAAGCACACATTTATTTATTTATTTATCTTTTTATTTATGTAGCATCTCTTGGACATAATGTGTCACTGACTTCCCTATCTGCTTTCAGCTGCTGGATGTTGCACACTTGTGTAGAGAGAGATTTAGTCTGACAGACTCACCTTTGACCAGCTATGACTAAAAGTAGTCACTAGCTGTAGAAGATGATGTGAAATGTCATGTGGTGATATAAGCTCCTCATTACTGGGGCTTGTTTAGTGCCTCAGAGTATTCCCCTGTTGGTCTAATTGCTCCCAGAGTGCCACTTGCGCTGGACATTTATTGTGCTGTTAGAGGCTTATTATATAAGAAATCTTGCTGTATCAGATCAACTCATAACGAGCCATAGTGATGGATGCACAGCTGATGGGAATGAAAAAATAATGAATCCTCAATTATTTAGCATGACTTATTGGAATGACTTTGTGATTTGAAGTTTGTGGTTTAGTGTCAGCCACAAACCTTTAAAGGAAAACCTAATTTTTCTTCTGTTCCTCTAAGGTGGTTGCTATGCAACGGCCAAGGTGCAGAGCAGCAGTAAGTGCTTTATGCAAATTAAAAACTGCTACACTGCAGAGCTGGTGACTACACATGTCACCTACACAAAACCCTGACTAGTTTCTGCTTTTGACCTTAGTACTAAAGGGAATAATAAACTCAACCCTGCATTATCCTTCATTCCACTCTCTGATGGTATCCATGAAGCATTAATATATCATTGTGGGAGTGGAGGGATAATGAGCTCGGACTCAAATGTCCAAGACCATGGGTCACACCATGTGGAGGTGAGAGTCTGTAACCTGATGTTGTTAATCTCTGCTTTATACTATCACCAAGCGCTCCCTGCTGGGCTCTATGCACATGTGCACGTTTGCTTGCACAAAAGCAACTATGGTTCTTTTTAATAAAAGACAACGAAAGTCCATCCATCCATCCATTTTCTACCGCTTATCCCGTTAGGCTCCAGCCCCCCCCATGACCCCTATCTCAGCATCTTCGGGTGAAGGCGGGGTACACCCTGGATAAGTCGCCAGTTCATCACAGGGCTGACATATAGACACAAACAACCATCCACACTCACATTCACACCTACGGGGTCAAATTATTTAAATCCACAAACCCCAATCTGTTTTGTTTTTTTTGGTTTTAGCCCATTGGATTTAGCACAAGTAAACATGCCATTCACACATTAGGTCCACTATAATCACTAGTAAATCAATAACTGTGCTTATCTGCTGTTTGGTGCTAATCAGCTATTGTGTCTTGGAGTTTTCTTTCACTGAATACAAATGCTGCTAGAAATGACTTTAACAGGAGTTATGAGACTGAAACACAGTAGAAAGGTTATTGGCTGTAAAACCATAACAATAAGCTAAAAGAGGTTAAAAGAATCTATGGGGCTAAAATTGCACAATTGACTTGGTAATTCTCTTTTTGTTCATAAATATGAATGGTACCTATGACATTACCCATAGTCATTATTGATTAGCACAGCATTAAAGAAAATGCTGTTACCAAAAGAAAGGTTTGATTGGGGCCAAGTAAATAAATAAATATTAATGTGTCCCAACCCAAAACAGACTCATCATTTTGGAGATGAGATTGTATTTGCACTTAGATCAAAAGAAGAGAACATTTGATGTTAACATGAGCTGCAAGAAGTAAATAGAAGAGTAAAATATTCTTTGTTTCATTCTGGTTTAATGCTTGGTGGAGGCAAGAGATAAATAAAAAATTCAATATTCCTTTTAAAAGGCTAAACATTAAGCATATGATAAGCTCAATGAGATGTTGGACACTAAGGAAGGAGATAAGGATCTGTATCGTCTGACGAGGCAGAGGGATTGAGCTGGGAATGTGCAGCAGGTTAGGGGTGATAAAGGACAGGGATGGAAATGTACTAACAAGTGAGGAGAGCGTGCTGAGAAGATGGAAGGGGTACTTTGAGGAGCTGGTGAATGAAGAAAATGAGAGGGAAAGAAGAGTGGAGGAGATGGAAACTGTGAAACAGGAAGTTAGAAAGATTAGTAAAGATGAAGTGAGAAAAGCTTTGAAAAGGATAAAGAATGTAAAAGCAGTTGGTGCTGATGATATACTGGTAAGAACTATGGAAGTGTCTTGGAAAAATAGGGCAGTGGAGTTTTTGACCAATTGTTCAGCATGATCTTGAATAGAGAGAAGATGCCTGAGGAAAAGTGTACTAGTGCCGATCTTTAAGAACAAGGGTGATGTGCAGACTTGTAGCAACTACAGAGCGATAAAGCTGATGAGCCACAACAGTGAAGATTTGGGAAAGTGTAGTGGAAGCGAGGCTAAGAGAACAAATGATGACTGGTGCAGGATATGTATGAGAGCAGTATTACAGTGGTGAGGTGCGTTGTAGGAGTGGGGGAGGGCTTCAAAGTGGAGGTGGGACTGCGCCAACTATCGGCCCTGAGCCTTGCTATGGTGAGACTGACAGATGAGGACAGGCAGAAATCTCCTTGGACGGTGGAATTAAAACCTGGAGCGGTGGAATTAAGTGCTGGAAAGAAGAGGAATGAAAGTCAGCCGTAGCAAGACAAAATGCATGTGTGTGACTGACAGGGAGGCAAGTGGAACAATGAGGTTATAGGGAGTAGAAGTGGAAAAGGTCCATGAGTTTGGGTACTTAGGGTCAACTGTTCAGAGCAATGGGGAGTGTGGTAAAGAAAAATCAAGTGCAGGCAGGGAGGAGTGGGTGGCGTACAGTGTCAGGAGTGATCTGTGACAAAAGAGCAGTAGCAAAAGTGAAAGGAACGATTAATAAGAGAGTAATGAGACCTGTAATGTTGTTTGGTTTGGAGCTGGTGGCACTGACCAAAAGACAGGAGGCAGAACTGGAAGTGGCAGAGTTAAAGATGTTGAGATTCTCTTTGGGAGTGATGAGGATGGACAGGATTAGGAGCAAGCATCAGAGGGACAGCACAGGTCAGACATTTTGGAGACAAGTTTAGAGAGGCCAGACTGAGATGGTTTGGACATGTGCAGAGGAGAAACAGTGAATATATTTGTAGAAGGATGCTCAAGATGGATCTACCAGGCAGGAGGCAAAGATGAAGACCAAAGAGGAGATTCATGGATGTGGTGAGAGACTTTGCAGATATTTGTTGTGTAAGAAGAAGGTGCAGAGGACAGGAGAAGATGGAGGACGATGATTCGCTGTGGCGACTCCTAGAGAAGCTAGGTAAAGCCGAAAGAGGAAGAAGATCGGCAAAGGCTATAGTGTATTAAAACTATAAGAATTAGCCACAATAGTGCATGGTTGATAAGAGTTGAAACTCCTATACTTGGAAGTAAAGCACATTATTAGAAGTCATGTTTATGCTGATGCTCTTATTATCAATTGTAACTCAACAGTTCTTGACTTAAACTACTTTTAATTCTTCTTTTTGCAGTCAGTTGATTCACCATAGTTCAACAAGTCATTATTACAATTAGCTATTTGTCAGAAATTGTCAGTTACAAGCTCTGTCAATTTGAATGTTGATGACTGATATTTTTTATGTTTAAACAATGTCCCATTTTTACAGTGATGATTTCATGTAAAGGTGTAAATGTGCAAACTTAAACATGTTAACATTACTATAGATGGATTGATGGGTATAAAATTATTACTTTAAACTATAAATCCAAATAAACACTGAAGAACTCCTTTTAATTTTTTATAGGTTTTATGCTTAAAGGCAAAAAAGTTGCTATTAAAATGTTGAATATTATGCATAAGTTCCCAAAATGTTGCCCCTCTTGAGGACTATCTTTGATGCCTTATTACGATCTCCTGATGGCTCCCAAGTTGAGAAAACACTTTTCCTCATAGTCCTAAAGTAGAAGTATGTGCAAAAATGCTTGACTCCAATCCTTGTTTTGTTTCCTTCATCTAAACTCAGGTGTACTCTATATCTGCAGGTCCCATCCCTGATTCCTGTTCTTTTATTCAAACTGGGAAAGGAAAAAAATCCAGGCCTGGCTCATGCTGTGTTGAACTGCCTGCCAAACCTCGGGACTCATAAGGTATTGAGCACCTCTGACCTCCACTGTTCTACTTTACAGTTAACGTCTAAGAACAACATATGCAAACCGCTGCGTGTCACCTCTATCTTTTCAAATCATCATCTGGTGAGAAAGCAGAATTCATATTCTAAACTTAAAGAAATCTTTACAGAGTGTGAGAATATGCAGAAAGTCTGTTTCGGGTTATCTGACACATACATATGCACCATGTGTTTTAATGTTCCAGCTCTGCATCCCTGTGGTGCTGCAGACTCTGTACATGCTGACCAGAACCCCCAAGCTGAAAGCGGTGGAAATGCGCCTCATGACTTCTCTTTGGAAGAAGCAGGTTTGTGACAATAAATGTCATTTCAATCATATTCATATATTTAGGAATTGTTTATTCTTTCATGGTTTTTCTATGTTCTTATTGTGTATGCTCCTAACAGACATTTTTTTTCCTGTAAGGATCGAATCTACCCGGAGCTGCAGCGTCTGCTGGGCCAGCAGAACAGTAGGGTGCTGGTGGGGAGGGACGCTGAGTGGGAGCAGATTCTGGCCCGGGCTGCCTGCCTCAGGGACATCTGCAAAGACAGGTCAGAACATGCAGTGTGACATTAAGCTGAACAGTTTACCCAAAAATGATAAATCAGTCATTTTCTACTGAACCCCATGCCAATGGAAAGTCAGGCAATGTTTCTTAGTCCACGAAACATTTGTGGAGCATCACAGAAAACGGATGTTTCAGCATTCTATGAAATAACTGTGGTAGATGTGGACATAAATAAACAGCTGGAAAAAAATATCCGGTATAATCCACATTAGCTTTGAGATCTGAATTTGATTTTAAATGCCACATCTACACATTTTATCAGCCAAAATACATAAATGTGAGACTGCAGAGTGAAAAATTAAGTTATTTAGCTCACACCAATTTGGAAAAATTATATTTTTATTATAAAATTCAGCTAAACTCTATATGAATATTCCTGATTTTATGCTTGTGTTTTGTACCTCAGCTGCCCAGATGCTGTAGTCAAGAAGACTGTTGTGATTTATGTACTTACTGTGTGTTTCAGGCCTTACCAGCATGGAGGTGACATGTTAGCTGCTATTACACTGACTCTGAAACAGTGCACCAATGCAGACATGGCAACCGCTGCTGCCCTCGCCCTGCAAGGACTTCAGGAGCTGTGCCGAGCAGAGGTCTTGCTGACACTCACTCACCCAGAAACCCACACACACAGCCAATTGAATGAATGTGCAGCCACAGGGTTTTACATATGTGGTTTCTTTTGCAGATAGTGGACATTGTGTCAACATGGAGGAGTCTTGGACCTGAGCTGAGCTTGGACTCCCGTCCACTGATGGTCACAGGCATAGCTGAACTCCTGGCTCTGGTTCCCCAGTTAGCTGTCAATTCAGAGGAATACGAGGTATCTCATCTGCTTCGTGAAATCTTATGCTTGAGGTTTCTTTCTGTCTGTTTCCAACCTTGACTGCCTGTAGTGATTTTATCATGCATAACATTCAAAGAGCCTTTGCTACCAAAGCAGTTTTAAAGATAAAGAATCTAGACATTATTGCTGTTTGTCACACCATTATATATGAATTAGCTGGCTTGCCAACTTAGCTATATGGACCTATTAACAATAAACAGTGCCATTTAAACAACACGTAACATACATACAACAATCGTTAGATTTGCATTGGCCTGCTTTTCATTGATTTATTTATGTTTATGTCTATACAAGTTTATAATTTGCATTTAGATAGGCCTCTGTGTGGGGCTTGAGTCAGGACAACAGTAGTTAGCCTAGCTTAGTGTAAAGAAACAAAATGGATGGATGAAGTTTGCCTGTTTCAGTCCAAATTTCAAAAGTACACCAACAAAACACTCTATTAATCTGTATATGCAGCTTACTGTGACTCGTCGCCACCTTCAGGTTGTCAGGTTTGTACCATCATTGCTGTACAGAGAGCCTCTGTTCACTGTTATGGATACACAAAAACTATTAATTTAGAAATATGTGGTTCTATACTACTATACTATTTTTTTAGTCTATGGACAACACAAAAAATTTTCAACAGAATCATTAGTGTGGTGTTTGTAGATGCATTTTTCTACTTTTGACAGAGTCAGGCTAATTGCTTCCCTCTGCCTTTCAGCCTCTACGTTTACTTTGGCCAACTTATTTCAGACTTAAGATCTATTCGTCACACAGACATGATATTAGTACTGACTTGTTATTTTTAAGAAAGACATCAGCATACTTCTCTAAAACTTCCTATAATGCTTATCACTGGAATTCAGGACTACTGAAACGATTAAATAATTTGAGAAACCAAAGTGAATGAATGCTCCTTGGTCCTGTTAAGGCTTAAGGGGATCTCTTATAAAAAAAAAACAAGACATAAGTACAACATGAGTTTGAAATCATTCAGCTGGGCCTACCTTGACACTTATTTTATATCTTCAAATTAGAATAATGGCTTCTCTTTAGTGAGTCTTATTTTTATGTTTATGATGGTTCTGAAACATATAACAGACTTTTAAGTACAGCTGCAAGTTGCTGCAGAATTTTTGAAATAGAAAAGTGGTAGTGTTGCTTTAATTATTCTTTATATCTCTTTTTTTTCCAGAAACTGAAATTGGAGGTGGTCAGCTTTCTTTGGAATTATGCTTTGAGCAAGGTATGTGTACTGAAAATATTTACTCTGTGGTTGTATGTTGTGATTTAGTTGCCAGTACATTGTTAATGCTGCACTAATAATTCTATAATAGTTTTATTTTAGCAGTGAATCCGATTGTCATATTATCTTCCTTGTTCTTCAGTCAACTTTGTAACATTGTAAGTCAATGTTGTACAGCTAATACATCTCTTACAATGTGCTTTAATGTCAGATATTGAAAGAAATATGGAAACTCTGAGGAAGACACTGTGTTTGTTTGCTGTAACAGGATCCAGAGATGGCTGGCTGTGGCTACAGGGCTTTAGCAGGTTTTCCTGAAGCAGTCCACTCAATAAGTTTTCTACCTGAAGCAGTAAGAGTCATATTGTATACATCTCATTTTTAATTCTATACAGTGCAGACAACGTACAGTATTTTAGGTGATTTCCATGAATTTAATGCCACATACATAGAATATGCATACTAAATGAAAAATGTTGCTTTATATCGAAAATATAATACCACAGTATTGTATTTATCCATCTTGAAAGGTATTAAAGTATTTTAACAATATTATTCAGATATTCAGATATCAGTGTTTATTATGTGTGCCCTGATGCATTTGAGAAAGACATATAATTATCCGTCGATCATTATTACTCCACCCAAAAATTTGCAGCGTAACTAGTCCTGCACGGTTGTTTCCAGGGACACGAAATTGATGGGGCTGGTGGGCACTGGTCGGGATTGGGGTGCTATGACTTCTGTACATTAATGTGCAAGTAGTTTCTGAGAAAATCACAAAAAACTGTGATACATTTTTCAGTGCACAATAATGGGAAATCTTTTTGCTCCGTTTCTGACTTTACAATGGGTGTGTACTGCGTGAGCTAGAGTGGATGATGTCATCGTTTAGAGCCATCGTGGAGAAGCCTTTCCCAGCTGTCTCAAACTCTTGTCTTCATATTGCTCTGGAGCCTACAAGTTTCATGGCAGATGTGTAATCTTTTCTGAAAACGTAGGCATCTGTCTTGTGGTTCCTTGTGTCTTTGTTTTGAATCGGAGTCTTTTATTTTTGGCTCTGGGAGCCCAAGAGTGACAGGACCACCACCCAACTCTCTCATAAGGAGATATTATAAACTGAGTCGAGAAAATGTTCACAAAACCCAAAACAAGCCACTTTTTTCTCTTGCTCTGGAGGGCAAATGATGAACTCTATCTACACAAATGTTATATACAACTCTACAGGACGATCTCAGGACGCTCAAAATTTAAATTGTCAGTTGGACAATAAAGCCTATGGTTTCCTTTTCACAATCGCTTTTGCGAGGGCTGTCACTGCCACTTCTCTCAGCCTCTTTCAAAGCATTTATAGTGGGGTGTCAGTTACATGAGAGCAGCTGTTGTTGATTGATTCATTTAAATCAAAGTGCCCCTCTTCAGATTGGTGGATTTACTGTGCCACCTGACACAATTTAAATAATGTATTAATGCTATTGTACATGAAATGCCAGTGCCATTTGTCTTTGTGCTAAAAATAGCTGGGTAACAGCAACAATCTCAAGCTAATGCCAGCAGACTAAAGCTGTAGGGAGCTAGTTGATGCTAACCACAACTAATTTAACTTAACTGGCGATAACAGAAGTTGATGGCAGCTAACAGGTTGACAGAAACTCTTCTTCCTCTATCGGCTTTACCTAGCTTTCTCTAGGAGTCACCACAGCAAATCATCGTCCTCCATCTTTTTCTGTCACACCAACTATCTGCATGTGCTCTCTCAACACATTCAAGAATCTCTTCTTTGGTCTTCCTCTTTGCTTCCTACCTGGTAGCTCCATTTTAAGCATCCTTCTACCAATGTATTCACTGTCCCGCCTCTGCACATGTCCAAACCTGGCTTCTCTAACTTTGTTTCCTAAACATCCGACCTGTGCTTTCCCTCTGATGTGCTTATTCCTAATCCTGTGCAACCTGCTGCACATCCTTTCCAGCTCGATCCCTCTGTCTGACCAGTCGATACAGATCCTTTTCTCCTTCCTTAGTGTCCAACCTCTCATACAGCTCATCATATACCCTCTGTTTAGCTTTTGCCAGCTCCCTCTTTGCCTTACTTTGCATCTCCTTATATTCCTGTCGACTCTCTTCCATTCTATCACTATCCCATTCTTTCCACGCCAACCCCTCCCTCTGAATACTTTCCTGTGCTTCCTCTTCTACTACTAAGTCTCCTTATCATCATTCCTCTATCCAGATGACATATAGAACACCTCCCTAGCTGTCTCCCTGATCACTGTTGCTGTAGTTACCCAGTCATCTGGCAGTTCTCCATGACCCCCCAGAGCCTGTCTCAGCCTCTCCCTGAAGTCCTCATAGCAGTCTTCCTTTTTCAGCATCCACCATTTGATCATACTGCTCCTTCAGTGTCACGTCTCCTCCATTTCTCTTCCTATCCACACCATGACAGTACCGTTTGAATCCCTGCTACAATGCTTCTACTCTTACTACCCTTCCACCCGGTCTCTTGCCAATAAAAAAACATCTACCTTTCTCCTCTGCATTATGTCAGCCAGCTCTCGATCTTTGCCTGTCATCATGCCAACATTTAGAGTTCCCACTCTCATTCCTACACTCTTGACTTTCCTCATCTCTGTCTTTTTTTTCAATTAACAGTAGCACAATTTCACACAGTACCCTGTTAACAGCATCGGTGGCGGCCGTTGTTAACCCGGGCCCCGACTGATCCGGTATGAAAAAGCTAATCACAGCTAACTGACACTAATCGGATCTAACTGAAGCGAATCATCACAAGTCAGGGACTGGGCCAAAGGACCCAAGCAAGACGTCAGGTCACACATTCAAAATTTTCTCACGAGGAATGTTTTTAGTTTTGTCTGTCATGTCATTTTATACAGAGGATTTCTTTATTTCCTTGACACAAAATGGTACGGGTATGGGTTGTTGGCCAAATTGTTATTTTGAATAACTTTATAAGCAACCATACCAGTGCATCCTTAGTTTTTAGTCATGTTAACAACATGGGGAGGCAGTTGTTTTTGTCATACAACTTACTAAGTTTTAATAATGTTTAATAATATATACAACTACAAAAAAAAGAAGATACACAAATGGGAATATAAAACAAATGATATTAACGTACAATGATACAATGATGTGAGGAGAAGTCGTACGTGGAGTAAATTATGCATTAAGTGCATCTGATGTCAAATCTTTCTACTCTCTCCAGTCTCTATCCAGTGTAGACATTTCAGGTTCCTTCCAGGAATTTAGAACCATCTGAGTACATGATATTAAGCCAGTTTTTCGTTTCGTTTTTGTTTTCTGCCGCTTATCCGGGTCCGGGTCGCGGGGGTAACAGCCTGAGCAGGGACATCCAGACGCTCCTCTCCCCATCCACTTCCACCAACTCCTCCGGGGGGACACCAAGACGTTCCCAAGCCAGCCGAGAGATGTAATCTCTCCAGCGTGTCCTTGGTCTGCCCCGGGGTCTCCTCCCGGATGGGCATGCCCGAAACACCTCCCCAGGGAGACGTCCAGGAGGCATCCTGACCAGATGCCCGAACCACCTCAACTGGCTCCTCTCAACGCGGAGGAGCAGCGGCTCTACTCTGAGCTCCTCCCGGATGTCCGTGCTCCTCACCCTATCTCTAAGGCTGAGCCCAGCCACCCTGCGAAGGAAGCTCATTTCGGCCGCTTGTATTCGCGATCTCATTCTTTCGGTCACTACCCAGAGCTCATGACCATAGGTGAGAGTTGGGACGTAGATTGACCTGTAAATTGAAAGCTTTGCCTTCTGGCTCAGCTCTCTCTTCACCACAACGGACCGCTTCAGCGTCCGCATCACTGCCGACGCTGCTCCAATCCGTCTGTCAATCTCCCGCTCCATTTTCCCCTCACTCGTGAACAAGACCCCGAGATACTTGAACTCCTCCACTTGGGGAAGCGACTCTCCCCCGACCCAGAGTGGGCAATCCACCCTTTTCCGGCTAAGAACCATGGCCTCAGATTTAGAGGTGCTGATTCTCATCCCCGCCGCTTGACACTCAGCTGCAAACCGTCCCAGTGAGAGCTGGAGGTCACTGTTCGATGAGGCCAACAGGACCACGTCATCTGCAAATAGCAGACACGGAACCCGGAGACCACCGAACCCGACTCCCTCCGCCGCTTGGCTGCGCCTAGAAATTCTGTCCATAAAAATTATGAACAGAACCGGTGACAAAGGACAGCCTTGGCGGAGACCAACCCTGACTGGGAACAGGTCTGACTTACTGCCGGCAATGCGAACCAAGCTCTGACTCCGACAATACAGAGATTGAATAGCCCGTAACAAAAGGCCATCTACCCCATACTCCCGGAGCACCCCCCACAGGATGCCTTGGGGGACACGGTCATAAGCCTTCTCCAGATCCACAAAACACATGTGGACTGGTTGGGCAAACTCCCATGCCCCCTCCAGTACCCTCGTGAGGGTGCTGTCCAGTGTTCCACGGCCAGGACGAAAACCACATTGCTCCTCTTGAATCCGAGGTTCAACTAGCAGCCGCACTCTCCTCTCCAGCACCCTGGAGTAGACCTTCCCAGGGAGGCTGAGGAGTGTGATCCCCCGGTAGTTGGAACACACCCTCTGGTCCCCCTTCTTGAAAAGGGGGACAACCACACCTGTCTGCCACTCCAAAGGCACAGTCCCCGTTTTTAATACTCTAAATGCAAATTTACTTAATCCTGTCACCACAGCTTTCTTCCTAAGGAGACACACTCTTGGTGAAAGGGGTAATTCTTTTTTCTAACTATTTACCCACATTAGTTGCATCTAATAACACTAGGCCCTTGTTTTGTGTTTACAATTTTGATTAAGAAAAATATCTGTAACACCAACAATGTTCCCCATTAGCCTTAGCTGTGCTTTGTGTTTATTGCTAATTAAAGGGGCCAGCCTGTTAAAATGCTAATATAAGAGGGAAAACTTTTCAAATACAGGATACCTGCTCAATGGTTAGGTTCCACTTCGGGAAAATGACTCATTTCAGATGTTGAATATTCAATTTCAATTCTGCTACCATCTGCAAAGCTGGTGGAAAAAAAAAAGAAAAGAAAAAGTGTACTATTGATAGGTTTGCATAGTTTTACACAACCTGGGTTGAAGTATTCGTACAGTTTCTGTGCCCTTTTTGATTGTAGTCAATATATAGATTATACTTAGATCTGCCCAGAAGTAATGATCGTTTTAATGTTCAAGTTAGAAAACTATGCAGGTTCCACATTTGCCATATAAAAGTATAAAGCTAAAAAAAAAATCACATGCTGTATCTACAGTATTTAGAGTCTAAAGTCCAAAACATAAGTACAATTGTCTAGGTATGTAGGTGTATTCAGTGTCTTATTTCTATACCAGCACAATGTCTGTTGTCTGGGACTGTGTCTGTATTTCTTTCTTTTTTCTCTGGTATGTAAGTAGGTGTCCAGTGTACTATTTTATTCTGGCCTTTTATCAAAGTTTAAAATTCTGCAATGTGAAAATCTTAACTAAATGTGATCATATGCTTCATATCTGATATTCTGCTGTATCTTGTATGTTGCTGCTGATCTGTCCTCTCTATAGGCCAGACCATTTACAAAGCTGCCTGAAAACAAGGAGGATCAACAGGAAAAGAAAGAAGAAGAAGAGAAGGATCTCTCTGTCCCAGGTTCATCTTATGTGAAGCTGATGACCCTCACCCCGGCATCTGTTCTACCTGGTAAAGTGCAATTACACATATTTTTATATCAAACACAGCTGGAATTGTTCATTTTGGGAACCAGTATCAGTCATTTTGGAAGCAGGGTTGGATTTGGGGCAGTCTTGTGAAACTGGTCAAGGTGCATGGCTGTGCTCCTAGAGCTGGTCTGAGGTTTCTGCTGTTGCTTTCCATGCCACTCTCGCCAAGTGCTTGCTTACTTGTGAGGGAATGATGGGTCTCCCTTAAGTAACTAAACCACTTGATAATTAAAAGAGTGTGGTTTAGACCCACTCCCCAGTACATTATAAGTACATCTCTTGTGATTTGGTGCTACATGAATTAAACTGACTTGACTTGGCTGCTGCAGTTTCATTATCATTGTATTACCTTGTTGTGGTGGTTAAATGTTAGAACTTACTCATCAGATGCTCATATTTATTGTCTTTCTCTTCTCAGATTTTGAGCTCTTCCTGTCATCGCTGGTGAAGCAGGAAATGAGCCAGATGCCCAGGGGGGTTTACTTCTCTGCCATGAGAGTGGGGAACTTCCGTTCAGACCAGGGTAAAACAGTGGCAGGAATTCCATCATTCATGCTGAAAACCTATGAGAAAAACAAACAGCCTGGGCTGAAGCCTGGACTAGCAGGTGACTACATCCATCCCTTAACTGTATAAGGTGCCCGATGTTATAATTTTTTTCTCACTTTGTGGAGTTGCTTTAAATGCATTAAGTAGAACAGGTGCGTTGTTCACAATCAGCTACTGTCTTTGTCTCAGTAGATATCAGGATGATGTGATTAAGGTTCCAGGTTCCATGGTAAGGCTTCCAGCTAATATAGGCCAACTTAAATGTAGTCCACATTAAGACAAAGAAAGCACAAATTATCTTTTCAAGTAGAAAATTGCAATATAATTAATTGATTATATAGTAGCTGTGACAGACCTTTGATAGGTAATGAAGAGACAGAGACTTCAGAGGAAGATGTCATAGCTTTGTTGCACCATCTGTTTTTTATAATCCTGGTTTGCTTTTAGTGTAAACTACTCCACGACAGTTTTGCAGACAGATATTGGACAAAAGTTTGGTATAAACAGCACTGCTTAAATGTGCACACTGACCATATTATCTTGATCTGGACAATTCTTTTGTTTTTAAGACAAGATAATCCGTTGTTATTGAGGGGACAGCTCAGGACAGAATAAGTACAGGTGAATAACAAGAGATACAGAAAATAAAAAAGAATTAAAAAGAAATAGAAACTACATATAATATAATATCGTATTTTCACACATCAGTGTGTTTGATGCACCTTACTGTTTGGACATGTGCTACAGCTGGTCTGTTGCTCTGTTATGAGCTGCCTGTGCAGATGGACCGTGATGGCAGGCCAATCAGTCGCTTCCTTATCAGCCGAAGCCACAGCTACCAGCAGACCCTGGCAATACTAATTCATGAAGTATGTCTAAGTAGATTTTTCTCAGTGTCTCACGCTACTTGTTGGTTTTAAGAATGAATAAATCCCCTGTATCTTGTTTTTGATATGCAGGTAAACATTCAGCCGTCTGAGTGGCACCGTTCCCTCCTTCTACCGCAGGCATGGAAAGGCTTCATGAACCGAGCTTTTCACGCTGTCCTGCAGGTTTGTGTGTTTGTTACAGCTTGACAGGTTGATTACAGATTTACTGAATAACTGATCTGCACTACAAGTTCTTCTAAATATTTAACATCCATCAGGCATGAACAGCAGATTAATAGAAAGTATATCCAAGTTTATATCTTCTGGAAGTAAACATTTGAAATTAAGAAAATCATAGGAATTGAGTCTGAAAATTCCCTTTGGCTCTAAAAATAATTCACATAATATATGAGCTTAAACATGCTAGATATTCCTGTTTTCACAGGGTAACAGGTGCACCTGTTTAACTGTAAGAGTTGCCAATTAGTGCTGATGGTTGAAAGATTTCTTAAAAAAGGATGAAGAAATATTTGAAAACTTTTTGGGAAACAAAATTTCATTAATTTGTTGAAATCAGAATTTCATATTAATCCGCTAATACCATATGAACCAAAGTAAAACTTCAGCTAGGGACCTTTTATTTCATTATTGGAAGTCCAGTTTCCAGTTTCATTTTCAAGTTTATGTTGCACATTTGAAATTCCTATTTTTATTCTATTTTTTTTTTTATTTAGATAAAAAATGAAACAAGTTTCAGATTAAACTTTGCTGTATACATTTTGAGTGACATTGTATCTTTTAATCTGGTATAAATCAGCAATTAGAATTTTGGTTTAATTAAATGATTTCATTTTGAAAAGTTTTATTTTTATATATGCAGCTCTGGAGGTCCATAGTTATGGAATAGTGTTGTTCTGACGGTGGTGAGTTATATCTGGAAAATTGGCAGTTGCTGTATAACCTTATAACAACTTACATTACTGGTCAACATAGTGGACTATATTACTGAGTTTAATGAAACAACCTTTTTTTCCATTACTGGTTTTACACAGTTACTTTCCATGTATCAAATTGGTCTTCAAAAATCCATCCTTGTTGTGACTGAGTTTGACACTCTTCAGTTTCTTATGGCTCAAAGTTAATTCTTGTGTTATATTGGCATGTATCATCAGGGTCGATGTGCTGATATTGAGATGAAACAGAAACAAGGCAAAGAGAACCCGCAGGAACTTCAGTATAAACAACATTGTGCCTGGCTGTGGTGAGAATCACTTAGACAGATACATTCTGCCTGTAGGTTTGTAAAAAAACACACACATACTATTAAAGTGGGCATCAGTAACATGTGGCACAGGGTTATTACAAATGTTGGCAGTGCATTATTTTAAACACAGCCCTAAAACATGGTAAAGTCATTATTGACGCAGTTGACACATGTTGTCAGGGTCTTTTAATGTATGCTGATTACATGACTGCATAAGAAGATGAAAGATCCTCCTTTAAAGCGATGGTATTGAAATCACTGTTTCTGCATTTCATTCTCATCTTCATCCCTCCATCTTTTCATTCTCATTCCTCTCAGGGCCAGAGATCAGCTAGCTGATTGCATCATAGCTACCACAAAGTGAGTCCCCTGCTTGTGATTCACTTTTTGAAATCAAACCGTAGCTTACAGTTTGAAGGGTCAATAGCAACACTGCTCACAGAAGGATGTCTACATTCCTCAGGGAAAGTCCTGTTGTTCAGGGAAACTCCATCCTTGCTCTGAGCAGCCTGGCTGCTGTCCTCGCAACATATGAGAGCAACCTGCCCACTGATATCGACGGCAGCTTTGGGGTAACGCACTCAACATTTGAAACCCTTGCTGTGTTGTTTACTATACACAGTACCTCTGTAAAACTTCAGCTTTGTTTGCATTACTGGAAAGTGATGCGTTTTTAGTTTATTGTATTTATCATGAGCATTATTTGAGTTAAATAGCCTATTGGAAGAAAATGTTTACAAGTACGTTAGCTGAAGCAGTAGTCAGTATAATTGTGACAGGATGTGAAGCTTTTGAAAACCTTTCAAACCTCACCTGATATATTTCAACATAGTCAACATGTTAAATCTGATTATTCTTTTCATTGTCATAATTGTAGGAGATGCCCATGCAGTACTGTCGTTATAAATTGGAAAACAGAAGTGGTATTCATATGAATATATCATTTTCATTTAATTACTACTTTCTTCCTATCTATTAATAATAAAAGGAAAAAATCAACAAATCCTTCAAAAAGTCCAAAATCAACAATGAATACATGTATAATTAATGAGCATTAATGACAAGTTACAACACATTAATGTGCCACATTGCTGAACTTGCATGACAACTTGATAACGTCCAGTGGTCAACAGACAAAAGATAAGATTTTTTATATTCTGCTGTAATGGTTTGCATTACCATTTTTCACATTTTGTCTTCCATTAAATAGTAATATAAATAATCTTTACTGGTTTCTCACTTTAGGCCGGGCCAGAGTTTGTTCCTACAGCCAGCTGGTTGGCCATGGTTCTGGAAACCTTGCTCAGCATCAGCAGCAGCAGCTACAAGGCCAGAGGACAAGTTTTCCCATGGTTCCTACATGTAATTTTTTTTTTTTTTTTTTTTTTTTTTTCCTTGCTTGATGGTTTTAAGAATTTAGTACTTAATGCACCGTTTTATAGCGACAACCTTACTTTGGCCATATTTTAAAGACAAGAAATGTATATTGGACAAATGTTTTCAGCTTTAAAACCTTAAAACTTCTTTTGGTAATGACAGGTTTCGAAGTGTAAATTAATGTAGTTAAAATATGCCATATTTGTTTATAGTGATCTACTCTATATTTGCATATATCACATCTGTAAGGTCTGGTCTATTCAGATGGTTTTTAATTGTTTTCAGTTTTAAGATTACAGTTTACACTTCATTTCACTTATTTAATGCATATATACCTAACAAAATAAAATGTATAAACTAATGGGTAGTCACAGTTTATTTTGATATTATTGTATTTTCTTATTTATTAAGTTTTCATAACTATAGTTAGGAGATTAAAAATTACACCATATAGTGTAGCCATCCAATTCCAAGTAAGCCCTAATTTGACTATTTCTAAGATTTTCTATTAAATACTTCTATTTTTTGAAAACATGACATCATCTGTTAATTTAAAAAAATATAACACAATAACTGAAGGGAGCATACCTACATCAAGGAAGAAGGCCCAAAATCTAACCAAATCAGGTTCATTCCGAAAAATAGAAATCATTTTTGTATCCACTCCATCACTGAATTTTGCCATTATTCCAAAACCAATGCTAAAGCATTCATCGAAGTTTCATATAATTCATGTTAGTATTTTTTCCTGGTCAATAGTTAATTCATGTCATTTATTTATCATTCATTGCTTGTATCTTTACAATAATGTTGTTTTCTTTTTATGACAACTGCTGGAGACTGGAAACGTTAAATTTCTATTTATAAAAATGTAGCTCCAGACGGCAAACTGCTGCAGGTACCGAAGGATTGTAGATGATAGCATGATGACAAAAGAACTAAGTGGGTTAAGGAAGGCTTTGTATATCTTTTGTTTTGTTTAAGAATGATGACAGTATATTTTTGTTCATATTTTATGGAGTTTGCCAAATTTTTTGCAATCCGGCTAGTTCACTGTTGAAGATGCAACTACATTATTTGCCTATTTGAGGGAGGAGCTCAATGGACTTGTGTCCTGAATAAAGTGGCTACTGAGGAGATAACATGTAATGAGACTTAATCTCCAGCAGGTATCCCTGTTTATTTGCTGCCATCTAACGTTTAATTACAGCAGCCATAACCTTCTCCTCACTGACATAATGAAAACAGCTGTGGTGCTCTTTGCCTGTTCAAAATGTAAAATCACGGTCACTCACTCCTGACACCCTCCTCCCACCCTCACAGCGCTCCTACTCAGGTGAGAACACAGCAAGTGCCATAGCTCGCTCCTGTTCCAGCCTGGCGCTGTCCCTGCTGGTCCCAGTGCTGGTGGTGTGGCAGAAGGACAGTCTGGAACAGGTGATTTCAGTGCTACAGGCTGGCCTGCCGGGATCCCCCACTGCTGATGACTCCCAGGCCATCCAGTTCCACTCTGGCCTCGCACTCGGCATGGTGGTGTCCAGTTTACACCACCAGCGCTTCAGGTAATAATGACTCAAACACATGTTGGGGTTCATCAGTTCCTGTTGAGCTGGTTTCCCACCTGTCTGTTTTTCTCTGTTATCCAGTGACATCTTAGTTAAGAAGGATACTGGTCTCCTCCTCAGCTCCCTGAACGCTCTAGAAAAATGCTCCTTCAACCCCAATCTGGAATACAAGTAAGTACAAACTTGTAAAACTGCAGGAGTTTAACAATATACTACAAGCTTTAAGGTAGTGGTTACCAAGTGGTATTTTGTGAGCATGTCATGAAAAATAACTCGTCTACAATAACTATCTGTTTTCTCCTTCAGAACTGGCTGTGTGTTGGGTCTGGCTCTGGTGGTCGCAGCTCTTTGCAACAGTGGACAGACAGACCAACATGTGTGCATCAACCGAACACTGGACAAACTGCTATCCACCCTGCATGACAGCAGTGGACAGGGACGCATGCTGCAGGAGGTAAATACCACCAAACACAGTGCTAGTTTTACTATGATTTTACTTTGTATGAAATACTTCCTGCCCTCTTTTAAGAACTCTACCTTCATTACGATAGCACAAATGTAAACTGAGAAACAGTCATTGTGTAAATATATAGGAATAGTATTTTAGGATTTTCCTGGTGTACGCATGCAGGTCTTGGCATATTCTGTGGCATGCATGGCTGTGTCGGCCTTCAATGGAGGTCTTATTGATGCTGCCAGGGCTGAGGATGTCATGAACACTCTGCGAACCCTGACTGAGGAGAGCCAGCAGGTCAGCGGAATACTTTCTTAAAAAGTGTAATTGTTTCAGGTAGGAAAAGCTGCTACATGCATGAAAATCCGGTCCTGCTGACCTCTCATGGAAGAAATAAAAATTGAACCTCAAAATTAAAATTCAAACAAAATTTATAAAGAAAAAACATCAAAAATTCAATCTGAATTGGGAGTTAAATTTTCCCATTTGCCTCTGATAAATCAAGTACAGTTTTTTGTTTGTTTAGTGTATATTCTTGCCCTGGCTACACTGCTCCCTACTTGGCTAAGAAATGGTCAAGTCAACGTCCATAATTAACAAATACTTAAAATAAAAAAAACGACCTACATGATCATGCTACTGCACAAACAGCTTGAGTTTGTACAGTACGCTTGTACACTATTTAGACATTCTCTATGATGTTTCTCCATAGTTGCATTGTTTCTGTTCAGACTCCAGGCTTTTCCTTGGCTCTAGGCTTGGTAGTCCATGGCCTGTCGGGGTCTGGACATGGTAAAGCAGAGGACATCCATCCTCGCCTACTGGCTGCTTGGATCAAGATATTACTTGCTGAGGTACTACAGCTCCAATTTCCCACTAAAACTAACTGTATTTAAATCTACTGAACATCAGTCTAGGTCAAGTTTTTCATCATAGAGATGTGGCATCACCATTAGCTGACATACCACCAGATTAAGTCTTTTTTGCTTTGGTGATATTTACAAAAAAAGAATGTGAGGGTTGGTATTATTATATGAACAAGATTAGAGTCCATCTCTTGACTTGACTTGATTTATACACAAGCTGTATCTTTTGACTGTTGGAGGAGACCACAGGGACATCAAAACTCAGAAGAAAACTGAAGTAAACATGTTCAGGACTAAACTTCAAGGTGTGCTCAAGTTAAGTTTTTTTGCCTTTGTGTTTCAGGGTTGTCCCACCATGCAGCGACTGGCTGCCATCAACGGCCTGGTGGCTTTAGTCGGATCAGAGAGTTACATCATTCAGGTGAGAAGGCAACTCAGCTGCTGGAATTTCTGTTTTTAATTTTAACATGTGACACTATTGTGAGGGCTGAGCATCAATAGAAACATGAAGAAGATTAAAGAAGAAGAGGAAGAAGAATGTTTGTTTGAAATAATGAATGTTTGGGTGCCCTAATGATCCTAGGAGCTATGTTGTCGGGGGCTGTTTGCCCCTGGTAGGATCACCCAAGGCAAATTGGTCTTAGGTGAGGGGCCAGACAAAGTGCGGTTCGAAGACTTCTAAAATGGTGAATAATAACAAGGACTTGTGTACCCTGCCCGGAGGGATACCAGGACCCCGCCCTGGAGCCAGGCCTGGGGAAGGGGTCCGTAGGCGAGCGCCTGGTGGCCGGGCCTTTTTCCATGGGGTCCGGTCGGGCTCAGCCCGAAAAGGAAACATGGGTCCGTCCTCATGTGGGCCCACCCCCCACAGGAGGAGCCATAGAGGT
>KV751349.1:225320-255443 GCA_001698575.1 Mola mola | reverse complement strand
TGGTGGAAGTGGCTGGGGAGAGGAGCGTCTGGATGTCCCTGCTCAGGCTGTTACCCCCGCGACCCGGACCCGGATAAGCGGCAGAAAACGAAACGAAACGAATGTTTGAAATTTTTCGAATAATTAATTGAAATGAAGGCGGTGTCAAGCACTGACATGGTCCATACTATTTTAATACCATTTGATTAAAGACATTACTGAGATTTGACTTCCTTACTCTGGCATAGAAAATATTGTACATACTGTTACCTCAAATATAAGATGAGATTCCTCATGAAATATCTAAAAATAATGCTTAATCCAATAACTCTGCTCTCCTTGAAATACTTTTTTGTCTAGAGAACCATGAATATTTCTGCCACTGTAAGTTTCATTAATGTCGTTGTCCTGCGTCACAGCTAACAAGCGAGTTGGAGCTTTCATCACAGCAGCAGAGCCGGCTAAACGAGGTTATTCGAACCATCACACAGGTTTGTAAACATTTTACTGATCACGTGACCATCAATTGTTCTACTTGCAGTGACCATACTGCATAATGTACAAGTATTGTAATATTATTGAGCTGTCCTTTGACCTTTTTTGTATGTCTTTTTGCAGATCATTACATTCTCAGGAGCCATTGGTTTGCAGTCCAACAGTGCTTGTTTGGTGGGTCATCTGCATTTGGGTCATATGTCCACTAGTCATAGCCACACTGCAGGTCGGTGCAGCATCTCACACTGGAGTGTACAAGTTCTTGTCAATTTGCTAAATATGTCTGATGTGTTTTTTTCCTGTCATTCCCTCAGTTCCTCAGGATTTCAGTTACCTCTCTGAGAGAAGTGTCATCAGATATATCATCGACTTCCTCACAGAGGCAGGAAGAAAAGGTTGTCTTACACCACTAATTTAAAGATTAGTGGTGTCATTTAAAGATAGTATATTTAATTATGTTTCTTACTTTTACTTATGTTTCTTCTTTTGAACGCAGGTCCAGAGTTTGCCCACCCAGCTCTGGTTAAATCCACTCTTACCCCCCTGGCATCGGTAGGGGCCAGTTTTCAGTACCCGCCCCTTAACTGGAATGCTGTTCTGTCTCCTCTAATGAGGCTCAGCTTCGGTAAGATTTCACACACATTTGTCTTAAGAGGCTGACCAAGCCAATACTGTGAGCTCAGCATGTTTTTCCTCTAACAGCAGAAGATGTACAGCATCAGTGTGTGGTCCTGGCTGCGTGCCAGGCTCAGTCTTCTCAGAGTGCCTCTCTCTTCCTGGGCTCCTGGCTGTCACTGCCACTTGTTCACAGTCTTAGTGTAAGTTCCTCATGTATGCATGTGTATCAGGCCCTCAGTAAACACTGTTTTTACTCAGCCAAATCCTGCGTGGTAGAGCCCGGCTGATTCACCTGCATTGGTGGCAATGTTGGCTGATCCCAGATAAGATACTGGTTTTATCTCAGTAATGATAAGTAACAAAACATTTCAGTAGAAATGATATGCCATTTCAGAGTTTTCTAACCTGAGAGCACTAATTGATTATTGTTTCAAGAATATTAGATTTATAGTATTCACTGATAATTTGTCAAGTTTACAAAGAAATGCCAAGCAATTGGAACATGTATAAAGTTATTTTGCAAATCTATCCTAGCTTGAATGGAAAAATTCAAAACTGAAAAATTTTCCATTTGTTAAAAATCCTCTCTTGAGCAAAACTCAACCAATGTCCTTCTAACTTACACCATATATGTATAGTGTCAAGATTTATTTCCAAAATAAGTTTGACCAAGAAGGACAAGTTCAACATAGGTGATTTGTAATAAGATTTCCTGAGCAGAATTTAACAGGTATATTTTTTATCTAGTGTGACTATTGGGGAAAAAATACTAAATTTAAAAGCAGCTTTAAAAAAAAAAAAAAAAAAAATCACAATAAACAAATATTTGAGAAAAATAAATTTAATTGATGTGGGAAAAAAAGCTTAATACATGGCCTTGCTGTAGTACCTTCAACCATGTCTTAGAAGAGCTGTTTTTCCCCTGCAGTTCCGTACTCAGGCTCACCTGTATGAGACTTTGGGCTCTTGGATGAAACATGTTGCTGAGGACAAGCTTCAGTTCTATGTGGAGAATCTAGGCATGCAGCAGTTCCAAGAAGACCTCAGATCTCAGCGTCTGTCTATATGTGGCTCTCTACTGCGGGGCCTTGCTAAGGCCATGTCCCTCCCTGATCCCCCCAACAACTGCTGGACCATACTCTGTTCTACCACCGAGAAGATTTTCACCCTCCTGCCCAACCAAATCCAGGTCCAAAACTGAAGGGAACTGAGCATTATACATTCAGAGAGTACTTTTTACATGACATGTTAAGTTATTGTTCTTCAGCTGATATATCAGGACCTGCCAAAGTTTTTATGTATGAAGTCACACTTATAGTAACTTCTGTTACTTCACTTTCGGCACTCTTCATCTCAGGGTTTAGCTATTTGGAGTGCTCTCATACAAACTTTTTTACAATTCAATGAACTGCCTACAAGTCTTAAACACTAGACTAAATTTCAACCTTTAGCTCTTACACTGAAACACTGTGGCCCCTATTAGTGCTTCAACTGCAGCAGCTACCTCAACTGCTTTATGTGCTTGAAATTAAACTGCAGCTCTCAAGCCAAAAGTTAATATTATAGTATAATTTGTTTTAAAGATATTTCTATACGTGTTGTAGCTAATTAGTAGTCTTCTGCTGATTATACTTTTGGTTTTTTTTGTTTTAGGATAATGAAGTGCATTTGTTTGTGGGAATCGCCAAATGTCTGTCTGAGATGTCTGATACAGAGATAGACCGAATTACTCGGGTCACAGAGGTACAGTATGCCGTGATAAGCACAGCTGATATGTACACAAAGGTATGGGGGTTTGAATAAGTAAAACCAAACACTTGTGTTATGTGCTGGATGTACCATGTTGTTAGTGTCTAAACTCTAGATTCTTTAAGTGTAATTTTGTTCTTTGCAGTTCTTTCTGGAGTTTTTTTTGTGTTCTTTTACAAGCTGAAACTCTCTCATGTAGTGCTGGAATTCATGTGTCCATCAGTGAGTGAGTTTTCAGAGAGTCAAATGAGAGGATAAATCTCTCTCATTCCTGTATGTTACACAGTTCAGAGTTGGTGTCAAACATAGTTAGCCTAGCTTAGCATAAAGACTTGAACCAGGAAACAGCTGTATTTCAGTGTTGAGCGTTTTGTTTTTTTTGTCTCCCATACAAATGTTAATATGATCATTAAAAGGTCTGGTGTGTAGAATTTAAGGTTATCTATTTGCAAACATATAATATAATCTTTGTAAGTATGTTAAAATGAATGTGTTATCACCTTAAATTTAAAACCGTATTGCATACCCAATCTTTAAATAAACAATTTTTATTTACATGGGAGCGAGTCTCTCTTCCACTGAGAGAGCTATCTTGTACCATCATGTAACTAAGGTATCCAAAAATGGACAAAAAGGCTTGACAACACGTTTTGCCTTTGTATGCTGTAGTGACATTGGAATACGACTAGCAACGAGGACTCACCCCAGTAAAAGGGGACAAAGAAGAAGGAATTAGTTTTGTCATCAGTCTGCTGAAAGTTTGTGCCAAGTTTGTTAACCTACATTACTCTAAATGGCGGATCATACACAGACAGCCACCGCATATCTCTAATGTGTTTGTAGAGGAAGGGAGCAAGGAGGCAGCGCTCTGTCACTGGCATTCTATTATTTCACATGCCACTAGTTTTCACACACTGGACCTTTAAAGATCGTACTGTAAGTAGCTAGCTACAACTAACCAGCTAATGTAATTATAGCATCTTATCTCATAATAGCCGTACAACAATATTAATTAAACTGCAGATAATCAGGAAATATCGGGGATCCACCAATCCAGGCACACATTGACTTAATACTTCATTGTCCCCTTGGGAATCTTCATTTTTATCTTTTTCACTTTGTTGTTTTTTTTTTCTCACACACACACACACTCAAACAGGTCATTCTCTTACCCCCACACCAAGTCAAGCTGAGCTTCTGAGTTGCCAGCAAAACAGTCTGTATGTTTGTGATTGACAGTGAAACAGTCATAAATAAACTCTGTACTTTGTACTTTTTAGGCTCAGATGGAGAAGACCTGCTTTGTACTAGCCTATTTGACCTCCCAAGGCAGAGTTCCTCTCCTGGGCCTTAATGACATCATCGCTGGTGTGCTTCGTGGTTGGCCAAGCTGTAGAGTTGGCTGGCTCCTCCTGCAGAGTTTTTACCAGTGTCGCCTGGCCACGAACACCAATACAGGTCAGGAAAGGAGAGTGACACTGTTGCTGCACTCGCATCATATAGGAAAATGATCTCTAACATACATCAACAAGACGAGAACTACAGAACTAAATGACACAAACCAAAAACTTATTTGATGTCATGTCTCATCAAGTTATAATGGTAGATTTATAAGCAAGACTGTAGTAGACTCTATGTGTGTTTTATTTCTTCATGCAGTACAAAATGTATCATAACTGTTTTAGTAGACCTCTGAGTGAGTCTGCTTGTTTAGGTGGTTTGTTGATTGTCTTAGGTGTTCCAAAACGAATGGAGTGGCTCCTGGAGCTAATGGGACTTATTCGAAATGTTGCCTATGGTGCAACCTGCATCACCTGTGGCGACACCAGACTGGTATGTTCCTGACCCATAACAGCGTGGTATTTCTAGAGCTGTCAGTGTGTTGTTGTCACATGCTCCAGAAAATTGTCCCTTTACTGAAAGCATGAAGCTCTTTGTCAGGAACAACTGTCATCCTGAGGTGGTTTGGAATGCATCTCCAGTCTTATTGGCCGTGTCCATGAATAAATGTGAAAGCAGGTATACGCTAAACTTAATTTTTAAAAGTTAAATAAACATTGCATGGTCTTATTTAATTATATGCCCAAAAATCTGGGGTAATATAGAATCATCAGCACCAGCGTGTGTGCTCCCCTTCACAGATTCTTCATAAAGCATAAAATAATGGGGGGAAGGAGTTGTTCAGATGTTGTTCCTGCGATTTGTTGGAGCCACTCTCCCAGTTTGGGGGTCACAGCCCTGAGTGCTCCTTTCACCACAGGCACCACTAAGACCTTTCCTCCCCATCCTTTCCATCCTTTCCAATTCCTCTTTCATCCCTTTGTATTTTTTGTTGTCGATGATGATGTATTCCTTCTTCGTGATGTTGCTGTCACTTGGGTTTGCGACATCAATCACTACTGCCTTCTTCTTCTCTTTGTCTACCACCAAGATATCTGGTTGATTAGCCACCCAGGAGATCATTTACTTTCATGATGACACCCTGATGTGCCACCTGTTTGTTAATAGAAAAGAAATATAAATCACAGCAGCAGAACCAGAGATTATAATTTTTTCCATATTGTTTTACAGTAGCTCCAAAAAAATCCTGATACCTGTTGAAACTCTCACAACAGTATTTTATATTTTATCTGGTGACGCTGAGGAGAATTTTTCTTCATTTCTCTACAGGCCACAGACTTCCTATTTCAGGTCTTTGCTGCTGCTGTTGTTTCCTGGGGCGACCACTTTGTGCCCCTCCTCCTTGGCATTAGGGCCCAGTGGTTCCCATGGCAACCCGACTCTAAGCCCCAAACTGTACGACACAGTCTGTATGGTGATGAGTCCTACACTGACCACGCCCTGCCGCAGTGCCTGCTGGGATTGCCCCGGAGCCTGGCTATGCTTCTGGACAAAGAGCCATGGAGCAGCCAAACACACAAGGTTAGTGTGTGTCGGATATACTGAGGAAAACCGCAAAGCATTGATGACTACCGGTTGTGTATCTGAAAGGTATTTTGCCTTTTCCAATGTTTTCCCGCTGTTGTTGATGATTTGCAGCTCCGTACTTCATGTATTCTGTCCTGCATATAATGTGTCAGTTCATTAAATGTAGGACTACAAATTGAAATTTTAAAAAAAATTGGATAACTCTGATGCAAAAAACATTTTCATTTCTTGCAAAAGATCAATGTCCTTGAACATTGTCCTTTTGATAAATTATATTAACTCTAAATTAATCCTATGGGTGTTTCTCAGTTTATAGACTGGCTCCTCAGCATCACGGAAGGTCCTGAACAGAGTCTGTCAGGCTTGACCATCAGCACAGCCAAAGGTAAACAACAATGCCCTCAAACTTTTATTTCAAAGTGTTCATATTTTTGTTGAGTACACAATCATTAATGTTTTTCTTACAGACATATTAAGATTTAGGATATATTAGACTCATATTTAATTGCCCTTTAGAAATGTATGAAACAGAACAGGAAATGCTGCATTTTTAGTAAAGTTGAGTATGTTTCTTGAATCCAGTTCTAATTTTACTTCCATGATTTAGACCCTGTAGATTTCAAAATAAACAATAATTGCACAATGTTAAGTCTTAAGTATTAAGTTAAAAGAAGCAAACAAACGTGAGCAGGCACTGTTGTTAGTATCGTTCTGACACAGTAAAGTATCTGAATACTGAATACACAGCGTCCATCTTTCCACTTGCACTGACATCACATCAACATTGGCTGAAACATAAACTTTTATAAACTGGAAATGTTCTGTTTCAGCTGCTTTGCTGGCCCTCAAGTCTTCTGCAGAGTTCAAGAAGAAAGCAGTGTGGACAAGAGCATACGGCTGGTAACTAAACCACAGTACATGTGGAGAAGCTGAGGCTCACTGAAAAAGACACTGCTCTGCCAAAGTAGCTCCGCTTCGATCATGTTTGCAGGACAACACTGACAGAGATGCTGATCATTTGGGAATATGTTATGGTTTTGAAGTTGAGTTCAAGATCTTCATGTATAGGTTGTAGTGATCACACATCTGAATGACTGACTGTTGTCTTTCCAAACATTTCAGAGGAAGTTCCTGAAAGACTTCAGTGTCCTGGTGTCATTTCTTTTTTATCTTCTTGCTCCATTTCTCCAGGTGGTGTTCTCTCTCCTTCAGTAATTGCCAAACTGTGACAGAGGCCCCTAAAATAGACAACGCTAGTGTTAGAAACAGAATACCTGCTGTCGCTCTAAGGCAGTTTATCAAGTATAACTAGATAGGGTGGGTGGTTTTCTTTTAAATACCCTGGCAATAAATTGATGGCTCTCTTTGGTTAGAGTTGCTACATGTTGTGACATGACGAACCACAACTCATTTGTTCTAAGAAAACAATTGATTTTTGACTTCCAGTCTGACTAAAACACTTATGAATACAAATTTTCTATCAGCTACAGGAAATGTTGTACATTTTGATGAGTGAAGCATTGCAGACAATAGAGCTCTGACCTCATGCTGGGCTGCCACAGACTTAAAAAACTCATTAGTTATGCTTTCTAACATAAACACCACATCTGGAGATCATCCTGACAAAATGAAATTATAAGAATCGGGTGACTTTTTTGATTGGGGTGGCCCAAGCAAGCCACTAGAGTATGTAAGGGATGGTGTTGTGTAGGTGCACACAGATGAGCATAAATTTAGCATTCCTCGTATGTTTTATTAACATTGTTTCTTTTATGAAAGCAAAGAGGAAAAATCAAATATAATAAAAAGTGTACATGATTTCTACTTTGAAGGGGCCATATCATTTTATGATCATACAAGAACACATTTACAGGCTTTGATGTTTGAAAATGTTCCCATACTATCGAAACACTCTTGTAGCTCCTGTCTTTTTAAGTCCCCTCCTCCTGAAAGTCGCGGTCTGTTCTTATTGGTCAGCTGGCACACTCTATCATGATTTGTCAACTTATTGCTAGAGAGTGAGTAATGGAAATATCCCATCCTTTACCATAACCCACATTCAGTTACCTGAGGCTAACTGAAAACAGCTACAGGAAAGATGCTGTCAGTTGTCCAATGAGAATTTGCCCTTGCAGTGGTTATTATTTCATATCATTGCTGATGCTTGCACCATTAACGATGCAATCGACAAAAATGGAACGTTGCTAGCTCGACAACCCAGAAATTACGTCCAAAGGAAAGTCTAATTTAACGACAAATGTAGCATTTCCATGACATGGCAATACCTCTTGAAATAAGTATAATATAAATATAATCAGCTGAAGTGTACCTCCAAAAGTATGCCTAGAAACACTGGACAAATATTCTTGTCAAACACTTCAAGCTAAGATCCCGCCTCTCAGGGCAGAAAGCCAATCATACTGTAGGATGACGCAGTAACATTTCCAACCCAAGCCCCTGTTCTGAACTCAACCCTGATAAAAATAATAGATGAATTCAATCCCTTTTAGAATTTAAACAGTTTTTAGACTGAATCCTTGCTAACTCATCTTACCAAGAGCCAGAAGAGACAGAGCATCAGGGGGCGCAGGTGAATGTGTGCTGATGCTGCTGTCTCAACAAATGGAAGGGCCTGGTATAAAGTGACATCTGGGGAATACAACACGTTTCAAATACGTTTACAGCCAGTGATAACGTGCCTATATTTGTTAAATAAAGAGGTTGTGACACTAGATAAAGTAGAGATTCGCATTTGTGTGTAGCGTGGAGCAGCAGAAGCTGGAATAAGATTTCCTCACATTGACATTTTATCATTGCCTCGTCTTTGCCAACTCTTTTCCAGTTTGCTTGCACAACTTTTTTTTTTTTTTAAACAGCTACAGTATTAACTTAGTGACTATCATTTTAAACACTTTCTGGATCCTTTTTGTGGTGTATTTTGTGTTATCTGACATGAAAAATGGCACAGTCACGTTCGGTGGCAACAGACAGGATGTATAAGGGGATCCAGCGTGTGTAGCGAGTCCACAGCATGGCGACGAGGGAGTTTCCATAACACACAATAGTTCATGTGGTTATCTGTCAGCAAACGGTGTATATGAAAATGATTGCTGGATATTATGATGTCTCACTATGATAAGCTATGAGCAGATTCTCACAATAAGACATGCCTCTGCTCACCATTAAACTCTCATTGTGGTTGTGTCTCTCTTATAAAAAGCCTTTTCACTTAATTTCATTTAGTCTCTGCTGCTGCAATATGTGACATTATTTGTTGAGTTTCTCTCTCAAGTCGTCAAATACCGATGCTACGTGTGTCCCAGGTCATTTGAAACTGAAACTTTGGTTAACTACCAACTCAAAATACAAGATAAGAGATAAGATAAAATAAACCTTAATTTGTCCCACAGAAGGGACATTTTCAGTCTTACAGCAATAGCAAAACTAGATAAGTAATAATTAGGAATGCAGAAGAATAATACAATATAAACTTATAGTATTGAAGTTTATTAAAGAGTTTAAGAGTAAGATATATACAGGTCAACTTCTTAATTGCTCCATTAAAGACTGGTTGGTTTCAGCCCAATAATTGTGCTAAGGATAAAGTCACATTTTGGTCAACAAGCGAGGGAAAACATCCTCACACAAAATCCTAATTTCTTGTTAAATGTTTGTTGAAGTAGTCTCCAACATTTGACAATATGATAGGAAATATATAAACTACATTTGCAGAAAGGCCAGCGAGGAAGGAGTCGGGCTTTCTCAATCCCATCTACAATATGGAAAAGCTCCAAGATTGACAGCATCTGGCACAGACTCATCACAAAGCCAATGGAATCAAGTGTGTCCGCCAAGGCATCTGGAAAGTAAGATATGGTATTTTATCATATTTTTATTTGGTGGAATACTGTCCTTAAATTCCTGCCATCCTGAGTTAAAACAATTATTGTATAACAAGCTGGGGCCTGAAAACTTATAGTCAACTTTAAAGTATAACTCAGAACATTTTGATAAATGAGGCCCTCTCTTCATGTTGAGCAAAAAAAAACAGCTTAAAATGCAAATCTGCTCTGCACAATGTGGCATCTTTTGTGTCCATACTGAGTACCTCAAAGCTAAAACTAAATTTTTGCCTTGACCTTACCTTGACCAAACTTGAGAAACCTGGCAATGCTGTTGGTCAGTATCCAGGTGTGTCCACAGAACTCGAACAGGTTATATGATAAAATGAAGGCAAGCTGGAAAGTAAACCTGCAAGGAAAAGAAAAAAAAAAAAAAGAAAAATTTGCATAGTCATGTCTCGGCAAATGTAACAGAGCTATCGTTAATGTTAGCAGTGTCAGCAACACCTTTTTACTGGATCACTAATAATTCCAAGCCGGACATTTTTTATAATCATTTAACGAACTATTTTGCCTACATTAAATTGGAAACGGAAATGTAAATACAAATGAAAAGTACATTTGTTTCAAGATATCCCAGATATGAGCACTGCCATCCTATGCTGGTTACATTTTTCACTCTGTGCAGCACCCATTGAGAGCTGGATCCACGGTATCAAATCTTTCCCATCAGCCGTCTGCCCAATCACCAGAAGGGTTCAACTGTCATGACTGTTCACCCAATATTTAAACACTTGAACATACATCAGAACTACCTAAAATGAGAGAAGACATTTTTGAGAAATTTTGTGTTTCAGGTTTATGTCCATTTCCTATCTGATAAAATGGAGGGGCAGGGGTCTGACTCAACTGAAGTGTCCTCTTGGGACAAAACATGATGCACTCCACCACATGTGCCTTTGAATTATTTTTGTCTAAACCAATTTCTTTTATATTATTACTGACTGCAACAGCTGTGCCTCCTCAGTTTGCATCAGGGTCCTCATTCTTTGGCATAGTATAAAGCAGGTGTATGTGTTAAGCAAAGGGCACAGACACCATGACTGTGACATTAACACAACTACACACTACAACCCCTTTCCTCCTCCAGACAAATGGATTTGTAGATTGATATCTAATTGCATTAAAGAATGCAAATTTTCCACTGGAAGAAAAAAACGTATTATTAAGCTATAACAAAGATTCTTAATATAAATGTATTACTCTATATGCGCTGGTGCCATTTTCATTATATCCCTCAAACATCCTTAGTTAGCTTATTTTAGGCGACATGGAAGGTTAAAATATGACCACATATGTTCACCAAACAGGACATTTATACTAAATAGATATAAAGACCTGCCTCTATTGTAAAATGCCATCAATGAAGACCTGGCACCATCTGCAGTCGCAGTAAATAAAAGTCCAAGCTACTATTTGAAAGAATTTACTATAATTGTACCTGTAATAAAAGAAATAACATGCCATCAGCACAGATAAATGTTTAATATGGGAAAAGGAAGACTTTCATGACAGACTGCTGATGAAAAAGATAATCTGTCATCTTATTTGTATTCAACCCATACTTACCCAGGTGTATCCTACTGAGAACTCCTTTTCAGGGAAGGCAGCACAAAAATGTTACAGATGACAAAAAGGAGAGAAGATATACACTGAAATAAAGTGCTCAACCTGCAAAATAAGCATTAATCATTTAGATACAGTTGACAGTAATATGGCTGGTAATGCTTGGAAAGATGGTAGCAAACAAAGCTTTGTGTATGGTTAGGTTGACAGTCCTACTGCAACGTGCTAGAATATAGATAGAAAACATTCCTCACCTTGGTCTGCCCCGGGGTCTCCTCCCAGATGGGCATGCCCGAAACACCTCCCCAGGGAGACGTCCAGGAGACATCCTGACCAGATGCCCGAACCACCTCAACTGGCTCCTGGAGAGATTATATCTCTCGGCTGGCTTGGGAACATCTTAGTGTCCCCTTAGAGGAGTTGGTGGAAGTGGCTGGGGAGAGGAGCGTCTGGATCTCCCTGCTCAGGCAGTTGCCCCCGTGACCCGGACCCGGATAAGCGGAAGAAAACAAAATGAAACGAAACAAAACATTCCTCACTTACATTCTGCTTCTGAAAGCCTCGTTCTGGTCCTGTTGTTGCAGGTAAGAATAAGCACCTCATGACAGCTTTCTGTCTTGGAGGAGAATCATATGTCCATTTCTCTCCCAGTAAACAGAGACCCTGAATCTTCATCCTCCCTCACAGCTGGGAGCAGAATAAAAACAGAGAAGTGCTGCAATATTTGTGTTCTACAACACTTCCTCAGGCTGGTTGCTATAGTTATAGCTTCCCAGCAAGTAGTAGGAAGTGGATTTTCCATGTGTGACACGTGATGTCAGATTGTCCCACCCCCACTCAAAGAAGAATATGAATCTTTCAGCTGAGAAAACACCTGGCTGAGGTAAGAGAGGAGTAGGAGCAGCAGGAGGAGAATGAGCCACACATGCACAGTACATGCAGTGAATGTTAGGATCAACAAACTCCTCTCTTTCACACTGAAAGTGTTGCAAACAAGCAGAAATATTTTCATGTGAACAGCACATATCACATTAAAGATTAATCTTAATCTAGCAACCCCCTCAACTTCAAGACCTCAATAGATACAGAAAAAATGTTTTAAGCCCCAGTAACTTATTGAAACAATAGGATCCTAAGGCCAGAGGCAGACTCACAATGTTTGAGGAACTTGAGTGAAAATATGTAAAAGGGCACCAGCACTAAAAAATGTATATAGTAAAATTGTGAAAAACTGGTTATGATTAAAAACTACCATGATGACTACCATGAGTACATTGTCTCACGTTTGAATGTATGGATGCCAACCAGTTTTCCCGGGCCAATGTATCACTGTGTTTTCTAATTCTCTCCACTAGTAGGACACTCGGGGGGCATTTGAACATGTTTTATCTACTATAGGGGCATCCAAGAGGTTTTCAGTAGTCAATAAGTACATATTTAAACCACTTAAAGCTACAAAGTTTTCATTAGATTTTTTTTTTTTAACCTTGGTCTTGTCAAAGCCTTTGTTTGGCTCTGATTTGCCACTTTAGTATTAACACAAAAATTACTAAAGTCAATCTTAGGAATTCTATTTAAATAAAAGTATCTGATATTAAATGTACCGTACAAACAATATTAAAAGCGTTTTCATGTATGTACTATATTGTATTCTATAGGTTGAATGTCTGTGATTGTGAACACCATTAAAAAGAGATCCAGCTTCATATTTTCTGTAGTCTTACTGATTACTGTAATAATCACAGGTGCTGCTGTCCAGTGGTAGGAAAAACAAATTCATGCAGTCCATAAAAATGATCTAATGCAGCAAGATACCCAAACTGCACAGAGAAGGATTGTTTTAAATACTTTCAGTGTAACTACACAAACTGACAGGTTGGTTTTAATCATATTTCAGCCTCTATGTCAACTGCCTGTCTAAGTGTGTCTGTTATACTGTACCATAAAACATGAGAACTCAGGTTGGCATGGTTACAGTGGCCACTTTCACATTTGTATTCTGTGTTGTCCCACAGTGTGGGTGGCAGAAAAAGTTAGCAGGGTGAAAGGGATGAAGGGTCAGAGTGAGAGCAGAGAGCAGGGATATTGTTTGTTTATTAGCACAATTCAGGATGAATCTTCTTTTTATTCAGCTCCAAGCAACAGTAGAAGAACTCTTTCATTTGAGACTAAAATAGGACAGAAGCTAAATATCCCACTTCCGGTTTCATTCCCTCACACGTGCCACAATTCAGAGGTTTTAATTTTGCTGTAATATTTATTTGGTCAAAGATTATTTTTTGTAAATAATATCATTGTGGCATGGCCAGATTAACCATCTTGGAGGCCCAGGAGCAAAATAGGCTGCTAGAGCCCCCTTGTACCCCCTTTACTCTGCATTGCGTACATTATGCATACACCAGGTCTTCTTAATCTTATATTAATGTCTGCTCTGGCCATTGATGAAACCCTTAAAAACTGATTTAATTAAAATTAAAATTAATTATTTTATTATCTCAGGTCTTACGCTGCACTGCAACTTTTGTTCTTCTGTTTCTTACTGTGTATATTTCGTTTATGTTGTATTTATATACTTTAATCTTTAGATGCTTTTTATGTCATTTTATTGCATGTTGTTTTATTAACAGGTTTTAATGCTTTCTCCTGGTTTTTTCATCTTTTTAAAAGCATTTTGAATTGCCTTGTTAAAATAAGCTATAAAACTAGAATTGACGTGCCTTTCTAATTCAACATTTTCTCCTCATAAACGGCAAATTTGAGGTTTCAGAGAATAGGATGTCTCGGCAACTCTGCACACATCTAAGTGGTGGATTATGTGTCTGGGTTTTAGTTCAATATTCAATATGAATTCTTGCTATGAGGTGAACAGTTTCATGAGTACCAGGGTACTCATCATCCCATCACTGCGCAGTGCTGCTTGATGTGTTCCAATTATTTTCTGTTTTATTTTTTTCTCTACTTATATTGGACCAGTTTGCTACAGCTGATTGTTTACTTGGAGCTGAAAGTTTCACCCAAAAATGAAAAAAGCGTCATCTACTCATCCCCATGCTGATATAATGTCAGATGAAATTTCTTAGCCCCCCAAACAATTTTGAGAATTTACAGGAAAAAAGCTTAGACCAACAAAACAAGATTAACATGTAACTAAATAGATGAAGCGCCACACAATTTGTTGAGATTAATCCAAGTTTCTGGCCCCTGGGCCATGATGGGGAATATATCTATAAAACATATCTTTCTGTGATGACAAAAATTATATTTGACCTTTTCATGCTTTTATCTTTCAAAGACCCACGATAGAACCTTGACCTCCAGTCTGGCCCTTACTGACAAAGACCAACCCTACAACAGTTTCTACTGTCAAATGTGCACTGTAACCCTCTTCACAATTGGGGTGGGGGCTTGTTGTTTCAGCATTGTTGTCACTCCAGCGTTTATCTGCCAGACAGCCCTCAGGTGAGGTGTCACAAAACACTGCCTGCAGATCATCCTCTCCTCCTCACTTTACAGAATTGCCTATAATTGAGTCTGATGTGTATTTTTAGAAATAGCCAGAAAGGTGTCTGTCTACATGGGAATGTCGACTGCTGTTCAGATAGAAGTGGGCCAGTCAGTGGGGATCGGTTCCCCCTATGTTATATGAGATCTGAGGAAGTTTGTGGATAAGGACGCTGGTCTGGTGATACTTTAACAGGTACGCATGGGTACTGTTTCAGTTCTACACTTCAGTCTGTGGATATTTGATGACTCACAAGCAGTAGAACGAGAAGCAGTGAAAGCTTTAAAGTCTTTTTGCCGAAACGTACTCATTATGCAGAGTGATCCTATTAAAGGTGAAAGAAATTGTTATTACAGATGTATTATAGGAATATTTAGGTAAGATGGGGATTAATGACAATTATTTTTGTTTGTGTGAGTGAAATTACAGCTACTGTTTGGAAGGTTTTCTACAGAAGATTTCTGTACCTTTACATAAGTTAGAAATAAATTGCAAACTTGTTTATGTGAACTAAAAGGTGTTCTGTGTTTCTCAGACAAGTTTCTGCTAAAAGTTTCTATCAAAACCCAAGAAAGTTGGTGTGAAGTGAAAACAAAACATTCTTGGTTTATCGAATCATTATTCTCACTTTTTATAAAGAAAATAGTAGAACTCTAAAGACTAGAAATAATTTTAAAAGAATGTTCTAAAGATGATGGTTGCATTTTAAGAAACAAATGTTAACCTGCAAATACAGTGGAGAACAATTATAAAGAGTTTATCTTATACTTTAAGTATAACTTACCTCATAATAAATGACAGCTAATATTCTAAGATTATAACTATTATTACATAGTTGAGTGGTTTTGATTTATTACACATTTTTAGAAAGATCCTGTTTTGTTGGGCTGGAGTGAGAATTATTTCCTGTCATATTTCAATAAACTAATTCTACACAGTAAGTCCTCCTAAACACCTTTATTGGTCCCTGAACCTCAGCTTGAAACCCATGTGGCCTGGACAGGAGTTAGTAATGTCTCTTGGTCCTTTTTAGATACTCTAGCTTTAGGCTTCATGTTGCGGTGAACTGGAATGCTTGAAGCGTTTCCGTGTCATCACAGTGTCGGTCAGATCGGGCACGGAGCCCTGCGCCTGGCACCAGCTCTGTCTGAAGGACTGAGGAATCTCGCTGCTGGGCTCCATTGCTGTAGTTTCTCCTCAGTCAGACGCCCATTGCTTTCTGAAATCTGTCGGTTGAGCATGAAGACCGAGAAAAACTGCGGGAACACACCAGTGACCCTGCGAGGCGTCAAAGATCTCCTCAAAAAGCTGGCGTACAGAGGAAAGGACACCGAGGACAGGCAAGGTGAAAGCAAATACTGTACATAGATTTGGACTTGGTGGATGCGAACACAAGCGGTATAATACTGGACAAAGACTGTTGCACTGGGGAAAGAAACCCAATGTCTGTCCTCATTAGCTGCAGCGATCCTGGAGCTCAGCTCAAAGCTGAATCAAACCAGGAGCGTAAGATTAAAACCAACTGTGACACTGTCGAGAAAGAAGATTCTGTAGTTGGGAAATGTGCAGAAGGCGTCATGATGTGTCCCTCTGATCCATCAGATTGTCTTTGCCTGAGAGCAAAGTCGGTGGATTGCCTCAAATCAGGAGACCAGATCGAATGCGTCAAAGTGCAGCCAGAGGAGGAAGAAGAGGGGAAAGCCAAGGCAAGAGGTTGTAAAAATAGGAACCATTGTTGGGAGCCATTGTTCAGTTCCATGTGACACACGGACATGTTTTAGAGTGACACCACCTGAGTCACCGGACCGAGCTGAATGTACCTTACACGCTAAAGTTTAATAAAGTTTGTAACCCAGTTGGGTGAAAACAGTAAGAAGAGTGGACACTTCTTGTGAGGAAGTAATGGACTTTAACAGAGGTGATAAATTAAACAGTGGGGATAATTACTGGAGCGGGAGAAGTGAGTCAGATTTTTATGAGGAGGATGATACTGTTACTTTGGTGTTTTCTGCTGATTGCATTGCGCAACCAGGCTAGGGCTCAGGGCAGAGGCACTCTGAGCACTCTGCGCAAAAGGGATCCTTGCGACTCGGCCAAGTTCATCAGCTCTGAAGAGAGTGAGTCAAAGCCACGGCAGCAGCAGCAGCAGTGCAGTGGCACCAGTGTGGTGCAGATCCACCTGTCAATCAGAGCCACTTCTTGGGCTAAAAATGGCCCTGGCAACATCCAAGAACAGGAAAATATTCTTTATCATGCCACGCACTCCAGGGACATGAGTCGCTATGTGTTTAGGGGATGGATTGGAAGGGTGAACCGCTGTATGACAGGGCTAAGTGCTTCATAGCTGTGCCTGAACCTTTACACTTTGGCCGCAAATTGAGGGGAAAAGAGGTCAACGAATACTCCAGCGGTGCATCCAGTGCTGTCAGCGAGCTGGATGACGTGGACAAAGAGGTGCGCAACCTGACAGCCAAAACCTTCAAGAGCCTGGCTTATCCTTATTTTGATGCCCTTAACTTCAGCACCCCCAGCGTGTCTTCTGCATCAGAGCATGGCATAGGGATAAACAGGTGGTCCACATTTATCATCCTCAAATATGGCAACATGCACATGTCACAAGGCCTAGACCAAAGTGTTTTCTTCTGCCAAAACTCCACAGCCTCATTTGAAATCGCAAAAAATGTAGACAGAGGTTATAAGGGCATCATCACGGCGCAACCCAACAAGATCTTCACTCTGAATGTCAACCACCACAGTTACAATGCCTTCTAGAAGGCATCTTCCAAAAAAGTGGAGCTGATGGATAGATTAAGCCAGGGCCTGGGCTGATTAGACTTACAGAGACTCTAAATTTTCACTGCAATGTCAACTCCGGAGGGCCCAAGGGAGAAAGACGCACGAACTTTGCACAAAAGGCTGCAGGATCACGTTCCATGGATGAAGTTACAGACAGTTTAGCAAGCGACCAGAGGAGAGAGGAGGAAGCCAGCTGCCCTCTAACACCATGGAAGACACACACAAGAAAGCAATAATCGCCTCCAACCTGATCAAAAAAGTGATTTCCAAAAAGATGCAGTTTGAGCAGGAACACAAGATGGAAAGAGGGGAGATTAGTGAGCCGCATCGAACGCCTTCATCTTACTTTGTGCACCAGGAGAGCGACGGACACAGGGGGAATGGGAGCAGGGAGCTGCACAGAAAGAGCTCCAAGATTTCCGAGAGCAGCTCCGACTACGCCATAAAGTGCATCGATAAATTAAGGGACATCGCTGATAGTGGCTTGTGTGATACCAAGAACGACTCTCGCAGACTAGAGACGGTGTCTCCGGCACCAGAAACTAATTTAGAGTCGGGGAATGAAGCTGGAAACTATACTAAAAAGGGCGCATTGGAAGCGTCTAAAAGCACGCTGCATCGCAGCCAAAATAGCGCATTCAGATGCTGGAGGGACGAGGAGCTAGAGTTTCAGGAGGATCATAAAAACGATCAATCTCCGGAGGACAAGCCATCTTCAGCTAGCGTTAAAGAGGGCGAGGGGGACAAGAACTCATCGTGCGGTGGCAAACTGACTAAAATGTCACACTTGTTTGTGCCAAGTATCCAACCGCTGTCCTGTGACGGAGAAGTCTGCCAGCAGTTCCACAACAGGAGTTATTCTCCATGCGGAGACGAATGTGGGATTAAACTGCGATCTGACAGCACTTTATACACGGCGGACTCCAGATATGTGACACGATCTAAATCTCCAGAAATTATAATTAACCTTCAGAGTGTCAGAAACAATCAAATGGAGCCATTCGGCGTCTCCAAATTGCGCGCTCCCAATTTCAGTTGTGACGCAGCCAGCCTAATTAGAGCAGATGACTTCAAATGCCAGGCGCTGGTTGCAACTTTGAAGGGTGAGTCTTCAGACAAAGTGCCACATTTCACAGTTAGAGACATAAGAGATAACAAAGCAAAGCCGCAGACACCCATACACCAAGTGAGAGATGTGCGTAAATTGGTTAAAAGTTCCTATCACTCCAT
Source organism: Mola mola (assembly GCA_001698575.1). Taxonomy (NCBI): domain Eukaryota; kingdom Metazoa; phylum Chordata; class Actinopteri; order Tetraodontiformes; family Molidae; genus Mola; species Mola mola. The sequence continues at coordinate 236,678 of KV751349.1, read as the reverse complement.
TTCTTTGGGCAGCCTTTCAGAACAAAATAAGCTAATTTCTCACGGAAATCCAAATTCTGTGTCCCCTATAGTTATAAAATGTCAGTCTATCAATACAAATCGTAACGTAAGCCAATCTGGAATCCTTGCTGAGGTGTCTCACCAGGAGCTCTTTGACATAGACAGATCATCTCCAGAGGGCGCTAAAAGTACTCCATTGCAGCAGGCCGTAGGGAGAGCACCAATGGGGAACTCATCCAACTCTTCAGAGGGAGATATTGGATTGACAACTAAAAGCAGAATTGCTCCAATGGGGCAGGATAAAATATCTGAAGTTACAGATAAGAAACCAGAATCAAAGATGGCCTATCAGGTTGCTTTGGAAAAACTTCAGGCTGCTGTGAAAAAAATGGAGCAGCTCTATATCTTTGAAAAAAATGAATGGAAGAGGAAGACTGAACCCCAGGCCCTGACAGACAGCCATGTGCTGTCACTGATAGCCAGAGAGAAGCATGGAAGATCTGAGGAGGATGGAGCAAGATGGTCCAACATGGACAAGACTCCACCAGCATCAACAGCATCCCCCTGCACTGACACTATCCTGAAGAAAGAGGACAAACTTTGTCATACTGCTGGCAGCTGTGATGAAAGCCTAGGCATGAGGCCGATGCAAACCGCCATCAGTCCCTCAGGAAACAAAAACATGTTCAGCCTCAACTTGAATCTTAAGGACCCCACAGCCACAAAGACACCCGAGCCAAACGCTGTCACACAAGCACCTTACAGCACCAAAACCTTTGTTCCAAAGTCTCCAAAATTACCCACATCCTTAAAAACCGCTCAGACGAAGCCAAGTGGATCTGAGGGAGCACAGCCGAAGGAGAACCCCATGCAGGAGTCCTTGAGCACCTTAGCTGACAGTGAAAACTGCTTGACCATTCCAGGGAAATCTCAAACCAGCAACGACAAACAGGCCTCATCTTTAGATGGATCATCAGTGTCCACTTTTACTGTCCAGACACAGCCAGCAACACTTTCAAGGCCCTTGCGATCCAGCTCCAGAGGACAGGAAGACCATAATAGGTCCCCTAAACACTTCAGCATTTTGATGGAGGCACGCTCACCTGAGATCCCTTCTGTGAACATCTACCAATCCTTGCCACTGGGCGTGGCCACCAATCAGCCTCAGCTGTACTGTTTCTCCCCAGCAATCACCCCTGCTCCCATTCTGGACCCCTTCCAGGCCACCCAAAGGAAAATGCTCATGGATCCCTCTACTGGTAACTACTACCTGGTGGACACTCCTGTGCAGCCTGCCACCAAGCGCCTCTTTGACCCTGAAACAGGCCAGTATGTCGATGTGCCCTTGCCGCAACCCCCTACAACCCCAGTTCCAATGCCAGTCTCACCTTTGGCGCTCAGTCCAGGGGCATATGGTCACACCTACATGATCTACCCAGGTTTCATGCCGACACCATCTGTGATCCCACCGCGGACACAGGTGAAGTCGCAGATATCAGTGCAGTCAGAAATGGAGAACGTGGAGAAGGCCTTATATCAGCAGGCTGATGGTATGTGCATGGACAGTCCCTTCTACATGGCAACTGGAAAGTCCCCCAAGGCAGCCTCCAGAGCTCAGCAGCAAGCCACTACTAACAGGCCACCACAGGGCTTTTCCAGTGTTAAGCAGCCAATCATTAGCATCACCTCCCAGCAGGGCCCACGGATCGTTGCCCCACCCTCATTTGACAGGACCACAATGAGCTTTGTGGTAGAGCACAGATGAAAAGCTGCTCACCTGCACAGGTGAGAATCTCTGACTATCTAACAGTTAATCTTATTGCTGTACCAGTGAACCAGGATCATGTATTTTGTCACACTGAAATTTGTTGTAATGTAAACACTCACCAGGTCCCTTAGAAGCATAACATTTTCTTAATAATAACTGTCAGGCTTACTTTTAGCACCCACAAACCAAAAAATTTGTTTATCATTTATCATTCATTATTTTCATTCTGTCCGTACTTATTTACTTATAGTTATAAAGATAACTATTTAGAAATTAGTAGTGAAACTCTAATGACACTCAGCAGAGCACATACATATATATGTACATGCACTGAGGACCAACATATCCTCCTTGGTGGAGGTGAAACAGTTTAAAAAGAGAGAAAAAATGAGAGGGCCCACTGAAAATTGTTAAAAAAGACTGAAAGTGAATTTATTATGAATTTCAGTGGTGTGAACACAGGGTAGGTGTTGAGGGACTATTCGTGGCTCACAGTCAGTTTGTCCATGTTAGCCAAAACTCTAGTAAGTATCGAATGCTATTGTGGTGTGATCTGAGGGAAAATGAGTCATAAGTCTTTGAAAGAGGCTTTCCTGTGTTTAAAAAGTCTTGATATAATCATTAATTTGCATTTCAGAATTTAATACAGTTGTTTTATTCTTTAAATTAACTATACACTAAAGATGTCATAAAATGAATCATCATATGACTAAGGACAAAATATTAACATTGCCAAAAAATAACTCAACTCTTTTAAACTCATTACTTTCTAACTTGTAATTTCATTCTTCAACTTTTAAAGTTTATTTCAAGCATATTCAATTGAGGATTAGTTTAAGATGTTGTTTCACAATGATAATTATTAAATATAATTTAATTAATAAACGAGCTTGGTTGAGATCTATTCTACATGTGTAGTGTCATGAGATTACATTTGATTATGTGCTATATAAGTTAAACTGACTTGTCCACTCTGCCAAAACTGAATCATATCAGCTAATGAACTTGATGGAACATGGTGTGTTCAAAATGGAAATAAATAAATGCAACATTCTCACATGTGAATGAATATAAACAAATAAGAAATCAATGCATCCCTTGTTTGCTGTTATTTATATGAAATGTATCATGTTTCTGCCCAGTTTATCTTGATTGACACTTGATGCTTGATAGAAATCTAATAAAAAAGTGTAATGAAATATTATGAAATCTAAATTGTTAGAAACTGAAGCTACTGGATTTAAACTACTTTTAGCCAAATGAGAGCAAGAGAGACAGGAACTGAAGAGGAAGTAATGGTATTAACTAGAAGTTACTCACAGTAAACATTTAACATAGCATGGTGAACATAGAAAGTTTATTTTATGGTTTCATTATAATATTATTTATTTGATGCCAATATTTATCTATCATTGACTTAATTTTCTCCAAACCCTTTGTGTCCCCACACAGGCTTTGATCTTACCTAAACAAAACAAAACAAGTACATTGCGGTTTGGTGGCAGAGTTAAACATCCATCTAAAGCGCCGTTCTATTATGTAATTATTGTAAAGGCACTAAGCATTCAAACAATCATGTCCAAGGACTTGGCATGAATAAGAAAAAGACATGATGTGATTAAAAGTACTGCACTCATAAGCTAATTTATGAATTCTGGTAGTATAGTTGAAATGCATAGTATCGCATTGATTGATTCTTCAAGGTCTTGGTGTTTGAATGTGTTTTGTGTGTATATGTGGATATGTAGAGTAAAAGGTCAGACACTGGCAAGCGTTTGTGCATGTGTGTATAAGGACTGCATCAGCTGCTGCTGGACATCAAGAGGCTGTCTGGCAGGTCAGTCAGCTTTTTATAGGAGCAGTTGTTTAAAGACGGAGTGAGCATGAAGCCAGTGTCACATGGGCTCCGAGCACTAATTACATAAACACAACATGCAACATAGCAGCAGATGGCCTCGGCTGCAACGTTGGGGAGTTCCCTCTCTCAACTGAGACCCACATATTGCAGGGTTCAGTCATTTTTTTAGAGGGTAAACAAATAGCCTTTAATCTGGGAATTTTAGTGTCTGGAGAAATTTTGAGTTGAATTACCTGTACGCAAAACCCGATTTGAGGAAAGTCAATGAACAGTGATGATGTAGAGGACGTCACCAGCTATTGTCATGGTGTATTTACATGTGGAATAAACACGTACAATTAAGTGACGTGAGCAGTTCCGGGTCCAACAAAGATCTTTCAAGGGTGCCACCATACAATTAGTTCTTTGCTATCTTTTCCTTCCTTAGAACAGTCAATACTTTAGTGTCGACTGTCATGCTGCTTTAAAAAAATGAAATGGGGGATTAGTGAGTTGCAACCACATTAACAGCAGTGCTTGTCTGTCAAGCGATGTTCCATTCAGTAGTTTGAGTTATTTTATTAGACATATTTAAGTATGCATAACATGAATCACCAAGTTCCAATGAAGGATGGCTGTACTTATTTACTAGCAGATATTGACAATAATGACTTATAATAATGACAATATTTATGCCAAAAATAGTAATCCAGTTCAAATACAATGATAATTGTAAAGGTACAAGTGCTACAAACAAGCACCAGAAGTCAAAGATCTTGGAGCCCTTTAATCAAGTACTGAGACTGGAAGATTCAAAGGCATAGGTACACAGGGCAGTTTTTAATCAGAAAAAGGGCTGATAACCAAGAAATCAGAACAAGCAGGCAAAGGTACAAATCCGAAAAGGCAAAATTCATAGTCCAATTGACAAACAAGATCATATACAAGGAAACTCACAAGGACTATATCACTGGAATGCTCACAGGAAACCGAAAGGAGGATCTGGCATAGGAGGGACGCAACACACAGCTTAAATACACATAGTGGGGAAGACAATTGGACACAGCTGAAACACATGAGGAAGGGGAAGCAATGAGGGAAGAAAAATTTCAAAATAAAACAGGAAACACAAACTGACCCTAACAAACAGACACTTAACACTACCGAACCCTGACACCTTTGTCAAAATGGGGGCAAGAGGGATACAGCATAACCTGTCCTGTTTGGTCCACACGATGGATACAGATGATTAATATTATATTAAGTATAACGCATCAAGTCACTTCAAAAAAAGTTTCTAAATGCATCCTTATCATCCCCATGTCAAAGCTAATTTCTGCACAGCCACTGTTATTGATAATGTAATGAACACCATGTATCCTGTCATTCAGCTGTGTCATATTGTCTGTTTTGTGAGAGAAAATGACAAAAAAAAATTGAAATAGTTATGTATAATATGTATACTTTCATTTAAATTATGCATAGTGATCAAAAAATTGTAAAATAAGTCTGAAACATCTCATTTATTTTTTTTTATAATGTATTAATCATTTATTGTTTATTCCAAAAAATAAAGAAGTGGATGTGTAGGGTGAGAAAGGATGAAGTCAGAAGGAGAGGAGAGTGTCATTGTTTCGCTAGTAATGATGCAAATGCTTTGTGCCTCTATTCTGAGCTCTTCAGCTCTCTGCACTCTTTTCTGGACATCTCCGTCTCTTTCCGAGTTTGACAACTGTAATGAAAAGGGAAGTAATGGGCAACGACAGTCATGGAGCTATGAGACCTGAATCACTTTGATGATCACGAGTTTTATTTCAAAATAATTGTAGCATAAAGAAAGCCTGCAAGGGGAATGCTGATTTTTAGTTTGGTTCTCAGAAAGTCAACAATAATCAACAGTTTACAAACTTACAATTCTCAAAAAGTTGCCACACTGTGTAAAAAGTTAATAAAAACAGAATATAGTGATTTGCAAGTTCTTGTCAACATATATAAAATTGAATACAAAACAAATACGTTTTATAGTCAATTCATATACTTTATTTTTTTGTAAATATGCACACATTCTGAATTTTATGCCTTCAACACGTTCACAAAACGTTGGGACAAGAACACGTCTACCACTGTGTCGCATCACTTTTTCTTCTAACAAATGTAATGGTCTAGGAACTACACATAGTAATTGTTGAAGTAGTGAAAGGGGAATTCCTTCCGGTTTTGCTTGATGTACATCTTAAATTGCTCAACATCCCAGAGTTGCCATTGTCATATTTTACACTTCATGATATTTTCCAATGGGAGACAGGTCGGGACTGCACACAGGCCAATATCGTAATCACACTCTTTAACTGCAAAGCTATGCTGTTGTAACTCTGCAGAATGTGGTTCGGCATTGTCTTGCTGAATGAAACAAACAGAGATGGTCCCTGAAAAACACGTCGTCTGGATGGAAGCGTATGTTGCTCCCAAACCTGTATCTACCTCTCAGCATTAATGGTGCCTCCAGAGAAGTGAAAGCCTAGAGGACTCGTCGGCCATTATTTCCAAAAACAATTTGAAATGTGGACTCGTCAGACCACAGCACACTTTTGAGCTTTGGCCTGATGAGCTGGGGTCCAGAGAAGTTGATGGCACATCTGGATGTTGTTGATAGAGGCAGCGTAAGTCAATGCCAATTTAACTGTGTCAATTACGCAGCAGAATTGTGCACTGTTAAAGACCAAGTGAAGCTAAACAGACACATGCAGGATCCCAGCACCAGCAACAGACTCTCTCACAATGCTGGAGTGAAGACAGGCCACATGTGATGCACAGAACAGTCCCAGGTGGTCTGAACACATCACCCGTTTTATTTGCAAAAATGTTTTTATATGTTGAAAGTAGATAATTTAGAATCTATATATAAGGTATCTTTTATGCATTGCTATTTTCCTGGAGATGCTGTGTTATTTTCATTGTTCTTTAAAACAATTATGACAAAGAACCTGGAACTCGAAATTCTAATTCTGTCGATATCTTATAATTAATGATAATCAGGTTCGAGGGTACAGAGGATCCAATAATGCAGAGTCACACAGGGGGCTTTCTGAATCGACATCTTTTTACTTAAAAAAAAAAAAAAAAGGTCTAAACCAGGAAATCAAATCAAATCAAATCAAATTTTATTTGTATAGCCCAAAATCACAATTTACACATTATCTCACTGGGCTTTGACAAACTGTACAGATGTGACATCCTCTGCCCTTAGACCCTCGAACTGGGTGAGGAAAAACTTAAAAAACCCTAAACAGGGAAAATAAGAAACCTCAGGAAGAACCACAGAGGAGGGATCCTTCTTCCTAGGACAGACAGACGTGCAATAGATGTCACTTGTACAGAACACAAAAACATGATAATAAACAGTTTACTTAGAATGTATAAAACATCCATGAGTCCCAGAGTCTGTGGATTCTATAAATCCAGATGCAGGTGTACTCTGGAAATTCTGAAATGAAAACTAGGTAGCAAAGGTACACTTAAGGATTAGGCAAACTCAGTAATCGGGATACGGAACAACGATCGAACACAAGGTACTCACATGGAAGATACATTAGACTGCTCACTCAGAAAACAAGACAATTTGGCACAAGAGGAAAGGAACACAGAGGTTAAATACACGAGGGAGAGGTAGACAATTAGACACAGGTGAAACACATTAGTGAGGAGAGGCGATCACACACACCTGAGGGACACCACTTGACAGGACATGGGGAATAAGACAGAAACAAAACCAAAGTAAAACAGGAAACACCGAATGACCCTAACAGACAGACACTTGACACTAACGGACCATGACAATTATCATATTTGATTATTTTAGCAAATGCTGACATTAGCTTGGAATTGGTTAAGCAGTGTGTAACGGTCGCTAAGCACTTGTCTGATATGTTGTTTAGCCTTGTATTATGGCCCAATGCATCCCCAAATTGTCATTATCTGTTGTAATTTTAATTGTTGATTAATCAAGAAAGTAGTAAAATAAAAATGTTTGGCTGGATTCCCTGCGCTTTGGAAGCAAGAACAGACCATTATGACATTATTCTATCATTTGAGTTCAAGGCCTTGAACAATATTCCACCATGTAAATCTTTAAATATATAAAAGTTAGATTTTATCACCATGTGTTTTCATATAGGCTATATCATATGATTAGTAAATCCTGTAGTTATTAGCAAAATGATATTGTTGCATTGCATATAGTGTATTGCAATGTATTGTTGTTTTTTGTGTTGGTCATATCATTTATAGCATCACATAACTAAATCAAACCAAATTAATCAGAAAAATAATCACTTAACATAAATCAGATGTGGTAAGAACTAGCCTACCTGCAAATAAGAACTATCTACACCACTTTTTTAAGGCAAAAAAAAATAATAGTAGTGTTTTGTGCAACAGCCGTAAAGCTTATTGTTTTTTGAAATAAAATTCTGTTTGAATACTTTTTTCCACAGGTCTCATGAATGTCCTGATGTCCTAATGCTTACTGGGTGACTTTGGAGACTTTAATGATTCAAAGCCTTGCATTCAAACGGAAGTGGGGTTGAAGCCAGACCACCCTACTGCTTTGAACTATGTATGTTTGAATAGTAAATCATTTGAATGTAAAAGAAAGTACATTTATAATGACTATGACAGTGTTTGACACTGTGTTTGGAAATGCAAAGCAGGGGCAGATGGTTTAGAGGGACTGAGGATTGAAACACTAAAAAAATCTTATCTTAAATGTCATTAATGCTCAACTGTAAGCTTGGTTTAGGTTTTTACTTTGACAAATGTAGAGTGCTCACAACCAAGTCATAAATACAGCAGTAAATGTCTCCTCAGACACTGATGCTAAATGTGTGTGTGCATTCTGTGTCAATGTAATAAATATGAAACCTTTTTGTAGAACTCTCTGATTTATTTTTTACATGTTGATATTACCGCATAACCTAAGGACGCATTTTTTTCAAACTCATCCTCCTGCCCACCAGTGTAAAGAACGAAACCACAAACACATATACGTAGGTCCTTGCCTGAAAAGTGGCTATAATTTTGTTTGATGTTTGTGTTAAAGAGATATCTGCTCAAATTAGCATCCTAACCAGCTTGCCCTGTCTCATAAAAACCCTGCAGTTTCACCCAGGGGATGTATTTGACTTGCATTTCCTGAGTTTCAAAAGTTTACTTAGCATGTAGTCTAATAGGTAAATTAATAAAACTCACATAATGTCAGTCAAGGAAATATTCTTGCAACAATTTTCCTTTCTGAGTGATATGTTGCCTGCTATTTATTTGTAGACTTGAAATTCTGCTAAATACAAAATGGAGGCCTGTGTGACGTTCCTACCCCTTTTTTGGTTTCCATTTCATTTTCATTCCATATATAAAAACAATACAAACAATTTTCACATTTCATACTCTGAATTTTCAATAAACCACATATAAACAAGACTGGGCTAACTGTCCAGTTATTTTTAACTGCACAGCTCTGTCTCTTAACCCTTAAAAAGCACATATTTAAAATGTAACCCTACATCTCATCATGTAAGTTATTACAGGTGTGTGAATCTGCAAGAAAACTTAGCTAAAGTGTGTTCATAAATAATCATTGGTATTATTATTTTCCAACAATATTTTTATTTGCTTTGGAACCATTTAACTCCCTACAAGTGCTTGCAAGTACCCTTGCCACAAAACATTCCCACCCAAACCAACCAAATACACACTTAGACATGCATACATAAACATGCGTAAAAATACACATACATATACATATATAAACACATAAACAACAACACAACATAGTAATTACTGTGTTCTTAGTTATGGAGCTTGTTCAGCAGAGATAACAGACTTTGGCTTTGCAAAAGTATTGTGCTTAATATTATACATCCTCTCCATGTGAACGTGTATTGTTTTTTAATTACCTTAAAATAATTCACCATCTTTGGGCGTGTCTGTTTGCTTTCTTCCTGAGAGTGAGTAGATTAATACCAATCTTATATACACAGAGTAGCTATCTTACCATAGAGACTGAAAGCATCAAATGAGAAATGATGGTGGAGGTTGAATGTGGAGATCATCCCAAAGCATTAGTGTGAAATTGGTTGAGACAGACTTTGGGAATGAAAGTAAAAATAGCACACCTCTCAATCTCAACAGTCCAGAGATGCAAGAGAGATTGAAGCCAACTACAGAAAATCCAAATGAAAATTGCTAGAAGGTTTTTAATGAAATTATTACACAGTTATCAGAAGAAATACACAATTCATTAAAAACAGGAAAGATTAAAATGAAGTACTGATCTAGCATTTGTCCTGATGTCATTCAAAGTAATACAAACGGGAATTTAATAGATACTGTTAAATGTCGAAATTTGCTTTGGTGGCTGTTGTTTTTGTTTTCCATACCTGCGACATTTTTTTACTTTTCCGAAATTTATAAAATGCCAAACTAGACACTTATTTCAACCCGATGACATTACATCTGCTGACATATCTTTAACACAGTCAACACACAAATGTAAAATCATGCCAAATTCTTTCTTACTAAGCTGTTCTGTGTGTGGTGCATATCCATTTTAACTTCACTGGCCTGTTTCGATGCCATTTGAATACATCTGGCGCTGTTAAACTACGTCATACGTGCGACAACACAACATACGTGTGGAACTGTGAACAACTTGTGCAGCCTAAATGTTTAGTGTGTGCTCTTGCTTTGTCAGCAGAAGAACATCGGGTCGACTTTTTAACATTAGAAAGTCCGTTGCTGTGAAATGCTCAGGTTATTTTGCTGCAACGAGCCGCCATCGAGATAAAATCAACAGCTAACTGACGCATCAAAACAACAGGGAGGCAGCCATCTCTGTTCGTCACAGATGGCTGATGACTGTGTGAAAAACGAAGCTTCCTCCCACAGGGATGGTGGTAGTCCTGATCCTGGGAGTCAGGGGACGGTGAACATTAACGGTGAAGCTGCAGCAGAAAACCAAACTCTGTCCAAAAGGCAAAGAAAAAAGCTTCTGAAGCAGCATAAATGGGAAGACGAGAGAGAGCTACGAAAGTAAGTGCTGGCCGTTAATTCACCCAGATACCAGTTCAGGGGGTCCAAAGTTGGCTTTTTGTTATAACATATGTTGTTTTTCCTTGTAAATGGAGTATTAAATTGCGTTCATAGTAGCCCTAGTGTTCCCTACCAAACTCCATTCAGTTCTGATAGTTCTGCTCTAAAACTAGGTGGTACAATCTCCTGTCTACTTTCATTAACCTAATATGACAAGAGTAGGGATGATCACACCAGCCTTGGGTTTTCAGGAGGGTGCCATTGTGGGTACAAGAGGTGGTTCAGTGATATTCCCTCAATGACTAACAGCAGCACTGGAGTGAGAGTGGCTTGCTGTAGGGCTTTTTCTGGATTTCTTAAGTAGCCCTGGGGTTGACTTGCCAGCTCATTGTACTTCAAGCTTTTCTTTTGATAGGCCTTGGATATGAATACTCAGACAGACAGAAATTGAGACTGCTCACTGATGAGTTATTGTCTGCATTTCTGTCATGTGAAAATACCCTGCCCGTTTAGGAGTTTATTCATTCTGAGTGAGAATTGAAAAGGAAGCATTAGCAAGGATTATGACCGATTTTATTTTTTTTATTTTTTATTTTTTCCACCCCATTGTCACTAAAGTAAATACTGAAACCACCTTTCACAAGCAACAGCAGCAAAGCAAAGCAAA
>KV751349.1:193945-225165 GCA_001698575.1 Mola mola | reverse complement strand
AGGTGACTAGTGTTGTATTATTTGGACATGGACAAGTAATAGCTGTTAGCAGTGTGCCCATGTATTTGACCATAGAGTCTGCAGCATGGTATCCTATCTTTGTCTGTGCTTTGTGCTGCAGGCAGAGACGAAAGGAGAGGAAGCAGCAGCGTCGGCTGCAGAGGCAAAATCATCATCATCAGAACAAGGAGAAAGGGGGAGATGAAGCCCAGAATGGAAGGAAACGTCCACGCAGAGAGGTGACATCCGGCTCACTGAGGCTGGTGGTGGACTGCAGCTTCGACAACTTGATGCTGATCAAGGTAAACGGCTCTGGGAACTCAGGAGGGACACCCTTCATCTGTAAACTGCAAACTGTACCCAGAGTCATGATCAATTATTTTGTTTTGTCCTCAGGATGTCCGGAAGCTTCATAAGCAGATACAGCGGTGCTATGCCATGAACAGACGGGCCTTGCATCCAGTGCAGGTTAAAAGCCTGACTGACCTGAAAGCGTAGGGGCTGTCCTGTCTGATTTCTAACCTCTTCTCTGCCTTCTCTCCAGTTTTATGTGACCAGCCTTGGGGGGCAGCTGAAACAGAGTATGGATGAAAAGGACAAAGGATGGGTAAACTGGAAGGTACACACAATCCTGAATTTCCAACAACCAAGCAACTATTTGTTCTGGTTTGTTTTTGGGAAACATAATTTAGAACAGATTGTTCAAAGAGCTTTGGACTAATTAAGAAGAATTCACAAATTTAGCAATGTTAGTAATGTTGGTCAGGTCAAAGAAGCTACAACAGACTCAGAGATATCACCTTTATTCATTGGATAAATTCTTCTTCCATGACAAAACCTGCTACATTACTCATCCACAGTACAATTATGCAGCTAAAGGAGTTTCAGGTGTGTCATACTAGTTGCAGCCATTGTTGTCCAGAGCCTGTATCCTGCTCGCATACTCGCATTTAAGTTCTGATTGATATAATTTTACAGGACATTAGCTTTAAAATGGAGCACTTCAGTAAGGTTGTGGCTAAGGACAAGCTGGTGTACCTGACATCAGACTCTCCCAACATGCTGGAAGAACTGGACCAGAAAAAGGCCTATGTTATAGGTGGTCTGGTGGACCACAATCATCATAAGGTGTGTCTGACTTCACAACTGTGATATCATGCTAGGTGTGATTTCCTCTCGCTGATTTAAAGTATTCTTCACATTCCTGTCTGGTTTTATGCACAGGGGATCACCTTTAAGAGGGCAAAGGAGCTGGGGATAGACCATGCCCGACTTCCTCTTAGCAGTTTTGTTAAGATGAACAGTCGGAAAGTGCTGACCGTCAACCATGGTAAGGACTTATCTTTGCATAATTTTTTTTGATTTCAGGCAAATAGAAAAAAGAACTACATTGTTCTGGAGGGAGTTATTGCTTATTGGTACCTGACAAATTATGGTGGCCAGCTCCAGATCATACAACATCAGCCTAATCTTAGTGACGCTGTCCTGCTTTTTGCTAGACTTCCAGCTTTAGTCTTGTTTGGCTTTACATCATTAATAAGTCAGTTTTATATAGTTCCTGTGTGTAACCATGATATTTAAGACCATTTGACTGATATGAGCCAGCTGAAGACATACAACCCTGATTGCAAACTGTAAATGAAAACTGAATGCAACATTTTGGTTTCTTAAACTATTTGCATTTTCAAACTGCTTTTAACTGGATGGCACCTGCTTGGAATGTTCTACAAGTAAAGAGGTTCACTGGTAAGGGATCATAGTAAAGGGGCATTGTCCCAACGCTCCCTAATTCACATGCAAAGGATGAAAGATGTGAAAAGCTGTGTGAGAAAACACTGCAAGGAATTCTAGGATTTCATAAGCAATGGCCCATTATTTCGTTTAAAGGTTCAGAGAATCTGGAACTGTATTCCAAAACCAACATTTCTGTATAAAATATACAACTTCATGCATGTACATGTTCCTGTAGTCACAGTTTGTTACTGCATTTACAAATGCAAAAGGTAAGACTGCCCAAGCTCGTCTAAGATAGACTGACACATGTCAGTAGACTTGCAAAATATACACACAGCACAATGATTTTGCTGTAATTATAATGGTGTTAACATGGTTTCTGACTGTGGAGCATCTGAAATCATATGTCAAGCAAGAATCGGGACAGAATTCCGCTTTTAACTCTTAAACGATCAACGTCATCTCTTCAATAATGCATACTTAGCGTTGTAAACCCTTTTGTTCCAACTTCGGAAATTTTTTTTTTTTTTTTAGTCGGAGCCAAATTTCACAAAGCTAATGTAAATTAGCTAGCAAGCTACGGCTGATACAATCTGCCACTGAGAGTCTACTTCTGTCTGAAGCTAAATATCCATTGTTAAAATAATTACCACATAATGTCATTTTTAAATGTGTGATCAGTTGAAAAGTCTTGGTTGTTTTGTGTAAAGAAGTTGGCTTTTTCCTGCTTTTGGCCCCTGTTACCTGTATTTGGTCTTTAAGACAGGTTTTATGTGTCCTGCAGTCTTTGAAATAATCCTGGCTTACCTGGAGAAGGACAGCTGGCAAGAGGCCTTCTTCACCATCCTGCCTCAAAGGAAGGGAGTGGTGGCTCTGGAACAAAATAGAACAAGTATTCAGGAGAAAGAGGATGAAGATTCAGACTCTGACTCTGGCCACGACACAGCAGAGCAAACAGAGAAAAGAACCTAGAACCAAGAAATTCAAATGGACAACTTAAAAAACAAGTCAAATGTATGTTGACTGGATATAATAATGCCAAGCCTACACTTAAAGATGTTTCTGTTAAAAAAGAGCTGTTTCTTTCAAATATATTTTTTTTTTGCTTTTTATTGATTTAGTTTTACTTTGTGCCTCCTGTGAAGGGTAATGACTTAGTTTCATGTGTAATTGAAATAAAGGCAATAGTTAAGTTTTGTTACAAATGTAGAAAGCGGAAGAAAATGAGTTGAACTCAGCCTTCTCTTTTTTTTAAGTTTATTTTTTTCTCATAGCTAAAACTGTCAGACCTGTGCCAATTTGACTTGTTTAAAAGAAAAGCAGGATAAAGAAGACCATAATTGTCACTTATCCTTACGGAAAATGTATTGCATTCACTTTGCTGTTTTTTGGAATTTCTGACTAAAAAGTTGGAATTTTTTTTGAGTGAATTTATTACACTTCCAAAGACCCTGGGATTCTTGGAATTATTTGGATTTTTTTTTGTCTTATTTTCACAATGACGTAGTATGTGATTCATTCGGTAGAGAATTTGGGGATATATTAAGTGACTTTAATGTTATGTATATTTTTTGTTTACCTTATTGCAGGATGCATGCACTGTATGCAGTAGCATTGATTTAAAAGAGCACCAACCCCTCACTTCAGTGTAGCAGCTCTCAAGGGGAGGACAAGGCACCAGACTAATATTTTGCCTCCCTGTTCCATAGTGTTGTCCTTGCCTGAATTCAGCTACAGTAAACTGCAACAGTAGTTTTGTATTTACAGTGGGGGAAATAATTATTTGGTCCCCTGCTAAATTTTTAAGTTTGCCTACTTACAAAGAAATGAGCAGAATCCAATTTTTATGTTTTTTTTTACCAATTATGACAACAGACTAATATTGGTTGAAATGCATTAAAAAAAACACAAATTATATGTTATAAAATGTGCATTTTATTGAGTGATATAAATATTCAATCCCCAAACAAAACATAAGTTAGTACTTGGTAGAAAAACCCTTGTTGACAAGCACAGTGATGAGACATTTCTTGTAATTGGTTACCAGGTTTGCACACAACTTAGGAGGGACTTTGCCAATAGTTGTCACCTTCTCACCAAGCTTTTTGCTGATGTATTTATAACACATTCCAGCTTTGTGCAGGTCTACAATCTTGTCCCTGACATCTTTTGATAGCTCTTTGGTCTTGCCCATGATGCTATAGACATTGGAATTGAAGAAATGGATTCCTAGAGCAGGTGAACTTTATACACATGACGAGTTAAGATCCGGAGTATTGGTAATTGGACATCAATCATCCAATCCAATTAATGATACCAAACAAGAGTCAGTAGCAGAATAAGCTGTTTGTCATTGGCAGAGAAGATTTGGCAAGTTTTTCATGGGTGCAACCCACATGCTCAGCTCTGCTGCTCATCTCACAAATGCATTTTCATTACAAATGTGGCACAATTTAAAAGGGAAATAAACAGGCTTTCCAGCAGTATAAGATTTATTGTCAAGAAGCATTATTATGACAAAGAAATAATCGACCAAACACACATTTCCTTACTTTTTGTGCTTAGTTTAGAAACACTATATGGACTGTCAACAAGGTCAAAAATATGACTTTAATGAGAAGGGGTCTTAAAAGCTGCGACCAGTTATAAGACATCAGATGAAGCCAGTGCAAAATTAATGGGACGCAACAGATTACTATTTGCCACTGGTTTTGTTGAATTCTACCTTATTTACCTGTACGCAGATACCAGTCAGCCATGAACATAGTCAGACGCTGATAATAAGCTGATAAATTGATGCTGCCCTACTATACTCTGAACATTGAATGAAATGTCACGAGTAAAACGTGTAAAAAGACGGTGTATTCTTTTACAAGTATGATTCTCGAAAAAATTTGATAATATTCTTATGTTTTTGATATATCCTCGGTAGAAAACAGTGTAAAGACAGTATATTTCTTTTCTCACTATCCCATTTCTTCCTCGTCCACCTCTTTCTCTTAATACTCTCCTGTAGTTCCTCATTCCACCACCTAGTTTCTATATCATCCTTCCTCTGTCCAGATGACACGCCAAACACCTCCCTACCTAAGTGATCCCTGATCACTGTCACTGTAGTTACCCAGTCATTTGACAGTTCTTCACGACCAACCAGATCCCGTCTCAAACTCTCCCGGAAGTCCTCACAGCAGTCTTCCTTTTTCAGCTTTCAGCAATTGATCCTCTGCTCGGCCTTTGCTCTCTTCCTCTTCCTCACTACCAAAGTCATCCTACACACTACCAACTGATGCTGTCTGGCTATACTGTCTCCTGTCACTACCTTGTCTCCAATCTCCAATCTCTTTCAGATTGCATCGTCTAACCAAAATGTAATCCACCTGCATGCTCCTGCTTCCGGTCTTATATTTTGACCTGTGTTCTTCTCCATTTTGGAAATATGTATTCACCACAGCCATTTCCCATTTTTTTGCAAAAGCCACTACCATCTGTCCTTCCAGGTTCCTTTCCTTGACACCAACCCTGCCCATCAGCTCTGTTCCCAAGTCCCAAGTCTGCTCTAGTCACCATTCTCTCCTCCTTGGGAAAACTCTCTACCACTTCATCCAACTAATTCCAGAATTTCTCTTTCTGTTCTATCTCACAACCAATTTGTGTGGCATAACCATATATATATATATATGTGTGTGTAAAAAAATCCCCACTCAACCACTCTACCTCTCTGTGGGCGGTCTTGTGTCTCCTTCAAGCTCGGATCCTGCCTGAGGATCCTGCACAGGATCTGTGCTGTTCCTAAGATGGCTCCCTTCTGGACAGAGGTCTCCGGTGTTATTCCTGGAATTTGTTGGACCTGCCTTACCTGCCAGCAGCTTGCGCCCTGCTGTTATGTGCTGCACTTCTCAGGGGCATCTTTGCACAGTCTGCACCTTGGGTCCTGTCTGGTGTGGTGGACCTCGGCCTTTATCAATCTTGTGCTCAAGGCCAGTTCGTGTGCTGCCATGATCAGTGCCTCTGTGTTGTCCCTAAGACCAGCCTTCTCCAGCCACTGGTATGTTTTCCTGATAACAGCCACTTCCTCTGTCAGTGGTACATCCCGTGAAGGGGCTTGTCCCTCCATGATGGTCTCTCTTCTTCTTCCTTCTCCTCACTGGGTTTCTGCTGCCTGAGGCATTCACTTAGCAGGTCATCATTGGGGGCCATCTTCCTCATGTATTCCTGGATCTTGGTTATTTCATCTTGGATAGTGGATCTGACACTCACTAATCCTCTGCCTCCCTCTTTCTGCTTTGTGTACAGCCTCAGGGTGCTGGACTTGGCGTGAAACCCTCCATGCATGGTGATGAGCTTCCTTGTCTTGATATTTGTGTCTTCTATCTCCACCTTTGGCCAGGTTATTATACCATCAGGGTATCTGATGACGGGCAGGGCATAGATGTTGATGGCTCGGATCTTGTTCTGACCATTCAGCTGACTTCTCATGACCTGCCTTAGTCTACGTAAGTATTTGGCTGTGGCTGACTTCCTTGCGGCCTCTTCATGATTCCCATTTGCCTGTGGGATCCCTAGGTATTTGTAGCTGTCCTGACCATCGGCTATGTTACCTTCTGGTAGTTCAACCCCTTCAGTTGTGATCATCTTGCTTCTCTTTGATATCATTCGGCTACACTTGTCTAGCCCGAATGACATGTTGGTGTCATTGCTGTAGATCCTGGAGATGTGAATCAGTGAGTCGATGTCTCGCTCGCTCTTCGGATGCAGCTTGATGCCATCCATGTAGAGGAGGTGGCTGATTGTTGTTCCATTTCTGAACTGGTATCCGAGGCCACTCTTTGAGATGATCTGGCTGAGGGGGCTTCAGGCCAATGCAGAACAGCAGGGGGGTCAGGGCATCTCCTTGGTATATGCCGCACTTGATGTTAACTTGGGCAATTGGCCTTGAATTGGCTTCCAAAGTAGTCTTCCACAGCCCCATCGAGTTCTTGATGAAGGCTCTTTGTGTCCTGTTGATCTTATATAGCTCCAAGCACTCCAGTATCCATGTATTTGGCGTTGACTTGTAGGCTTTCTTGTAGACAATCCAGGCAGACCACAGGTTGGTCTTCCTGGTCTTACAGTCTCTAGAGACTGCCCTGTCCACCAGCCTCTGGTGTCACTACCAACACCTTTCTGGGCCCTGATCCAGTATTAAGCCACATGCCCACATGCCCACATGCCTACTCATCTTGGCCGCAAATTGAATAGCTTGCTGTACTTCTTCAGTACTTTTGTGGTCTTGCCCTTCTCCAAATCTGACAGTTCAATAACCTCAGTACCTCAGTCCGTGTTGCCTTTATCTTAGCCTCTAACCGTCTTCTCCATGGAGGGTATTGCCCCTTGCTTGCATGCATCTTGTAGCCAAGCACCCCTAGGATTACTGTTGCATATATCAGGCTGTTTGGTCTCAGTGATGGTCACAGTAGGGATTGTTTGTAGTACCGCATTCACATCTTCTAGTAGACCTTCTGAGGTTATTTTGCCACTAAGCATTGGTAACCATTCCCGGGGGTTCCAGGTATCCTTGTTGGCAATTATTTGCCTCCTCAGGTCAGCTGCCCTTGTGCTAATATCGTCTGGGCTTCTTATTGGGGCTTGGAACCCAATCTTTGAGTGTTAAGGGGGGGTGACAAAATCCTCACCACTGACCTGAAGTCCTGGCTCCTCCTTGCCATAGCATTGTTGTTGTACCTCATCGATCTCTAATTGTGATATTAGTTGTTGATTGCAGACATTGGAACACGGAGTAACGAGCTGTTTCTTCGTTAGCCTGGATGTAGGGTTTCGAAGCATCCATAGGTCCCTCAGCCGTTGCCTGTAACCCCTCTGACTGGGGTTGCTGGTGTAGTAGCATTCCATTAATCCCACAATGTCATGCCTTGTCCATGGGCTAGCCTATATAGCCCTTATTTATGCTGCTATAGGCTTAGGTTGCTGGGGGAACACTCCATGATGCACTGAGCTCTCTTCTCTCCCCCCTTTGACTCAGACTCCTTTTCTGCTCCTCTAAATATCGATAGATATCCTTACACTAACTTTACTTCTTCCCCGGAGTCATTGTGCTTTATCATTCTGCAGGTCTTTCTAGGTCACGGTGGGAGCTGCTGCTGTGGTTCTGCCTGATGCCTCCTGGCCACATTAGGACAGGAGATCCTGTGACCAGGTCTTCATCTGCACGTAGAAATCCTCATATAAAGCTGCTTTTTTATTACTGCAGGGGTTTACAGTCTCAAACAACTTCCCATAATCAGCTTGTAATAGTAACAGTCCGTTGACGTGACATGATTCACTCTAACAAGCTGCTGTTTTGATGATTTTTATTTTTATAATATTGTTACCTATTTCATGATCACATACTTACATTCAAGTTTCTATTGCCAATTAAATGCAAATCTGTTGAGACTCAAAATCCCTTTTCCCTCTTTTCGCTTTTTAGTGAGCTATTCTCCAAGTAGCGGAAAATAAAATTCCAGTGGTTTGGTAAGAACAATCTATTTCCCACCTCTCAGGCTGTGCATTTGAGGGAAATTCCCACAATTAAGATGTTCTTTTCTTTTTTTCTTTTTTTTTGCAACAAATGTGTGTACTTAGCTTTCACCTATTCATTTTCTGCTCATATAAAAGCCTTTTACACTATGGTTGTTTAAAAATACAGAAGTTAACAAAATAAGCTATTACAAATTAATGGACCATTCAAAAGTGTTACATTACATTTTTCATTACCTTTTAGGTACCCTAACCAATGAAGTTCTCAGACGTCAAGAGTTTCCTGTTGTGTAGAAAGGTTAAGCAGAGAGGTATTTCACTGCATTGGTTTGATACATGTTTACCCACCCTTTAGTAACTTTTTTGTGAAATTTAAACTTTGATAATTGAAACCGCGTGTTTTTGGAACACAACTATAAAGCTGTTGGATTCATCTATGAGATCTTATCAATCTATGAAGAGGAAATTGTAGAGCTTTCAGGTAAATCAACTGAAGGAAATGAAAAGCTGATTGTCCATGACAATGGAACTGTGTGAAGTACTGCTGTATATCAGAGAAGTAGCTGCTTACAACTGTATGACTGTGAGGCATTTAAGCACAGACTTGATCTGGAACATTGTGGTCAATTGTGAAATGGCTGCCAAGAGAGAAATGTATTTTGGACTCAGTGACTCAGTGTACAGGGTTTTTTTGTGGTTTGCTTGGTCTTTCTACCAAATGTATTAAAATAATGCAATTATATTAACATTAATATTTTAATTCTTTGGCTGAATTCTGAGTGTATTCCATTTTATAACTAAATTAATTGATAATCAAATGAATTTGGTCCAGACCTTTATGTCATGATATTTTCATGAGACAATATAAATAAATTGATTTGACGAATTGACTTAAATAACACACAATTTAGGAAGCACAGAAAGTGAACATGTCATGAGACTAGTTTTCATGGATCTTTGTTAGCCGTGCTGTGCCAAGCCAAGTGTTCTGTAGATTCAGTAGGCTAGGGATAGTGCTATCATTTCACACTAAGGTAGCAATTCTCACAAGGCCATAATTGTCATAACACCCAGCATGCATTTCCACTACAACTATACAGGAAGTAGCTGTACTAGTGTGGTCCCCTTTGATGGCAAGGCTGTGCAGGACTGCTACCTTTCCAGAAAAAAGCTGTGTCAGCACAGCCAGTGGATAAGCTCAAGTACTGTAACATCACAATGAAAAGCATGCTGTCATTGACGTGTGCAAGAGGAAAAGAATTTTGCAAATGAATATATGTTTTCAGACAGAGCAGGTACAGGGTGAGCAGAAATGGGGTGGGATTAAAATAGCACATTCATAGGGCCCTCTAACCTAGATGTGGCAAAGGTGTAGAATTACATCCAACACATTTTAGGCCACAGGGGGATTTTCTCATGGAAACCAATTTGTAATGTGTAATAATAATAAACACATATACATTTTTAAGGGTTTAATCAGCGGATGGAACAGGACTTTTTGAAAAACATTTTGTTTCGTTAAAATACTTTTCCCAAACTTAACAATCATCTGACATACTTAAGCCAAGCAGTAAGTATTCACAGTTTTCAGACAATGAGTTGAGTAGATTTCTTAGGAGGACTTGGGTGAACTCACATTCACAGGATTCAGGTTGACAGGAGAGAGGTTTCACTCAGCAGGAGGCTCTGAGAATGGCAGGCCAGCAGACAATATCTTTCTTGAGGAAACTGGAGCGGTGATATCTTTGGCGCTGTTGAATGTAAACTATGGATTGTATTGTTTTAAAAAAAACAAACTAACAGGAATCTAGCTGGTCAGATGACGACCATAATTATAACCTAGCCACTCTCCAAGAGGCTTGTTATGATGGAGGATATTGAGCTTGACAGCCAGGAGGCATCAGGCAGAACCAAGCCCACACTCCTTTGAAATTAACTAACCCAAAAAACAAAGATAAGGTGACCAAAAAACAGCCTCCCTATTAAGGAAATTAACAGGAAATGGACAGGCTGCAAAAGAAAAGCGCAGAGCTCCAGAATAAAAACAGGTTGTTAAAGGAAGCTATAGCCGAAGATCGATACAAAAGGAGGTTGAATTTGAGGTTAAAAGGTCTCCCTGAAAAAGAGGTGGAAGACACCAGGGATATCATCATTGGAATTCCGACAAAAGTGGTCCCCATGTCAATGGAGTGACTCCGTTAGATAGTCGATACTGTACATCACCTGGATAAAAAAGGCACTGCTTCCACCTCAAATCAAGATAATGTTAAACGTAATGACATTTTTTGTAAGGAGCAAAAATTGAATTTTTCTACAAAAAACTCATTCTGTTGAAGTGGACACAAATTTTTGGAAGCTGCATTGGGGTGAAGCATTTTTTTTTCAGACATGGGACATCACACTATGCTGATGATGATTTTATTTAATAGGTTTCCTGGAAATGTTATTAGCTACAAAAGTGACACAAATGGACATTGCTTGATGGTGGTTGCTGTTATAGATACAAAGATACAGAACATTATTTAAAACATTACATTTAAAACATTATTTACATACCTTTGTCATCTAATTGAGGAATGTAAAATATGTTACTTTACAGACAATATCATAATGGGAGGTGAATTCGGGCTGCCTTATCTTTGGTTAGACAGACACCCACCCAGGACACATTGCCATAAATATGATGAATCAAAAGCTTGGTTAATTAATAGTGCAAGTCTGGTTGATTACTGAAGGGTGATAAATCTGAAGCTGAAAAAAGCAAAAGCAACAGAACATTTTAAATATATATATTAATGATATTAATAGCCTTTGTGGTAAGGCTGAATGGTCAAAGGATGAATTTGTTGAATTAAATAAGTTACGATATGAATTAGACAGTCTGTACCTAGAAAAAGCCAAGGGCGCTTTTGTCCACTCAAGAGCCCAGTGGATTGAAGAAGGGGAGTAAAATAAATCTTATTTATATAGCCTGGAAAAACATAGACAGTTGGTTAAGAAAATTAACAAACTGAATATAGATGGATATATTATTGAATACCAAGCTCGAGTTAACAAAAAATTAAAGGATTTTTATAGTAACTTGTACAAATCCAGTTATTTAGAGGAAAGCTGTCTTTCCTTTCTAAACACCATAAGTAACTTTAATAAGATAACAGGTACTGTTTTCAAACAATTAATGGAGGAAGGCCTTAGAATTGGAAAGTTAGACAGAGTTCTCCTGAAGATGTCTTCCGGTAAGTTACTTGGACTGGATGGTTTAACTATTGATATCTATAAATTCTCCTAGAAGGATATCAGAGAGTTGCTATGTAAGGCTCTTCTAGAATGTATCTCAACAGGGAATCTTAAATCCACAATGAAACGAGGTTAGCACTCTAATCCCGAAACCTAACAAAGACTTGCTCCTCTTGGACAATGATGAACTTTCCTGATGAACTTTCATTTCTATTAAAGGCCTTAAAATTTAGGGGTTTTGGTGACAACTTTTGTAATCTAATTAAAATGTTTTGAAATGATATCTACAGTTCAGTTTCGCTGCTGAAAATGTGATTAAAAGAGAAGATGTTAATATTTATACCTGTTTATTAGATATGCAAAATCGTCTCAGTCACTGGCTTGTTGGAGTCCTGACTATTTTTGGACGAGTCCTTTTGACTAAGGCAGAAGGCATTTCTAAGATTATCTATCCATGTCATCCATGTATATACTGTCTCTCCAAATAGCATCAAGAAAGCCATCTGGATTATTTTTAAGTTTCTTTGAAAAAATTTTTTTTAAATTATTTAAAAAAATGTAAAAAAAAATTATATTAAAAGGTCTCAACACGTTAAAGATTATGGCAATGGTGATTTAAAAGCATTGGACTTTCAATCAATGGTTCGTACATTTAAGACTAAATGCAACAAAATTCCATGTTCCAGGGTTGTTGTTTAAAAAAACTAGGTGGGCTTGAATTTCTGTTAAAAACGCAATTTTGATGTCAATGAAATTCCAATTGAACTGATGAATTTCCACAGGCAAATTCTCCAGTTCTGGAAAATTATTTAATTGATTTAATCCTGATTTTATTCCTAATGGATCTACACTGTGGAATAATAGAGTAATCACATCTGGCAATAAATTAATATTCATAAAGAAATGGTTTTATTTCTCAGCCTCTGCTGAGAAACATGGTGTTAGGTGTACCTACAAGGACTTTACTAAGATAATTAGAATGATTACTGTATCTTTGATTCAGTTAATCAGAAATACTCAATTATACTCTGATGTTACAACGTCACCAGCTTTAAAAGCTAATGACTATAGTGTGTCAGATGATGAATGCAACAATAAATGAATCAGTAATGTAATGAAGCAGATTATTTAGCACAATTATAACAGAGCTTTATTAAAAATTTTGCCTACTGTGGATAATCAATCCATTATGAATTATTATTTTTCAAAATTTATCAAATGGCCTATTTTCCCCAAGGTTAAAGAGACTCATAAATAAATGTTCAAAAATAATCAATAAAGTTTATCTAGTTGCCAAATTGCACTGAATACTACTCAAGTTTTATCTATTTTATGTTTTGGGATAATTTAAGCCTTTATATATCTGATAATATATAGTCTTAGCTAAATATCACATCCACTGTTGCAAATGGAAAGGTAAGCCCTCTTTTCCTTGTTGTATTAATGAATTCAAAGTATATTATTCATAATCACTAAAAATGAAAGTATGGAAATTTGCAAGGAAATATGTAACCAGATATCTAAATCATTACCATTTTAAAATTGTGCTTCACTAGTTTGTTTGTTTTTTGTTTTATTTTGGACCTCAGTTTTTTGTAGTGTGCCATATGTGATCGTTATTTCCTTATTGTTATCAATTAATATATTTACTCTGCCCCTTAGCTGTATACTTGTTCCTCTACGAGAGTCTTTATTTTGTTATGTCAATAAAGTTTATTTTTTAGCTCACAATGCAGCAAAAGCACAATGCAGCCTAAATACTGGCTGGCAGATGAGCTGTAGCTGGAAATCCGCAAGTCAGGGCAATTAGCTGAGCTGAGGAGGTGTGGCAAGGATGATAGTGAGACAGTGAGCCCAACAAGGCAGGAGTCAACAGGGCAGTGTGTGACAGTATTGATGAATTCATATCATTTCATCACCTCATTCCTAACTACCTCAACAAAGAAAACTGGCTGAATGACAGTGAACAAGACAAAAAATGAGCAACTTTATTTTATTTGCTTGTATCTACACATAATTTGAGTACATGTTTATTCACATACTGTGGGTAGGTAAGTGGTCTGTACAGAGATGCTAGTGTGCTTTTGAAACGTGGACCATAACCTAATTTGTTAGGACTAATTTGCATATGAGTGGAGAATTATACACAAGCAGTGGCAGTGAAATAGAGAGTTAGATTGCAACCCATATGAACACGATTTGGAAAATTTTACTTATTGGGGCAAAGTCAGCCTTTTAAAATGATTAAGAATTGTAAGCATGATCCCCCAAAGCTGCAGTCATGTGAAATAATACTAAACCATTTAACACTGTAAACACCATTGTATTATTGACCATTTTAGCCTATTTTGAATATTTTTTGGGGCACTCCACGACCTCTATCCAAACATCTGCATGGTGCTTGGTTAAGGATATTTGAAAGATACCGTATCATTACCGTATCATATCATTGACTATAAACAGCAATTTATACTGTTTGCAGTGACTAACTTTCTTCTTCACTAAACTAGCGAAGAGGATTGCTGGCTAATCAGACATTTTTCGGGAGTAGTAATCAAAAACAAACAGATGCTTCTTTAGTTATGATATTTCCCAAACTGGGCTGTTAAAATGAACATGTCAAAATGTCTAATTGGGAATTTCAGCCTAGTATATAGAAGCTATGCTGTAAATCACTCCAGTAGAATAATTTTTACTACAGTGTGGGAAAACCAAGTGGGTAATGGCTTTGATTTGTCACACAGTGACTTTCAGAGTGTGTTGTTCTATAATAAACCACATTGGCATATTATAAATAACATGAGTGTCATTTGATTTGTCTTGAAACTGATTATACTTCATTGTAGTACCAATTGTATCAATTATCATGTTGGGAACTGTGATTGTGAAGCCAAATCTGGAAGCACTTGCTCTAAGCATTCAAAACACACTGCATATGAATAGCGTATACTGTATACAATCTCAGTGACAACATTGTGGATTTCCTCTTATGCTTTTTTCAAGTTGATACTTATTCCCATCTTAAGTCTTATATGTGCATATGCAGGCAAGTATGCTACATGGAGTTAAATATACAGCGTTTACAGACATGGACATACATTTTATATTAGAATATATAAAATAATAATTACACCACAAGCATCATAATCCACCAGCATCCAAAGTAACAATGTCGCCACACTGTCCTAATATGAATCCAGAAATCTGGAGCAATTATATAGAAGCATTGACTGTAATTGACTTTCTAAGGAACATTAGGCCTGTTGGTCAATCTGGTCATCCAAAATATATGTGTGCGTGGAGCAACCACTGGCCAGGCCATTTCTGTAATCCAGCCCCTCTTCCACCTGTGCACAAGAACGTAATGCCAGTTTGATAAAGTAACGCCTGTTATAGCGCCCATGAAAATTATCCTTTTAATTGTGGACACTGCTCTGACATAATTTGGTCAAAAATTTTAGTTTATTGAAAAGATGTTTTGTAATCACATTAGGGCAGCAAAAGATGCAAATTATTTTTAGTAGTCTGATATATCCAAAAAATAAAACATAATGAAGTAACTCACTGTTATTTCCAAGAATGTATAAAATGTCTTATTGTCTGAAAAACATTACAAAACCCAAAAACACTGGTGTTCTAATGATATTAACAGAGAAGAGCAGCAAATCCTTACTGGAACCAAAATGTTCTAGGTTTTTTAGTTTTTAATCTGATTTTAACCTAAATCAAATATCAATTATTTTTCTTTCTGTCAACTAATTATTTCAGCAATGGATCACTTTAGTGACAGTACAACACCTAGAAAAATGATTTCATCTTCCATCAACTACTCACAAGAAAATATGAATTTAGCTTTTTGACTTATTTGACGTAAGCTAGTCACAAGCACAACTGTCAGCAATTATTATGGTGGCAGAAATCTCACTTTACTGCTCCTCACACCTCAAAAACACACAAATGCCAAAACTTCTTTTTCTCAATTTGATAAGTTCACTCCAAACACTAAGAACACAATCAGAGAAACGCTGTAAGTAGTGCGAATTAAAACATATTTATGTTTCTGCGGAACTCTAAAAAGTAATGGACACATTACTTGTAACCATTTGTGACTTTCAAAGACATTGAAGTCAGATACTTCTCAGTGGTGTTGGAAAAATAAACCTGAATCTAACTTTTAAGTTTTCCTTATTTCAGTTCGGACCTGGCTGTTTTTTGTGGTTTCATTTTCACGTGAAGGCCAATAACAAGCAAAGAAGATTTCTGCCACAAGCAAAGCCTTCACCACCACAATCTTAAAATTAACAGAAAACGTACTTATAATAAGCCATGGATGACTGGCATGTCTAGAATTTTTTTTGTTCCCCCTAAATGAACCATATTTATTGTCATCTGTGCTATTTGCATTGCATTTTTCTATCTCATCATAAGTGATTGTAGTGTGACTTTGTATTTACCTTGTAATGTTGTTTTGGTTGTTTTGTATCACACTTGGTGTGAAATTGATGAAGATGTTTTTTTTTGTAATTTTCATTTGTTTTGTCTCTGTGCATGTGTTCACTATTTGCATTCTTTTTGCAGTGCACTGAACTTTCTCGACTACATCAGTGTTATCATGGGAACAACTGAATGATGAAAAAATGATGCAGATAATAGAAATGTCAAGTTAATTAATGCAAAATGTGCCAATAAAGTTATATGATTGTTGTTCAGCATTTTTGATGCATCAATGCATTTCATCATAGCCCTGCACTAGATGTTCCATGATGTTGTTAGCATTGACTATAAACCAGATCTGTCAAGTACTGAGTCATTTTGAGCACTTGATGACATTGCTGCTTGGATTTTTCCAATCTTGGTCAACTGTTTTAATGTGAAGATTACCTTGATAAATGAAACTACAAAAGAAACATTGTCCAATGCTAGCCATTAGACTAAAGTATTTGTACATTTGAGCCTACTTTTTTGTCAAATGGAAACAGCACAACACCCTTATTTGCAAAATTGATACCTCTCTCTGTATATTAAGCACTTTGATTAAGATAAATGTACTGGGAATCTTCTAATATTGATAAAACAGTACACAAACAGAAATGTAAAAAACACAGTTTGTAAATTTACAGTTTAGAGGTTTTGGTATTTGACTTTGGTGTGAGACAGGATAGCTTTCCCTTCAAACATAACACACAGACATGAGACTGATATTGATCCTTTCCTCTAACTGTCTGCAAGAAAGCGCATAAACACTGGTAAATGTTGAGCCGTTGCTTTAAGAGATATTGAACATATTTCAGCTCTGTGCCACAGTAAAAATACAGTAAGTTGCAGAACAGTGATAAAGCACTTAAATACAAGGTGACGATTAGAAAAGTCTTGTTTCAGAAAGCACAGTTTGGATCCTCTAATTTACTTTAATTTTTTCTTTTTCTGCCTAAACACAGGCACGCTTTTAACATTTTACTCTTAAACAAATCAATGCAAGTCAGATATTCAGTTCAGAAAACAATGTCCTTGAATTTCACAGTGCTCAGTGTTTTCATTAACCTTTGTTAACCACTCCAGTCTCAGGGAAGTCTTCATAAAAATCAGTCTGCAGCTGACCGTTAACTTTTCTTTAACATATTGCTTCATGCAACTTGTGGAACACCTTTTCATATGTTTGGCACAGTTAAAATATACAGATATAGAAGCAGTAAATTGTGGGACGTTCACCACAACCACACAAACAATCATTCAAACATTTCAAATACTGAATGTATAATTGAGGAATAAATAAAGTAGGACTGAAGTTTCACATTCAAATTATGCTTTTGTTTTACTTGTGTTACGTTTTACTTACAAAATGCACGCAAAACTTAGGAGCATCCGACAAGAATGTACTTGTGTACACAGACACAAACACACAGTCCTTCATCTGAGTTAATCTTTGCAAGAAATAACACTCTTATTCAAAAGAAAACTGCCTCAAAAAAAGTAAATTAATGACTATCTTATACACGTTGGGTATAACAAGGAAGCACTTTAATATAGTCGTGGCTGTAAATGTCTGACAAAAAGGTGATCATCTTGGATAAGCTTAATGGAGGTTGCTATTGCTGATGTCTGAGCTTGGATAGGTCAGGTTGGACAGTGTTCCTATCTCGTCATGTTTCTGATACGTGATAAATGTTTTTTTTCCAAATCACATTGATAGCAGCAGGGCACTTTCTGTTCTCCTCTGAGCCAACCACACACTAAAACTGTGAGGTTTCAGTAAAGGAGATTGCATCTGTCTTCTCGACAGTGAAGCCTCCGTTGACATAGGATTTCTTCTCGCACTCCTCGTCATCCAAAGTGGCCTCCAGGGCAAAGGGGTTGGCAACGTCTACGTCTGACGTCAAATCCATCCTTTCCAGTTCCCTCTTGGACAGTTTCTGGACAATTCCTGCTCCATAAGCATCGCCAAGGACATTAATCATAGTGCGAAACCGGTCCCTGAAACATATACTCATTGTCAATTTACAGCATTGCTTTGACATCGGAATTTTAACTATTTTGGCAGAAAAATAGTATCAATAGAAGATTAGTAGCTAAACTTACAGCAGCCAATCCACAGCTACTATCAATGTGACATCACTTGCCGGTAATCCAACAGCTGTTAAGACTATCACCATGGTGACAAGCCCAGCATTAGGGACTCCTGCTGCTCCAATACTGGCAACTGTTGCTGTTATACTGAAACAGAGAAAAACTTTTCCATATTAGTGGTCAAAAATGAGACTAGGAGGCAACTGTTCCAGGAACACCAGACCACCAGTTAGTTAAGTTTCAGAATAAACATGAACCGTTGAAACATGGACGTGTCCCACTTCCTCCCATTGTATAAAAATTATGCTAAAATATGCTAAGTAGTCCAAACATATTCCCCTCACTTGTATTGGATCAATGAGTTTGTTACTTTTGTTACTATTTTTGTTATCAGCAGTATGGAATTCTTTTAACTAGGATCTTGATCATTCACACAGTGACCTTTCTGTGGAACAGCCTCCTACTCAGCATGATGAAACCATTCACTAGGTCAAGTCAGGTCTTACCTCTGGGACAAAATAACTAGGTAGAGAATGATAAGTACCTACATAGCCTATCTAATTATGTACTAATGATGTACTGTAGGTAGGTAATGTGACACACTTGACCTACCTACATTACATCATTGTTTTTTTATTAGTTTACTTTTCTGATGCGTTGACTGTGACTAAAAATATCATATTAGGATATGGAGTGAAATGTTGTATGTTTTGGGTTTTTTCTAAATCAAGGTTGTTTTGGGATTATTGTTGATTAATGTTATAGGGTATTACATGTGTTATTGCCCATCCTATTTTTAATGAAATCAAGGAACATGTTGGAAACAAGTGTTCTCAGTTATACATGGTAACACTTGGATTCATTGTCTCATACAAAATTGCATTCTAAAATTAAACAGGATCAATCAGGAGCACATTTACATTTGTGTTTCCTGACCTTTTCTTTTCATAACACTCAGTAAGTGGGGTCAGAGGACATTTTTTAAGGTTTTAAAAATGAAAAAAAATTTATTCCCATCCTTGTTTGCTAAATGACTTCAGTTGCTTAACAGTTTTATTGTTATTTTATTTATTTATTTATTTTTTAATTGTTTTGCAATTTGTAATGTGCAACAAATCTTCAATTTAGAACAGGTCTGGACTACAGGCAGTCCAGACTATTAGTCGGTCTCGTCTTCCTCAGATGGTAGAGCCTTCACTTCCTTTGCTAGATTCAGTGACTGTTTATTTACAATGGTTTTCCAGTGTGTTCCTGAGCCCAAATCCTCCATGGAATCACATTGGTCTTTATAATTCATTGCTCCCTGAGGGATAGCAGGGCATGAGCACTCAATGTTGTTCTTATTTGTTCTTAAATCCTTTGATGGTATTATGGACTGTAGATGTATGCACAAAAAATCAATGATGTTAAGGAGATACAATATTAAATGTATTGACTTTGCTTTCATTTGAAATGAACCAGTGTTTACAAAGTGTACCAACTGTTTTGGAAATTAGGTTTTATTTTATGTTTTTATAATTTCTAGGTGAGATATGATTGGAGTCAGCTAGAAATTCCAAGATCAGCTTTCGTTTCTTGTGTCATAAGTTGTATGTTATAGTACAATAGGTTGTATTTTGTAACATTGTAATACACCTGAGTATTTAAGAAGTACCTGATAGTAACAATCTGACCCATATCCAGTGAATAATCATTCAGCTGGGCAATAAAGATGGCTGCCACCGCCTCATAGAGTGCTGTTCCATCCATGTTAATGGTGGCGCCCACTGGGAGGACGAAGCGGGTAATTCGCTTGTCAATGCGATTGTTCTCCTCAGTACATCGGAAGGTGACAGGCAGGGTGGCAGAGCTGGAAGACAAGACAGTGATTATCTACATTACTATTTCTTGTTAAAAGGCAATCTATGCATGCTTATTGTTTGAATGCACACAGTGTGACTTGGCTTCAAATCAATATTACAGAACTCAGTGGATAATAACCTGGAGGAAATCATGAGTGCTGTCACCAGGGCCTGAGCCATTCCCAGACTGAATGTATAGGGGTTCTTTCTCACAATGATGAAGAAGATGAGCGGCAGACAGATGGTGGCGTGGATGGTTAGACTGAGGAAAAAGACAGTGTTAAATAACAACGTATACTTGATGGGAATTACAATAAACTACCACTGCATCTCAAAAATTCAATATTGTGATTTTTCATTAGTTAGTTAATAAGGTGAACATTTAATATATTCTAAACTCATTACACATTAACTAAAATGTTTACTATTTTAATGTTGATACCTATCGCATACAGCTAAACAACACACTTCAAAATATTAGAACATTTCACTGTCACTGCATAAGCCCCATGAATCAATAATAAACAAAAACCGAACATTTAATTTAAAAATCCCATGAACACATGATACTAGAAAGTTTAACATTTTGAATTAAATTTTGAAAAAACAATCTCACTATGAAATTACATTTTCTGAGAAGCACTTAGCATGTACTGTCTGCAGAGTATAAACATTTTAGAAAA
Organism: Mola mola; assembly: GCA_001698575.1. Classification (NCBI taxonomy): domain Eukaryota; kingdom Metazoa; phylum Chordata; class Actinopteri; order Tetraodontiformes; family Molidae; genus Mola; species Mola mola. The sequence continues at coordinate 204,590 of KV751349.1, read as the reverse complement.
ATTGATACACTCTAAATATTTCTCATCATAATATCATCTCATCATAAACCAAAACCTGAGGCTCAGCTTAACCATTAAGTTTTTGGGGAATTACATGCTTCATATATAGATGTTCCTTCAAAGGAGCTAAATATTTGATCCAGATATGTTCTTTACTTAAAATCATTGTTTACCATTATTTGTAGTCTTGCATAGTACAAACCTACCAATAGATTGAGATTTCCAACACTGACAATTTCCAACACTTGGTCATGATTGGGATCTGGATCCAGATCAGTTTTCAAAGGCAAACTGTATCATTATTGGTGGTGGAGGTATGCGCCCTACTGGATCTTTATCATGAATTTAAATTTGGAAAGAGACAAGCTTCCTTCCAGTCTTCATGGTAAGCTATGTATACAGCCCTCCCTTAAAACACAAACAAAACTCTCTTCTTATCATTTCACAAAATTTTGAACTTGTAGACTTGTAAACTTGTAAAGCATTAAAAAGAAAAATGTAAAACGTGGAATCGAGTGGGAGGGCTGCAAGCTATCTTTTTTTGAAGACCTGACGAGCTGGTGGAGAAAAGAAAGGCCTTTAAATCGGTGAAGAGACGCCTGCACGAGCTTAATGTGAGACACAGGCTGGTATACCCTGCAACACTCATCTTTACATGGAAGGGACAAAAGAAAACATTCCGAGACAGCAAGGAGGCAGAGAAGTTTATGCAAGATCCAAAATAGAGGACCATGGGAATTGATAATGAGAGCATGACGAAGTGTGTGTGTGAATCTATGGAAATAAGGTCACTTTTATTTTGATGGATTTGTCGGGGCTGGATGGTTGGATTGCCTGGGAAACCACTAACGGGCCTCACGGACCAAGTCAAGTTTATTTAGTTCAGTCCCTGTTCAGTCAGGACGGGAGGGGATTGCTTAGCAACAGTAAATTCTGGGTTGCTTTGCTTGAGGCTTCGTTGTTTTCGTTTATGTTTATTTTATGTGTTAAGACAGTATATGTGAGTTGGCCTAATAATGCTCTGAACAGTTTAAAGATTTGTTTTGTGAAAATTACAACCATGATAGATGAATTGCGGTCACAGCCACAGTACTATTACAAGCTTGAGAATTATTGCTGACGTATATTAATATCATATCGTGGGACATAAATGGGTGTGGGAGCCACATTAAAAGGAGGAAGGTTCTGACATATTTGAAATCCAAAAATACAGATATAGCATTTATTCAAGAGTCACATATATTGGGGGATGAGGAGGCAGCGAAATTTAAAAGAGGTTGGGTAGGGAAGGTTTATCATAGCTCCTACTCGACCAAAAGGAATGGGGTGATGATTCTCATTAATAAAAATCTAAGCTTTGTCATGCTGAAACAATACAATGACATGGAAGGACGACTTATCTATATTGAAGCCTTGATCAATGGGATTAGGACAATATTATGCAATATCTATGCTCCAAACAAGGAGGAGCCAGATTTTTTTCCATGAAATCAATAGAGTGATAGGACATATGGATGGTCAGGTTATAATAGCAGGTGACTTCAATCAGGTAAGGGATGGGATGATTGACAGGAGCAGACCCAGTGGTAAATCTTCACCAAAAGACAGAGCTGCAATTAAGATGTTAGCGGAGGATCTTAATTTAGTGGATATATGAAGATTAGTGAACCCACATGAGAGAGAATACACCTTTTTCTCTCACTGCCACAAGTCACATTCAAGGATCGATTTTTTTTCCTGATATCAAATACGTTAGTAGACTCAGTTTTGAACTGTGAGGTAGGTGCCATTGCCCTCAGTGATCATGGCACAGTGGAGTTACATGTTGACTTGAATACAGATAAAATAAAAAGGGGGTCGCTGGAGACTTAATACCATGCTGCTGAAAGACAAATCTTTCAGTGACACATTATCAGAGGATCTTAAATTTTTCTTTGAAATGAATATTGGCTCCACAGAAAAAATATCCCGTTTGGGAAGCATCTAAGGCATTCATAAGAGGGAAAACCATCGCCCACTCTTCAAAGTTGAAACAAGAAAAAATAGAAAGAAAGAAGAACGATTAGACCAAGAGATGCATAATTTGGAGAAAGAACTGGCAAGGCATTATTCAGATCACTTATACCAAAACTGTCAGGGTCCGCTAGTGTAAAGTGTCTGTCTGTTAGGGTCATTTGGTATTTCCTGTTTTACTTTGAAGTTTGAACTTTGAAGTCTGCGTCTTACTTCCCATGTGCTGTCAAGTGTTGTCCCTCAGGTGTGTCTGATTATTCCCTCTCCCTAATGCGTCCCACCTGTGTCCAATTGTCGACCTCTCCCTCGTGTATTTAAACCCCGTGTTCCCTTTCTCCTTTGCCAGATTGTCTTGTCTACATAGTGAGCATTCCAGCATCCAATCCTTGTGAATCTCTTTGTGTCCGATCTTCCGTGTTTTGATTCCCGAGTTTGCCTTATCCTTACCTGTACCTTCGCTTCATTTGAATTCCTGGCTTTGACTATTGACTATTTTGACTATAAATAAAACGACTATCGATTTAGAACGCTCCCTGTTGTCTCTGCATATTGGATCCTCCAGACCTGGTTCCTGACAAAAACATATGCATTCTGAAATATCAGTTACATGTCATATATAATAAAAAAGCTGAGTATGCTTTATTCAGACATAAATACAATTTTTATGAAGGGGGTGAAAAGAATGGCAAACTGTTAGCTCAGCAACTGAAATAAGAAGACAACTCTAATAATTTTCCAATGATTAAAAAGGGCAATAGGTAGTGACTTCATCAAAGGACATTAATGAGGTTTTTGAAAAGTTTTATAAAGACCTCTACACATCCACCTGTACACCTGACACAGAAGAAGCAGAGACATTTTTCGTGGGTCTCAACATACCTTCTATCTCAAATGAACAAAAAAACAGTTGGGTGCTCCTATAACAGAAGAAGAGATTACAACTATTCTCTCCATGAAAACTAGGAAATCACCAGGAATGGATGGCTTCCCAGTTGAATGCAACAAGAAATATGTTGATATTTTGGCTCCCATTCTACTTAAGGTGTATAGGGACGCATTTGAAACAGGTTCTCTACCTGACTCATTTAATGATGCATTAATTACTCTAATCCCTAAGGACAGAGATACATCAGAAACATCTAATTTCAGACCTGTAAGCCTTCTTGGTGTAGGTTTTAAGATTTTGACAAAGACACTGGCGTCACGTGTAGAGAAGGTATTACCAGACATCATAAATGATGATCAAGTAGGATTCATTAAAAATAGGTCCTCAGTTGATAATATGCGAAGACTTATACATCTCGTATATATGAGCTGCTCCAATTCTGTACCGGTCGCAGCCCCTCTCACTTGACGCCGAGAAGGCTTTTGACCGGGTGGAGTGGGGGTTTCTTATGTTAGCCCTTTCCAAGTTTGGATTCGGGACTGATTTCTGTAACTGGGTGAAGATACTTTATTCCAACCCGAGAGCAGCTGTTCTCACAAATGGGCTGATATCAAACTTCTTCTGCCTTTCCAGGGGGACTAAACAGGGCTGCGCTCTCTCCCCGCTACTTTTCACGATAGTATTAGAACCACTGGCCTCAGCAATCAGAGCTAAGGCAGGGTCACCCTGGACAAGTCGCCAGTTCATCGCAGGGTTGACATATAGAAACAAACATCCATCCACACTCACATTCACACCTGCGGGCAATTTAGAGTGACCAATTCAACTAACCCCCAGTTTTTGCATGTTTTTGGAATGTGGGAGGAAGCCGGAGTACCCGCAGAGAACCCATGCAGACACAGATAGAACATGCAAACTCCACACAGAAACGTTCTTACCCAGAATCGAACTCAGGACCTGCTTGCTGTGAGGCGACAGCGCTAACCACTACACCACTGTGCCGCCCATTTATGTTAAATCATTCAATTTCAAATGGATGCCTTCAGGTATGAAATACTTGGGTATCCAATTAAATCCAAAGTTGGATGAAATAATGTTGTCCAATATGGAACCACTCCTCCAAAAGATAAAACTGAATTTGGACAAATGGGAAAAATTGAAACTTACTTTATGGGGGAAAATTAATGTGATTAAAAGGGTGGTTGCCCCACAATTCAATTATGTTTCCATGATGTTACCTGTTTGTATAACACCACAGCTTTTTAAGCAATTTGACAGAATTATCAAAGACTTTTTATGGGACAAGAAGAGACCAAGGATTAACGATAAAGAAAATGTGGTCACTAAGGGACATAGGAGGTTTGGCTACCCAATGTTAGGTTATATAATCTATCATTTGAAATGTCCAGGCTAGCTAAGCATTGGGAGGGAACTGACTCGGAGCTGCGCTGGTTCAAAATTGAGCAGGAACTAGTAAGCCCCTACAAGCCTTTGGATGTTCTCTTACATGGATCAACTACTAATAGCCAGGACTATTCCTCAAACCCAGTACTGGCTCATTCTAAGACTGTCTGAAGAGAAGTACACAGGATGTGTGGTGTGTCACATTTAAGACAATCATATGCCTCTATATGGCACAACCCCTTCCATACGTATCGGGAAAAAGACTGTTTACTGGAATCAATGGCTTATGAAAGGACTATATAACGTAAATGGCCTATACTCTGATAGAGTGTTTATCTCCTTCTCTGAATTTAAGCAAAAATATGATTTGGAAAGTAAACATAATTTTTGGAAGTTCTTACAAATCAGGGACAGTATAATTAAGGGTCAATTCATTCAAGACAAGAATCCAGTGATGGAATTTCTGGAATTACTTGGTATAGCACACAGGGCAGTTGTGTTTTACAAAATCTTTAATGGGTTACAGGAAAATATCTGTAAAAATCTGAGATATGTCTGGCAGAAAGACCTAGGATGTGAGCTGAACGATGAAAATTGGCTAGGAATATTAGCAAATTCAGGGAAATATATAAAGGAGGCTAAGGGGAAATTTACTCAGTACAGATTAATACATAGGTTTTATTTCACCCCATCTAAACTTTACAGAATGGGCTTGTTGGCTAATAACTTATGCTGGAAATGTCAGGAAGAGACAGGAACATTCTTACATGCCATTTGGGAGTGTAAATTCATTAATCCATTATGGGAAAAAGTAATCGAATACATAGGGAAATGGGTGGGGTTAACAATACCTGTATCACCATGATTGTGGCTACTGGGGGACCAAACAAAACTGCCCAATATATCAAAATATGACCTTGTAGTGATAAAATTAGGGGTTGTTACAACTGCCCGAATGATTCTCAGAGTCTGGAAAAGTACATCCTCTCCAGATGTTAAAAAATGGATGGAATTAATGTCGGAGGTTGTATCATATGGACACATGTTAGCCAGAATCAATGATGATGTTGATCATTTCAAGAGGTCATGGGACCGCTTTCTCATTTGTAATACTGTTGTGACAATGTGATGACTTGACTGACTGCACTGATGTGAATGTAATTGTTGAATGTTTAGGTTGGTTGTTTTAAATATGAGCATTTATCATGGGCCGTCTTGTAACTGAAAACAATACTGTCTGTTTATATATGTTTACATAAATAGATAAAAACTTTAATAACAAAAAAAAAAAATGTAATTTTATGTCCTTAATTTTGCAAAACAATCTTTTTCAGGCTCAAATGTAGCTAAGAGGAAGTCAATAAAACCAGGTTATCACATTTCTCAACACCCAATATCTGTTAAGTTGCAATTTGCATTCAGTAGTAATTACTGGGAAACAGTTTCATAATAAGCATAGATTTAATACAGTGCGATCTTGTTTTATTATTATCTAATAGTTAACTAGTCATAATCATGTCAATATTTTAGACTCAAGTTTAGACTGTAAATAAAAGTACCTATGTGAAAATTCCAGCTTTGTGTGTTAAAAGTTGACTGAATTTATTCAATTCAATCAGTTCCAGACAACAATTACGATGTAATTATACATCCTCAGCAGAATATTCCCTCAGAATGTTATTACAAAATGTAAACATTATATTTGCATGTTGTCTCAGGAAGACTGTCAGACTTTGAAAAACTCTTTGACCTAACTGGAATGGATTTACTGTAGAAATGGTGTCATTTAGATTTAGAGGCATAAGCAAAGCTTTCATTACTGCATTTGCAGGTGAGCCATTTTAAACGCCCTTGGCCCTTATTGGTGCCCTACACAGAGATCAGCTTTTACTGTATCCCCGGAGGGAGACTCGGCCCAAATGTCAACTATAAATCTCAGTAAGTAACTGTGTGTTGTCTGTTAGGGTCATTCAGTGTTTCCCGTCTTATTTTGAAGTTCTTTTTGTGTCTATTCCCCATGTCCTGTCAAGACTTGTCCCTCAGGTGTGTGTGATTACCCCCTCTCCCTAATGTGTCCCACCTGTGTCCAATTGTCTACCTCTCCCTTGTGTATTTAACACCTGTGTTCCTTTCTTCCTGTGCCGGATTGCCTTGTTTTTCTAGTGAGCAGTCCAGTGTATATTCCATGTAAGTCTCCTTGTGTTCAATCTCTATTCCATGTTCTGATTACTGAGTTTGCCTAATCCTTTGCATAGTTTGAATTCCCGGTTTGACCTTTGTTATTAAAACGACAATTGATTTAGAAAGCCCCCTGTGTGACTGTGTACAATTGGGTCCTCGGTTTCCCCAACCTGATAGTAACAGGACAGCTTACCCGCTCAGCACTGTCACCATATAAAGACCCATCTTCTTGAAGATCTCCCAGTCTTCAACCTCTATGATCTTTGCGGTAATTAGGAACAGGATCCCAACTGGCATGTAGCTGAAAAAAAGAGTGTTTGAGTCATTTGGTGTGTAGAATTAAAGACTATATCAAATGTAGCTTTTGACTGCAGTCGAAATATAGCTTAATTAATTAATTAACCAGTGACAAAAAAGAATACTAATGAATGAGTTACAATTTTAATTAATATTTAATACAGTAAGTGAAGTCATTTTGTAAAGCAGAAAACAAAAAATGTCTTTTTTTAAAAATCTACAGCTTTAATGTTCAGAGTTCGGTGAGGAAGATCATGAGATAACCTTGGAAAAGTTAAACAGAACTTAACCCATAACTGCAGGTGACTCTTTCATACATACCACATAATGATCTGGACCAGTTTCATGGTCGCTTCATTCAGGGCATTGAAAAATTCCAGGAGGATACGGCCCTTTTCCCCTATCTTCCCAAGGACAAGACCGAAAGCAACACAGAACACGATGAGCCCCAATACGTTGACTCCATCTGAATATGTCCCGATGATTTTATAGTCTTTGGTTATATTCTGCCAAGAGAGAAAGAACCAGAAACAAACCAGAAGGCTGCTTTCACAAACACATTAGCCAATTCTAAAGGCACATTGGTGAGCTGTGTGTTTTAAACAGATCACAGCCCAAAGACCCATGGCTACTTATGATTCATTACTGGGTCTTCTGTTGTTTTTAGATCAGATGTTGGCTGCCAGGTTTAGAAATATGAAACCTCCAGTGCAGATTGGCAAAAACAATGTTAAAATCGAAACCCCAGCCATCATCTTAATAGCAAAAGAAGAAGGTGCAAATACAGCAAGGGAATACATCTAAAGCCATATGGTGGTCACTGCTCTGGTGTAATGTGGACACCTACCTCCACCACCGCCGAGATAGCAGTTGTGAGAGGTGGAATTGTGGTCGTGTTTGCTACAACTTTTGGAGGCTCCAACTCTTGACGCTTAGTCTTGTACTATGGTTTAATTAAACATATTTCACAACATAGAGTTACATTTAAATTACTACTTCCTATAGATTGACAAGAATGGATGATGGATGCAAAAAGCCTCGTACCTGCTGAAAACAAGCCTGTACCAGATTTTCTGGAAACATGTTTCTGTTAATGGTAAAGGACAAGATTAGGGTTGAATAAAATACACCAAAGATGATGCTTACACTATGAGCTCCAAACTTTGCAAGGACAGAAATTAGACCATAGTGCACCATTTGATAAATTAACGAGTTCCTCTTTATTGCTGGTAACACCCCCATTCGGGTCTTTAGGGGTTATCATATGGTGCAACAAAAACAAAATCAAACCGCTTGGGGTGGACTTCAATGCTTGTAATGTAGATGTTTCTGCAAAGAAGCTACAAATTCTGAAACATAGATTTTTTCATAAACATGTTCAACAAAGCTGCACAGGAGATTTACACATTCAGCATTGTTTGTGTAAAGTTTTGCCAAAATTAGAAGATGAGATCATGTACTACAATGTAAATGTCCTGAATTTATATAGCGCTTTTCTAGTCATTGTTGAGCACTCAAAGCGCTTTACACCACAGGTTTTGCATTCTCCCGCACACATTCATACACTGGTGGCAGTGATTACCTCGCAGGCACCAACTGCTCATCAGGAGCATTAACCATTCACACATTCATACACTGATGGCGCAACATCAAAAGCAATTTGGGGTTCAGTGTCTTGCTTAAGGACACTTCGACACGTTAACTGTAGGGTCAGGGATTGAACTGGGAACCTTCCGATCACTGGACGACCACTCTACCATCTGAGCCACAGCCGCCCCTGTGTGAAATGATATGAAACATATAAAGAACTGAACTTCATGATATGTTTTAGATCATCTTACAGCACTTAAAAACCACCTTTTGACAGTTGTCACACTGTTCCACCCCAGTAATGCAGTAATCAAGAGACGTTTGTGGGCAAAAAGAAGCAGTGACACAACAAGAACATAAACAAGGGAAAATATCATGGCTTATTAGAAATAGGAGGCCACCTGACAAGATCCAGAAGTGTGTCAACTGTTGTGACATTCAGTGTGGTTCCAGTTCTGTCAATGTGATTGGCTGTCTGAGAGACTCCCGGTTTGATGGTCATCACCAAAATAATACCTGCAAAGGATGACACCACTTAGTATGCTGTGCTGACAGTAGAAATAATATATATGAAACCAATTAAGTGATCTTCTGAATTTAAATTCTATTTCAACAACAAGGGGGACAGTGACAACAAAAGGAGTAAAGGAAAACATAGTGAGAGATAATATCAACTCACCAAGAATAACTGCAATGACGGTTGTTGACAGGTAATAGACAATAGCGCGAAGGCCTATTTTTCCTGACAGCTCAGAGTCCAGGGCTGCGACACCTGTAGAAAAAGTGCAGTGTTCATCTTTTTAAAAAAAACAAAAAAAATATGTGAGGTTGGAAGTAGGGCCCTGGTCATTGAAAATTGCTCGAAATTGCACATCAAGTTCACATTCCTATGTGAATTTACAACATACACTTATTGGTTTCAAGATTTTAAATAATGGGCTTTTAATATTTCAACCAGCATTTATTGCACAGATGGGTGATAATTCCATTAGCACATTTATGTTGAGCACTAATCATAAAGGTTTAACAAATGAAAGTGGAATTTTTAAAGCTAAATGATTAAAGGGACATTGGATGCAAAATCAAAAACACACAATATTTATTTATCCACCCATATAGTGTAGATACTTTTGGTGTGAGTTGCTCACTTTTGGAGATACTGGTTTTAGATATGTTGCCTTCTCTCCAATATAATTACTTTAGATAGCACTAATTTTGTGCTAACCAAATACTAATAAAAATACATTTAACAAAAGTAGCGTCTCTTTCTCCCTCGTTTTTTACACAGACCTTGTTGTGAGCACTTTCATGTAGAATCTATTTTCTTTCTATTGAATTTAACTGTATTAGCACAAAGAAGCAAAAACACATCTATTTATCACACCTGTGGACATTAATGGTGTCAGGACCAATCAAGTCAGATAGTTTGTTTTAGTTTTCTGTTTACTGTCTTTTATTTTTATAACTGTGATTTTATTCCCATGTTCCTGTCAAGTTTCCCTCCTGTGTGATTGTTAATTGTCTACACCTGTGCCTCGTTCCTTCTGTGTATATACACCCCACTCTCGAAGTGTGGCTTTGTCAGATTGTCTGCATCCCTGTGAGTAGTGTTTCGGGCAATCTTTTCGTGTTTATGATTTAGTGAATGACCTGGTTTGCGTTGTTTCTTTTCTGCCTTTTGTGTAACTGCTTGATTCTTGAAAATTGTTTTTGAAAATAACCTGTTTTTTAACTAATCTCCATCTTTGCGATTTTGTGCCATTGCCCTCTCAGACTGATATCCTGCGTACCGAACCAGTTTTGTATTAAACTCAGATTATCTACGAATTCGTCTGTTCTGTGGGTCTAAATCTGTCTGTCTGATTCTGACAAATGGTGTTTTACTTGGGAAAACTGTAAGATTAGCTCAGGTAGCTACAGTCTCTCAACCATGAATAGATACACGCGTTCTTCTGAGCATTGAACCAGAAAGAAAATAGCTCCAACATTTTCCCACAGGTTCTGAGGGTTCCGGTCTGTGGATTGTCTTGATTCACCAGGTCATGATTTCTGGAAAAATGTAGTTCAATGGAGTGACTTCTCTTCTTGCCATCTAGTTCCATTATATTGGAGAGAAGGCAGACATCTCTTGAGCTAATATCTCCAAAACTGAGCATCTCACAACAAACCCATCTTGATGAATAGTGTTACAAGGCAAAGATAATTAGCATTTTTGACTTTGGATGAACTGTCCCTTTATGTATATCTATTCACATAACTATAATGTAGTCCACC
>KV751349.1:153887-193933 GCA_001698575.1 Mola mola | reverse complement strand
TAGATGGGTGTGAGTTTCTAGTTATTTTTCTGTTTACTTGTGTTGTAGAAACTAGAAGCTAGAAAGCTGACTTCCTGACGCCTGTAATCTTGTTTTGTTATTGGTCAATGTTTAATTTTCTTTTGTGTTCTGTGATCCTAGTGTCAAGTCTCTTGTTCTCATTTCTGTTTTTTGTGTTTTAAAACCTGTGTTTTCATTGTTTTCATGACTAGTGTTTCTGTGTACTTTGTCCTCTGTCTGATTGTCATTTTTTTAAAATTTTTTTTGCTTCCCTGTGTTTTTGGACTGTTTGGATTTTTGAATTTTTACATTTTCCTTTTTATCTTGGATTTGTTTGTTTAATTGACTGATTTTCTGAATTTGACCCCTCCCTGCCATAAATATCTTGAACTATGTGCCACTCTGTCTCTGTGGTCTGCATTTTGGCCCAAACTCTATTCTCCCGTGTTTTCAGGCATTATGTGACAATAGCAATACTTTTTGGAAGCTAACAAAAGCATGCAAAAAAAACTTGTATTATCATTATCAGGGTACAATATTCAGTGTTTTAGTTTTTTAGAAATACAGTTTTATAGAGTATATCAGAGTCAAGTAGAATAAACATATTTGACCTACAGTAACATTCTGTTAAGGAAAATATACCATTTCTAGAAATACAAGTAGTATTCGCTTATATAAAATATAAAAACTGACTAAAGAATAATTATGACATTGCTGAATACCCTGTTAGGTGGGGTTTCCCTTCTCTTATCCGAAAGCAGTGTATTGTACTGCAGTGAGAGCACATTGAATAGAGGTTGTTCACAGTTAAGAATAGTACTAAGGCAGATCCCGCATCAGAGTCACAGAAAAAAAAAAAAAACATGAAAGAGGAACACACAACGAAGTTATGGTGATGATTTGAGCAGATAGTCTAGTCATATGGTCCCATGAAGATTTTAGAACAGTAAGTTCAAATGACAATAACTAATATATAGATATAAGTTAACACAACACTCTGCAAGTATGTGGTAGTAGAGAGTACTTGGAGAGGGCAACCTCTGCCAAGGCAAGATGCTCTCATATCGAAAAATACTTAAAAAAAACCCTGGCTCCATATCATTATCCAGATCTTCCCTAAAACTGAATCACTTTTTCTTCTGGGCCAAGGCCTTTTCTTACAAACATTTTCATAAAAATCCATGCATGACTTTTTGAGTCCTCCTGTTCACACAAAGGATTATTTACCTCCTTGGTATAGGTAAATATGCTCCTCACAGTACAAAATAACGACATCACTATTTTAAAATGACAAAATCAGAATAGGGGCACTGAAACATTCTATATGCATGTCTGATCAGGAAATGCAGGGTTACAATTCTACAGTAATAATTACAACTACAGTTGGGCTCTATATATTTTTATATATGAGTTGTAGCAAACACAGAAATAATGGTACATTAGCAAGCAAAACTTGCAAAACAAAATCAGGATGCAGTTGAAATAAAATTGAACTGCTCATAAAAGTCAGGTTTCAGATATGGTAAAGGGTTTGTGAAATATTCAAATCACTTGCTAATTTGGTGCTGTAAGAAAGAAGTGATTCTACTGTAGACTTCATTCAATTTTAACATGGAGACCTGATAAATTACTGTGGATGAACTGAAGGTATTAGTCAAAGAAAATGTAATGCATCTCCTAAAGCACATTTCTACCTGCAGTATCAGTTATGCCACTGAGACTGAAAAAAGGGTGGAGGAGGTGGAAACTGTGAAACAGGAAGTTAGAAAGATTAGTAAAGATGAAGTGAGAAGAGCTTTGAAGAGGACGAAAAATGGAAAGGCTTTTGGTCGTGATGACATACCGGTAAAGGACTGGAAGTGTCTACAGGAGACTGCAGTGGAGTTTTCTACAAAACTGTTCAACATGATCTTGGACATTGAGAAGTAGCCTGAGGATTGGAGGAAAAGTGTACTGGTGCCGATCTTTAAGAACAAGGGGGATGTGCAGAGTTGTAGTAGCTACAGAGGGATAAAGCTGATGAGCCACGCAATGAAGATTTGGGAAAGAGCAGTGGAAGCAAGTTTAAGAGAAGAAGTGATGATTTGTGAGCAGCAGTATGGTTTCATGCCAAGAAAGAGCACTACAGACGCCATGTTTGCTTTGAGAATGCTCATGGAGAAGTATAGAGAAGGTCAGAAAGAGTTGCAATGTGTCGTTGTGGATCTAGAAAACACCTATGAAATGGAGCCGGGGGAGTTTGTATGGTACTGTCTGAAGGAGTCTGGAGTGGCAGAGAAGTATCTTAGACTGGTGCAGGCTATGTATGAGATTGGTATGACAATGGTGAGGTGTGCTGTAGGAGTTACGGATGGCTTCAAGGTGGATGTAGGACTGCATCAAGGGGCTTAGGGATGACTAAGCCCCTTCTTGTTTGCGATGATGATGAATTGACTGACAGGTGAGAAAACCTGGAGAGGAGGAGTTATGCGCTGGAAGAAAGAGGAATGAAAGTCAGTCGTAGAATGATAGAATACACGTAGGTGAATCAAAGGGAGAAAGTGGAACGGTGAGGTTACAAGAAGTAGAGGTGAAAAAGGTCCATGAGTTTAAGTACTTAAGGTCAAATCTTCAGAGCAATAAGGAGTTTGGTAGAGAGGTGAGGAATCAAGTGCAGTCAGGGTGGAGTGGGTGGGAAAAAGTGTCAGGAGGGATCTGTGACAAAAGAGTAGCAGCAAAAGCGAAAGAAAAGGTTTACAAGACAGTAGTGAGACCAGCAATGTTGTTTGGTTTGGAGATGGTGGCACTGACCAAAGGACAGGAGGCAGAACTGGAAGTGGCAGAGTTAGAGATGTTGAGATTCTCTTTGGGAGTGACAAGGATGGACAGGATTAGGAACGAACACATTATAGGAACAGCAAAGGTCAGAGGTAATTTTGGAGACAAAGTTAAAGAGGCCAGATTTAGATGGTTTGGATATGTGCAGAGGAAGGACAATGAATATATTTTTAGAAGGATGCTCAACATGGAGTTACCAAGCAGGAGGCAAAGAGGAAGACCAAAGAAGAAAATTAATGGATGTAGTGAGAGAGGATATGCTGATAGTTGGTGTGACAGAGGAAGATGCAGAGGACAGGGAAAGATGGATGATGATTTGCTGTGGCGACTCCTAGAAAAGCAAGGTAAAGCCGAAAGAGGAAAACAAGACTATAAGTTACACCACTGTGACTTCTGTGAATGGTACTCCTCAGTGTTTCCTCTCTCTCATCACAAGTGAGGCGTAACCAGGTTTTCTCATCCTCAGTAAATATAGATTGCATGCAGCTTAACAGTATATTCTGACATTCTCTGATTACACCCCATTAGTAGAGATCCACTGTTTCTGTTAGCAGTACATGCATTACACATTGTCTTTACTTTGATATAACTAGCTAGCAGGTGCTTAATAATAATTGAAAAATTTTACAGCTGTGAACAACCCTTGTTGGTCTGCACACTTGTGACTGTGTCATGTACGGTTATTTTCTAAATTGTTTAGTCATTCATAAATTAATATGATGCCTTCATTTTTTTGTCCTAACAATAATATTCTTTAATATGTAAGGCAACCTAAAGCTGAAAAATGACTTACAATGTTTTGTTGCCAAATAGATGGCTAATTAATGGATTAATGCTTAATCCACAGTTTCTGCTCTACTGTCCATGTTCACTGATAACAGTTAACATGATTGCTCCAACCCTGTAACTAAACTGAGCACCGATGTTGAACAATCGTATTGTCGTTTCTATTTTTACACTTAAATAATAATGTTTTAAAGAACTTATTTGTCAGTAATTGCAGTACATGCTATGACATACAACCACAAATCACTTTCAAATTACCTGTGATCATGCTCGAAATGATGAGTGGAAGGATGACAAGCTTCAACATACGCATGAGGATCTCTCCTGGGAAGCCGAAGTACTGCTTGTGAAGATTTGACAGGGGCACATACTCTCTTACCATAACACCCAAACCAATCCCTGAAAGATTGAGAGAGACAAGTCAAATAAAACTCAGATTCTTGGTTTCAGCTAAAGCAATGCTATTATATAAGGTCCTGAGATCACAGCGCAGACAACAACAATGCATATGCATTTTTTCTGAATGGGTGAAAATGTCACTGTCATATTATTTTAGTGTGTGTCAGCAAGTTTTAATGCACATCATTTTCTAGCCATAAACCTCACATGTATTCCACTCAGTGATTTTAGTGATGCTCTTTCAAACCTCCATCTGTTATCATGCATACCAGACCACCATTAAAGATGCTAGTTAAACACTGTGATGACACAGCAATCTGTGCATCGCTGCCAGGAACTCACCAGTTCATAAAAAAATATACCTATACTTTGACATCTGTGGATGTGAGGCACCTGATAGAACTTACCAGCACTCTGTCTTTCACAATCAGCTCTCTGTAGGTTCCTTTTCCTACTGACCAACTGTATCTAAAGCAGCAGTATCTCTTACCTAACTGCACTGAAAACATTTTAACCCCCCACAGGCAACCGAAGTGGCTGAACAACCTTCTGCTATAATTTTAACAATTGTGCCACCTGCAGGCGATGAGTTTTCCAGCTGCAGTTTCCTCCTTTTAGATTTTCCCTTTTCTTACATGTTTTGAATGTAACTCAAATTTTGCACCTCTTTACCAGCAGTTATTAAGGAGACCAAATGTGTAAATCCTGAGGACTTGAGGATTTCTATGGTTATCAAAACGTTTGTTGGCTAATGATTTGTCAGTGATTTCTTTTCATAAGGTTTATGATGTTAATGTCTCATTCACTATTTTAATTAAAAATTCTCAAGTTCTGTCTGCAATGTTTACAGCAGTCGCCCATCCAAAATATGAAGTTAATCATTCAAAAAGCACTACTCTGGATCTGGTTATAACACAATCTTTACAAAATAATGAAATCATGATCAGTGGGGGAGGCTCCTCTATACATTTCTATAAAAACACGATTGATAAACATTTAAAAGGGGTTCTTAGTCAACATTTAACAGACATTAGACTGTAATGAGGGTCTGATAAATGAAATGATGTACCTAATGGTTCTACTCAACGACAGTGAAATCTGTAAATTTCATGTTATATTCAGTTTTGGACATTCAGTTGACAATTTTCATCTATAATAATTTAGGGTTATGTTTAACCTATCGCTAACCTAGAACTGGGCAGTGGATATGATATCATTATTGTGATATGAAAAAATATATCAGCTGAGATTTTGGATATCATTATATTGTGATATGATGTGTAATCTTTTCCTGGTTTTAGAGGCTGCTTTCCAATACAATGTTTTGCATTTCATTTTTGCCTAACTGTTCTTATATTTGGAGACAGTGCCATTCCACGTATTACCTGAGTGCAGGATTCAATACCGTAGATCATTACTCCAGTTTGGGATTGGCTTCATTGGCACTGTGTTACACTGGTTCAATTTCTACCTCAAAAACAGAAGCTTCTCTGTCAACATATGCAATCACTCCTTCTTCTCAGCCAGTCTTACCTGTGGAGGCCCACAAGATTCCATCTTAGGTCCCATTCTTTTCTCTCTACACATGCTTCCTCTCAACATCTCCTTTCCCTGCTATGCTGACAACACACCGGAAACCTCAAATCAACATTAATTTGGATGTCACACAGACTCCTTGAAATGTAGACTCAAAACCTCAGGATGTGTTTGACTGGAGAAGTTTAAATACTTGTTACTGGTTAATAGTAAACCTGATTTCAATCTATTTTGCTTCTTAGAAGAGGTACAACACTCTCCATTTGTTAAACAAAACCATTCACAACTGCTAGCATGGAACTTGCTGGGTCTCATTTTGAATGCTGAAACTGTGTTCGCCTTCAGTTCACGGCTGCAGCTATGATACTCAGAGTCACATTCAGGCCATGATTTTCCAACAGCACCAGACATGCAATTTCCTCCCTTCTGATGATGTTATCAGACTCAGCAAACTGTGCAGAGTTCAAAACAGTGACAGTGAGCAGGAGGAAATATGGACTTATGGGAAAATATAAGGTTTAATGCTGGCTTTTTTTTTTTTTTTTCAATGTTTCACTTCAGAGAAAATGTTACTTGTAAAATAATTTTAAAAATTGCCATTCTACAAAGTAACTGTTATCAGTCTGAAAAATTGAGGTCATCAAAGTAAAAGAACAATTGAAGGACAGAGAATGACAACACCTTTTAAAAAAAGGACAAACATTATAACTGCGCGTAAATAGACACAGTGAACTGCCCCCTTGCA
This sequence comes from Mola mola, assembly GCA_001698575.1. Classification (NCBI taxonomy): domain Eukaryota; kingdom Metazoa; phylum Chordata; class Actinopteri; order Tetraodontiformes; family Molidae; genus Mola; species Mola mola. The sequence goes on along the minus strand of KV751349.1, from coordinate 187,650 downwards.
AAGTGATAATCTCCAGACTCTAGTTTTGATAAAGTCTTGCCTATATTCTCAGACTCATCGCCAGATGAAGCCTAACAAAGTTGGCACTGTAAAAAATAAAGCCAGTAACTAATTTAAAATTGTCCTTCACTTGATTATTTAAATACATTTGGACCAAGGCTTCATTAGGCTTTATTTATCCTCAAACCGGCTGCAACTTAATGTGGATAACTGCTCTGAGCAATCATGTCATTGTAATAAACCTAGCATAAAATGAGTTTCAGGTAGCTGAGAGAATAAGTGCAACACAAGATGTCCTTGTTTGCTTAAACAGAAGGAAATATTTGAGCTAGAACCTCAACAATGGTACGAAGTAAAGTGGCTTCTGTTTGGCAACTGACCATCAACACTGAATGCTGACATTGCTGCTTTCACAAGTACAGTACATGAAAAAAAAGATTTTATCATACTATTGGTTTCACAGTATAAAAATGGTGAAAATAGGACAGGGAAAAGAATGGGAGTAAACTAAAGCACGAAATCTTTATAAAACTGTTAACAACCACAAACCTCCACAGGCTAAACAGGATGTCAAGTAGGATAGCTTGTGTAATACAGTTGTGTGATTACTTTACAATGAAATAAAACAGGGAAGATAAGATTCAAGTTGAAGCTTGATTGGACGGCTTCAACTTGCAGTAACTTATCATTTCTATTATTCAATAGAGATCTTCATTTTTTTTTTTTTTAAATGGAGGTTAATCAGTGTATGAGGACATAATTAATTAATTGATTATGTTAATTAATGTAATTTTTGTTCCGTTTCATCGTCCTCCTCTTGAGCTGGTGGTTTCTATACATAACTTATATGTTATGTATAGAAACGTATGTATATTTGTATATGTATGTATATTTTTGTTAATATATGTATATTTATTTTCGTTTTTTGTGTTTTTGATTGTTTGTCTGTTTGTTTCTTTTTTATTTTGATATTAGATATTTTGAGGTTAAATGTCTGTCTGTGGATTTATGACAAGCAATTGCATTACAACCATCTTTGGTGGGTTCTTTTATATAGCTTGGTTTTTGTTTTTGTTTTTGTTTTGTTTTTTTAATCCTACTGGTGCACTTTTTATGTAACTGTTAATGTTTATCTTTGTTTTACTTTATCAAATGCACAAATAAAGTATAAACTAAAGCTCACTGATTAGAGGAGTGAATAGACATTCACTTAGTTTTAACCTGTTATCAAATACAACAAGTGAGAAAGCAATCAGTAGAGTGCATATATGTACCTGTATGTATTTTTGAAAATTGATCCGGATTACAACAAAAAACTAAATTCACCAGGCCCAAGCCACTCCGCAAATTTCATCCAAATATTTGCACAACTTTTCGAAGGTACTTTGTGAAGGTAAAAAATAAAAAATGGCACACTTTCTTAATACAAGCAAGTCTGTTTAACAGCCAGAATTGCTATTGCCACAGAAGTAATTTGCCAATGGATACAATAACATTGTGTGCATACCTCCTAAAAAAAAAATAAAAAATAAAAAAAATAAAAAAAAAACCCCCAAAAAACAATAACAAAAACAAAAACTCAAATACCACTGCTCAGTGTTTGCTGACATGAGGTACAAATTCAAATACTTGGTCCCTGATATAACACTAATATACACAATATTTTTTATTAAAATCAGTCAAGTTTAAGTTAGACCCATGCTTAAATCTAATTTCAACCAAATTTTCCTTTAAAGCTTTAATATTTAACATAATTGATTGCTGAGTCCCATTCTCCTATAGGTTTTCTGGGTCGGTATAAACTGATGATTTGTTTTAGCCTAGCTACCAATGGATCAATATCTATCATGTAACATATTGCTTCTTTAACTTTGAACGTAAATTTGTTCTGTCAAAAGACATGCAGCTCAACCAGTTAGAAATACAAAAATTAATCTCCTTATTCAATTCAAAACGCTAGAAAACTATAAAGCTTATGTTTAGCTCATGTATGAAGCGTGCCCGCTGGGACCCAGATCGAGCCGTCATCACCTGTCCCTTCAGTCTGGTCACGTTTGGCTTTGACACCTCCAGACACAGATGGGGTACAGAGGCTATGTCTTCCACAACACCTCACTCACCACTCAATCTCCATTTTTTTTTTTAATGAAACATAGTAATGAAGTAGGAATATGTGTGCTCTTGAAATCCTTCTCTTGCTCTTTGGTAAATACAGCTGATGCAATGGAATGCTGAAAGAGACAGGGAGGGATGGACATGCAAATAGCAAAGACAATGGCATCAGCTAAAAATGAACGCAGACATACCGAGTAGCACTGATAAAACCGTGGCGATCAGAAGCCAGTTCCTCTTCAGCAAGGCTTTGAAATCCATGCCTCGTCGCTCCCTGTTCCCCATCATGTTAATGGTGTTGCTCATTTGCTAGGAGAGCAGGAAGAACAATGTCCCCCGTGGAGACACAAAAAGACTCCCACGGTCAGGATGTGAGATGCAGGCGACGCAGAGGAGGATGAAGGAGACGCTTTGCTACGCAGCAGAGGATGCTGCTGTCAGATGCTGCTGATGGCCAGCGATGGTGTGTGGGAGGGAGAGGGAGAGAAGGCGAGAGGCAGTAAACCCCTCCTCCACACAAGGTGTCTCACATTTTCTCCTTTATATGTGTTGAGGTCAGAGGAGTTAGAAGCTATTGTGAAATTCATCATTTCGCAAAAGGTTGAAGGAAGCCTGATTTTGTATGATCTCAGTCCAGAGTAGTTTCATAAGATAAATCAATGTAACTGTAATGTAATTTCAGCCTGGAAACCACTAAATATTAGCTTTACCTTACTGTATAGCAAGATCACTAGTGCATTATGAAAGCATTCATAGTGTATAATGGTGCGTTCATAATAGTTTATGACTGCATGCATAAAAAACTAAACTCATGTTCTGATGCACTTTTATTACTAACAGCCATAAAACATAGATGTGACTCAGTGAATTACACCTATTCTTCCTTATGGTGGCCCTGAATTTCAGAAGACAACATCATTTCATTAAACAGAACAACATCTCACAAAACACAAACCAATTTAAAATTTAATTTGTAAAGCCCGAAACACAGATTACAAATTGTTTTACTGGGCTTTTACAAACTGTACAGATGTGACACCCTCTGCCCCTACACCCTCACACTGGGTGAGGAGAACACATGTTCCATAAAATTTCATGTTTTTTGAAATGTTGTTGTTTTTGGAAGGTTGTGTTTTGACCTTCAAGTTCACTGTACATTTTTTTTTATCATGTGTTGATAAATGATTATGAAAATAATGGATATTTTTAAATGCATGAGCATGCATTAGGGTGTGATGGCCACCAGCAGTATCACATTATGACAAAGCATGCATTAATGTAGATGTATTTACAATACGGTGACAAATCATGGTATGGCATCAAATCAAATCAAATTTTATTTGTATAGCCCAAAATCACAATGTACACACTGGGCTTTGACAAACTGTACCGATGTGACATCCTCTGCCCTTAGACCCTTGAACTGGGTGAGGAAAAACTTAAAAAAAAAACCCTAAACAGGGAAAATAAGAAACCTCAGGAAGAACCACAGAGGAGGGATCCTTCTTCCTAGGACGGACAGACGTTCAATAGATGTCACTTGTGCAGAACACAACAACATGATAATAACAGTTTACTTAGAATGTATAAAACATCCATGAGTCCCAGAGTCTGTGGTTTCTATAAATCCAGATGTATAGGAAGTCTAGTGATCTAGATGCAGGTGTACTCTGTTGGTCCAGGAGTCACTGCACTCCATGTAGCAAGGTCTGAGTGTTGCTGATATAGTCACTGAGTCCAAGAGTATGTAGAATCTGTAAATCCAGGGATATGTGAAGTATAGTGATCCAGAAGCAGGTGTAGTCTATTGATCCAGAAGACATTGTGATCTGTGGATCTCGATTTGCACTTGGAAATCCAGCCTAGGATCCAAGTCACAGGATCCAAGTCACAGGATCTCCTGTCCTAATGTGGCCAGGAGGCATCAGGCAGGACCACAGCAGCAGCTCCCACCGCGACCTAGAAAGATCTGCAGGATGAGAAAGCACAACGACTCCAGGGAAGAAGTAAAGTTAGTGTAAGGATATGGACTTTTGGGGAGCAGAGATGGTGTCTGAGTCAGAGGGGGGAGAGAAGAGAGCTCGGTGCCTCATGGAGTGTTCCCCCAGCAACCTAAGCCTATAGCAGCATAAATAAGGGCTAGATAGACCAGCCCTAACTATAAGCTTTATCAAAAAGGAAGGTTTTGAGACTACTCTTAAAATCAGAGAGTGTGTCTGTCTCCCGTACCAAGACTGGAAGATAGATAGAGAAGCCAGTATGGGGGAAATATGGTTTCTGATATTAATTCTAGTCAGTACACGCGCTGCTGCATATTGGATTAACTGAAGAGTTTTTAAAATTTTATTAGGGCAACCTGAAAATAAAGAATTACAGTAATCCAGCCTGGAAGTAACGTGAACTAGTTTTTCTGCATCTTGTTGAGACAGGATGTGCCGGATTTTAGCAATGTTACGGAGGTGAAAGAAGGCGGTCCTTGAAATCTGTTTAACATGTGATTTAAAAGACAGCTCCTGGTCAAAGATAACACCCAGGTTTCTGACAGTGGTGCTGGAGGCCAAGGCAATCCCACCCAGATCAAGTATGTTGTTGGATAATGAGTCTCTAATGTGTTTAGGGTCCAGCACAATGACTTCAGTTTTGTCAGAGTTTAACATCAAAAAGTTATGAGACATACAGTTTTAAATGTCCTTTAGACATGTCTCTAGATTAGCTAACTGATGGGTTTCATCTGGTTTCATTGATCAAATCAAATCAAATCAAATCAAATCAAATTTTATTTGTGATGTGCCGGATTTTAGCAATGTTACGGAGGTGAAAGAAGGCGGTCCTTGAAATCTGTTTAACATGTGATTTAAAAGACAGCTCCTGGTCAAAGATAACACCCAGGTTTCTGACAGTGGTGCTGGAGGCCAAGGCAATGCCATCCAGATTAACTATGTTGCTGGATAATGAGTCTCTAATGTGTTTGGGGCCCAGCACAATGACTTCAGTTTTGTCAGAGTTTAACATTAAAAAGTTATGAAACATCCAGTTTTTAATGTCCTTAAGACATGACTGTAGATTAGCTAACTGATGGGTTTCATCTGGCTTCATTGATAAGTATAGTTGTGTGTCATCTGCATAACAGTGAAAATGTATGGAGTGCTTTCTAATAATTTTACCTACAGGAAGCATATATAGAGTAAATAGTAATGGTCCAAGCACAGAACCTTGTGGGACTCCATGACTAACCTTGTCATATCTTGATGATTCATCATTAACATGAACAAAATTATATCTATCAGATAGGTAGGACTTAAACCATCTTAGAGCAGATCCTTTAATGCCAATTTGGTGTTCCATCCTCTGTAGTAAGATGTGATGATCGATAGTGTCAAAAGCTGCACTAAGATCTAATAAGACTAGTATAGAGATAAGTCCTGCATCAGATGCAGTGAGGAGGTCATTTGTAACTTTTACCAATGCCGTTTCTGTGCTGTGATGCTTTCTAAAACCTGACTGAAACTCTTCAAATAGACTATTATACTGAAGAAAGCCACATAGTTGTTTCGCTACTGCTTTCTCTAGAATCTTTGAAAGAAAGGGGAGGTTGGATATTGGTCTATAGTTGGCTAAAACTTCTGGGTCTAGGGTAGGTTTTTTTAGGAGCGGTTTAATTACAGCTACTTTAAATGACTGGGGCACATAACCTGTTACAAGGGATAGATTGATAATGTTTAGTAGTGGATTTCTAATTAGGGGTAAAACCTCTTTGAGCAACCTAGTAGGTATGGGGTCTAGTATACAGGTTGATGATTTAGATGAAGATAATGTTGTCGTTAGTTCCTTAAGGTCAATTGGATGGAAGCTTTCCAAACACACATCAGGACTAATAACAGCCTCTATAATTCCTGTTGCTGAACTGGAATCTGTGGAGTGTAGGATATTTTCTCTGATAAGTCTAATTTTATTATTGAAGAAGTTCATAAAATCATTACAGGTGAGGGCTCTAGGAATGCATGGTTCAATAGAATGATGGCTCTCAGTCAGCCTGGCTACAGTGCTGAAAAGGATCCTGGGCTTATTCTTGTTTTCTTCTATCAACGCTGAATAGTAGTCTTTTCTTGCTCGGCGAAGGGCCTTCCTGTATACTTTAAGGCTATCCTGCCAGGCCATGTGTGGCTCTTCCAGTTTAGTGGAACGCCATTTCTTTTCAAGTTTATGAGTTTTCTGTTTTAACTTGCGAGTGTTAAGATTATACCACGGAGCTAGTCTCTTTACTGGTTTTGTTTTCTTTTTAACTGGGGCAATGGAATCGAGTGAAGCACGTAGAGAGCCGGCAGTGAAATCGGCAAGGTGATCAAGCTGGGAGGGGCTAAATTTAAGATATGACTCCTCTGTTATTTTGGGATATGGCACTGAAATTAATGCAGAGGGAATAATTTCTTTAAAATTTTCAACAGTGTCCTCAGATATGCATCTGCTATAATAACTAGTGACTCTTGGTTTATAGTTGATGAGCAGAAATTCAAATGTTAGAAGATAATGATCTGATAAAAGCAGATTTTGTGCAGAGACATTTAAATGCTCAATTTCAATGCCATATGTCAGAACAAGATCAAGGGTGTGATTAAAAGTGTGTGTTGATTCTTGTACACACTGACAGAAGCCGAATGAATCTAATAGTGAGAGAAATGCCGTACCAAGGCTGTCGTTTTCAATGTCTACATGGATATTAAAGTCACCTACAATAATGACTTTATCTGTTTTGAGGACCAAAGCTGAGAGAAACTCTGAAAATTCAGATAAAAATTCAGTGTAGGGTCCAGGTGCTCAATACACTATAACAAACATAGTTTGAGTTTTTATGGTTGGATCGGAAATGCTAAGAATGAGATTTTCAAATGAACTAAATTTTTATTTGGGCTTTGGGTTTATTAATAGGACAAAATTGAAAATGGCTGCAATTCCACCACCTCTGCCAGTGTCTCTGGGAATGTGTGTGTTAATGTGACTGGGAGGAGTGGATTTATTAAGACTTACATATTCGTCTTGGCACAGCCAAGTTTCAGTAAGGCAGAATAAATCAATATTGTTATCTGATATAAGCTCATTTATTAATACACCTTTAGATGATAGGGATCTGATATTCAAGAGTCCACATTTAAGTCTCTTTACTTTGTAAGCTGCCTCATTAGTCGTGTTGATTTTCATTAAGTTCCTATGTGAACCCTTGTTATTTGATTTAGTGAATTTAGTACATTTATGTGGACGGTGGACGGACACAGTCTCTATGGGGTTGTAGGTGGATGACTCTAAAGGCAGTGCGGAGAAGCATGTAAGACTGCAACTCTGCTTCCTGGCCTCAACTCTGAATTGCCAATTTGGCTGACTAATAAATCTGGCCATATTTCTAGAAATGAGAGCAGCTCCTTCCCAAGTAGGATGGATGCCATCTCTCCTAATTAGACCAGGTCTTCCCCAGAAAGTTTGCCAATTATCAATGAAACCCACGTTGTTTGCTGGACGCCACCTCGACAGCCAGCGGTTGAATGAAGACATGCGACTAAACATGTCGTCACTGGTCAGAATAGGCAGAGGACCAGAGAAAACTACGGAGTCCGACAGTGTTTTGGCAAAAGCACACACTGACTCAACATTAACTTTAGTGACTTCCGACTGGCGTAGTCGAACGTCATTACCGCCGACATGAATTATAATCGTACTGTATTTACGTTTACTCTTTGCCATCAGCTTTAAAGTTGATTCCACGTCGCCCGCTCTGGCCCCTGGAATACATTTGACTATGGCCGCTGGTGTGGAAAATGTCACGTTACGCAAAATAGAGGTGGTTTCTCAGTGGGTGTGTCACTGAGTGGGGAGAATCTGTTGGAAACGTGAACAGGTGCGTGGTGAACTGTGGGCTTCCTTCGAACAGTCATCCACCTTCCCTGGTTTTCCGGCTGCTCGGGAGCTGCTGGGGGGCTCAGAGGAGCTGCTCTCAGTCGACCCATACTGGCTAATTGGGGCTGGTTAGCTAGCGAAGCTACTGGTTTGGTTTGCAAGGTGCGAATCGTAGCCTCCAAATCACTAAGCCTCGCCTCCAACGCAGCAAATAAAGTACACTTAATACACGTACCATTATCACTAAAAGAAGCAGAATAACTAAACATTTGACACACTGAGCAAGAGAGAAGTGGAGAGCGAGAGGGAGAAGCCATCTTTGTGCGTCAAGTACACTACCTGAGTTGGTTATCGCGACACAGAACGGTTGTAAGACTACTGACACAATTCACTAAAATGAGAGAGGGCTGATGGTGCTTAAGTACAGGGGTTTACACTTTTAGACAGCAGTTAAACAATTAATGTCGTTAAAAACCCTCCCAGATTGTTAGCAAGGTACAGCAAGACGACCAGACACGGACAACAGGAAGTGACGCAATTCACTTATCGCAGGCATGCAGTACTATAGCACACTATGAGTCCCTACTTTGGCTGGACTTTAACCTTATCCTTGCAATATGGCATTTGTTTATCCTAGCAAGAAATAAACTTGTGACAAACCTGGATGAACTCATCTGCACTTACAATGTGCGGCAACAACATGACACAGACAAAAACTTTTTTTTACCTAATGTGTGAGATTTTGAAAGTCAATATAACAGCAAGCAACTATTTGAAATATATATATATACTCTATAATGGATGGATGGCATCCCAAGGAGAGAAGAAGTGATATTGTGTCTGCTGTAATATGAGCTTTTCTGTTTGCTTCAGTAGCCTGGTTGTCGAGGAGCTACAGCACATTGGTATATTATGGAGTGAGACTTGACGTAAGTGTTGTCAAAAAGCTCTTTACCATACTGAATATTCCACTAATCTACAGTGATGGAAAAACATCTTGAACAGTCACAATTTTTTCACGTTTCGTTTTTTTTTCGTTTTCTGCTGCTTATCCGGGTCCGGGTCGCGGCGGCAACATCCTGAGCAGGGAGATCCAGACACTTCTCTCCCCGGCCACTTCCACCAACTCCTCCGGGGGGACACCAAGATGTTCCCAAGACAGCCGAGAGATATAATCTCTCCAGCGTGTCCTTGGTCTGCCCCGGGGTCTCTTCCCGGATGGGCATGCCCGAAACACCTCCCCAGGGAGACGTCCAGGAGGCATCTTGACCAGATGCCCGAACCACCTCAACTGGCTCCTCTCAACACGGAGGAACAGTGGCTCTTCTCTGAGCCTCTCTCGGATGTCCGAGCTCCTCACCCTATCTCTAAGGCTAAGTCCAGCCACCCTGCGAAGGAAGCTCATTTCGGCCGCTTGTATTCGCGATCTCATTCTTTCGGTCACTACCCAGAGCTCATGACCATAGGTGAGAGGAAGGATAATTGTCAGGGCCTTGTCTTTGTCTAGTTAGTTCTGTTTACGGTTTTATTTTGATAGTGTCTCATCCTTGTTTTCCTGTCAAAGAAAGCTGCCCCCCCCCCCCAACCCTCTTGTGCAAGATTGTCTTGTTCCCTTGTGACAGTCCATCAATTCCAAATATTTGTTTGTTCCTCGTGCCTGACTAGTTTATGTATTTTCTGACCTGAGTATTTAGTCTGCCGTTTTGGATACTTTTTCCTGCTCTGACCTAGTTTTCTGATTAAATAATATTGACTTTTAATTGGCTCCATGTTTGCATTTTGAGTCCAGCCTGAATCTGTACTTGATAATAATTATGTGATCACTAATTCGTTCAGTGCATGTTGGTGTACAAATATGTTCTAACTCACCAGTCTGTCCTCACTAAACATGTTGACTGATTTGTTTGTCTAAAAATGTAAAGTGATGACCATAAAATTGGTTTGCACTGATCTGTTCTGAGGGCATACTGGAACTGGAGTTCCTGGTAATTTAAGTTAATATAATATGAATAATTACTTAGAACCTGATTGCTTGCTCTGCAGCTGTTTCTATGCTGAGGTCTGGCTGCGGCAGATCAGGACTGTACAGTGCCTGCATGTATCAATATCAGACTAAATACTGTTTCTACCATCGATGTTTCAGGAGCTGATGAAAAACATACTGACCACTCTACAAAAAGCGGGGGAAATGACTTGTCTTCCCTTAAAATATATGCAAGTTTGAATTCATAAAAAGCTCTATTTTTTATACTACAATGTAAAAGATTTTACTAAAAGCATTTTACTATTGCCTATTTAAAGTGAAACAAAGTATCCAAGTAGTGTTATTGTTCCCATCACTGTCACATAGATCACGTTACATTTTCCTCTAGGGTACAGATCAGGACAAACGTTTATTCAGTCATTCAATGTATAACGGAGACATGAAAGGTAATTAAAAAATAAATAAATAAAAAAAATAGTGTCTGATAGAACAGTGCCAGATAGAAATGGTGGAGATTTTGTGGCTCCTGGCAGAATTACATTGTGAAAAAGAAAATGATCTGTTTTTATTGTAGCACAATTATAAGTTTCGTACTTTTGATGAAGCGGAGTAGCAATATGAAAAGAAGCATACAGTTGTAACACTCAACTAAAACGTAAAGCCACATTCCACCCAGAGGGGCCACAGGGAAACATTTAGAAGCATAGCATCAAGATCCATTTTCTTTCTCTTCAGCTGTCATCTGGTACCACAGCACCATCTTGTGTAGAAAAATATGACAGACAAATGAATCGCTGCTGTGATGTTTCACATGTGAGACTAGTGCCAGGGTTGAGTTGGAGACTTAATGTTAATGCTTGACCTTGGCAACATCTGTTGGACAACCTCACGTTCCATTTATGGAACTTTCATTTTTATCAAACACTCCTCATCTGACTTACTCAGAAAGCTCTTGAAAGGTTCTGAAAGTAAGTCAGAGTTCAGATAAGGTTTAAAGTCATAGCTGGGTCCAGATGCAATGATTTGGGCAAGTGTGAATGAGTATAAAGGTTTGTACGTGGAATATCAGGGGATCTAATAATGCTGTAAAGAGAAAAAGAAGATAAAATCCGAAACAATTTTTGCAGGAAACACACTTAAATGACGACGAACACAAGAAATATCTCAGGGAATGGGTTGGCCAGGTTTACCTTTCATCTTACTCAGCAAACAGGAAAATACTCAAATACCTTCTATTTTGAGCTACAGACTCTTACTAGGATACCGAAGGAAGAGTTATTTTAGTTAAAGGGGTGAAAGTGTTTTTTTTCAGAAATGTTTATGCTCCTAATACCCAAGATGAGGATTTTTTTGCCCTGCTTCTTAGTCAGCTTTGTGGAACAGATTCCCACAATATGATAATAGGAAGTGATTTTAATTGTATTCTAGATAGGCCTCCACTCCAAAATACTCAATCTAAAAATGCCAGGGTGATGGAAAACATTATTAAGGAATTGGATCTTCTAGATAGCTGGAAACTTATACTGTAAATCCTGTTCACAAACCTATACATATCATTCTTTGGTGTCATAGTATCTAGTCGATCTAGTACAGTAGTCTGATATAGGCCACATTGCTCTTTCGGATCATATGCTATGATGATGCAGTCGTTCAAACCTGTAGAACGGCCATTCTCTTGAAAGTTGGACATGCAATTATTCCTGGATAACAATTTCACTAAATTTTTGGAAGAACAGACAGATCTATGTCTAAAATGTAATGATATGGATATGGATGACTCAAGAATTGTATGGGAGGGTTATACAGCCTATATGAGAGGCATGATTATTTCATATACAAGCTGGAAAAAAAGGGCGGGTAGCTGAGCAACTTGAAAAGAAAATTTAAGAATTTGAAGAATAATATTATGCAACGAAATCAGATGATGTTTTGGTGGAACTAAAGGCACAGAATAGCATTAGATGATCCGATGACGAGTAAAGCTGAAAAAGATATTTTATTTGCTAAACAGAGAATCTTAGAATTTGGCAACAAACCTAATCAATTGATAGCATGACTGGCAAGGAATGCCCCAACTAAATCTTTCATTTCGGTAATACAAAATGAGACAGAGAATCAGAATCAGAGTCCTTTTTATTCTTCATTTTACAAGTGTACAATGAAATTATAGCAGCAGTCTTGACCACTCTCTGGAGTCTCTCTCTATCTGCCTCGGTGCATTGGGGGAACCACACTGTAGCTCAGGACACTCTCAATGGAAGAGCGCTAGAAGGTCACCAGCAGCCTCTCACAGATGTTATTTTTCCTGAGCACTCTCAGGAAGTGCAGACGCTGCTGTGCCTTGTTGATGACAGCTGAGGTGTTTGCCGACTAGGAAAGGTTAGCAGAGATCATGTGCCCAGGACGGTGAAGGTGTGGACCTGGACCCTCTCCATGCAGTCACCATGTATGAACATGGGGGGATAGATAGTTATATAATTATACTATAATTTCGTAGTACACTTGTACAATGACGATAAAAAGGATTCTGATTCTGAAGAGGGGGGACAGATCTGACTTGTGTTTCCTGATCCAGGATAATTTATTTGGTCATTGTGGTATTCAGAGACAGGATGTTTGCTGAACACCACTCAGATAGTTTCAGGACCTCATCCCTATAGGCAGACTCGTCTCCCCCTGTGATTAGTCCCACCACCTTGGTGTCATCTGCAAGCTTAATGATGGTGTTGCTGGAGTGGGTGGGTCTGCAGTCAGTGGTGTAGAGAGTATAGATCAGCGGGCTCAGCACACACGCTTGTGGGGAACCTGTGCTCAGTGTCCGGGTGGAGGAGAGGCGGGGGCCGAGTTTGACTGTCTGGGGTCTGTTCGTGAGGAAGTCCTTAATCCAGGAGCAGGTGTATGGGGGAGTCCTAGGTCAGACAGTTTGCTGACCAGGATGTCAGAGATGATGGCATTAAATGCTGTGCTAAAGTCAATGAAGAGCATCCTGACATAGCTCTCCCGGTGTTCCAGGTGGTAATTTGTTTATTGTGACTGATAATAGCGAGAGAGCTATGCTAGTGTTAGTATCAGGTGGTGTGGAAACAGCCATTATTAGCACGAATGTTAGCTCTCTGGGCAGAAAAAATAACCAGTGCCAAATGAATGGCCTTCAAATTAATGATAGATTTAAAAGGTTTTATGAAAAATTATGTAGGTCAGAGACTGACATAGGTAAGTTAAAAGAAGGACAAATTCTAAACCGTTTGATTGTACCACAGTTATCAGAAGATCAAGCTAATTTATAGTAATACCCCATAACATTATTAGAAATTTACACATCTATATCCTCACTCCAGTCAGGTAAAACCCCTGTAGAAGATGGATTTCCAGTTGAGTTTTAAGTATTGAAATGCAATATTAACAAATTGTTGCTAAGAGTTTTAATAAATCTTTTGATTTGAATTTCCAGAATCTTTCTATGTTGCTAATATAAATATATAAAAAAGTGAAAACCCAGAATTATGCTCTTCATACCAGCCAATCAGTTTGCTTGGGTGAGACATGAAGATATCCAAGGTGTTGGCCCACAGGTTTGAGCACGTTAAGACTTAGATTATAGATCCAGATCAGACTGGGTTTATAAAAGGCCGAATCTCCAACAACCTCAAACAACACAACACAATTATTTAATATTATCCTTTATCTCAACCACCTTCAAATTCCCTGTGCCATATCAATAGACGCCAAGAAGACCTTCGATCAAATTGAGTTGGAATATTCTGTATGTTTGAAGATTTGAATAGATTTGGCTTTTGATCCTCCCCTTTTTTTTTTTTTTTTTGCACTGGGCTAAAGTGTTATATAAGAAGCCTACAGCATCCGTTTTGACAAATGGTCATGCATAAGCACCATCTAAATTATCAAAAGGCACAGCCCAAGGAAGTCCAATATCATCAATACTATTTGCCCTGGCTATAAAGCTGCTAGCAATAGCTACTGGACAAAATCAAACTATACTTAGCACAAAAAGTAAGGAAATTTGTGTTCGGTTGATCATTTCATTGTTGTAACGATGAATCTTGCCAATAAATCTTATACTGTTGGAAAGCCCATTTATTTCCCTTTTAAACGGTGCCGCATTTTTACGGAAAATGCATTTGTTGGACAAGCAGCAGAATTGAGTATGTGGATTGTGCTCATGAAAAATTTGTCAAATCTTCTCCTACCAATGCCAAACAGCTTATTCTGCTATTGACTCTTGTTTGGTGTTGTTTATTGGATTGGATGATTGAAGTCTGAAGAAACAAAACATAATGGCAACTTAACAATTTATGTAACAAACAGGGGCCTCAGTAGCATATGGAAGAACCATACACAGCCACAAGAGCCTGGCACCTCCTCCTCATGCTGGTCACACATTGTTGTGGGAAGGCATCTTACATACTAAGTACTCAATAGGAGCCTCTAAATTGTCCTAAGTGTAATATAATCTCAGGGACTGGGTTTCATTGTCTCTGGGAGTGTAATGAAATTGAATTGAATTGGCAGGCAATATGTACAGAAATGAATTTGGTGATAAGACAGCAACTGTTTCCAAGCCCACTATTATTCCTCTTAGGGTTTATACCAGATTCTCTGAAGGCACACAAGGAGAGAATTTGATTTCTCTTAATGCTGGCTAGTATCAGGTACAGGCTTAGGAGGATTCAAAGATGCAGAGACTCACAGGGAAGTTCTTAATGAAAATCGTTTTAATCCAAAAATGGGTCGACACTGGGAGAGGTGCAGTTTAAGGGGACAGGCAAACTCAGTAGTTGTGGAACAAAACAAGATCAAACCACGAGCAACTGACAAGAAATTAACACGGAACTGCTCACTGGGAAGACAAGACAATGTGGCAGAGGAGTAGAAGGACACAGGGTTTAAATACACAGGGAATGGGTAGACAATTAGACACTGGTGAAACACATTGGGGAGGAGAGGCAATCACACACACCCGAGAGAGAGGACTTGACAGGACATAGGAATTAAGATTAATAAAACTTCAAAATAAAACAGGAAACACCAAATGACCCTAACAGACAGACACTTAATGCTATCGGACCCTGACAGCTAGAAAGGCTGTATTGCTTTGCAATGGCTGTAATTACTTGGCTGTAATGCAAAATGGGTTGGGACTGACTCCCCCTCTGCTTAATATTCTCTGATAACTGATGTTATTAAGCTCCAGGGGTACTCCAGTAGGTTGAGGTACTGCATTATTGGGAGGCTTCATCTCTTTATAACAGAGTGGAAGGGAATTGTGGAACTCTTTTCAATCAAGTGTACATTGGAATGAAGCTAATTGAAGGTCTGGGTTGACGGTTTGCTTTGTTCATGTACAACAATATGTCTTGACATCCTTGTAATCTTTTTTGCCTTTAATTGAATGCTCTATTTGGTGTTGTAGATATACCATGTTTGTATTCTGTACACATAGCTGAATTTCTGTTCTCTTTTTGAAAATTGATTAATAATAAAAAAAAAAAGATTCTGAGAGTTATGCTGAAATTACTTTGTTAAGAAGGAGTCTAGTCATTTTAAATGTTAAAAAATTAATTCTATATACAGTACAATGTCACAATGTATACACTTTGGATGCTCATTCCCAAACATAGACTTCTTAAAAACATCATCAAGTAGTGTTTTAAAATTTGTGGTCACAACGTTTACAGTTTACAATGTATTTTTGAAATTGCTATAGTAAAACAAGCAAACAAACAAAAAGGAATAAGAAAAAACGAAAAAAATAATACATGAATATAATTATGGTTTGGGTAAAAAGTAGAAGAGCTCAAGACTTTATTTCTGGATCCCGTTAAGTTATTCGAAGTTTGTTCAAGGTAGTTTCGTTCTCTGCTCTCACATTAATCACCATTAAACGTTTCTGACTCGTCTGATTTATTCTGAGTCCTCTTTGATTGGCTCCAGGCACAGACACCGGGAACCACTGTGTTTAAGCAAATATATTTCGAATAATTAAGCATACGTTTTAAAACATGATGTTTCATGTTTTGCTTGGCCGAATGTTCCGTTATTTTGACACTTCTGTGTCAGAACGAACAAATCAAAAATATCAGGGTAGCTGGCTTGGCCTATACAAAATACAATGTGTCCCATAAACCCGTGTTACTTAAAAATGTTTTATTTTGAAGGGTACGACGGAAGTCCCTGGCCTTATGTGGTCCGCGTACATTGACCGCATATCTAACTGAGCCAGTCGCCCAGAGGAACGGAACAGGTGTTGACTGTCGGAGCCGATATGAGAGGAAGTCAATTGTGTTAATCTGTTAGTCACCCGGTGTGGAAGGCCGCTGTGCAGCATCATCTGATTGAACGGGATTATCGGATTTGGCGCGGGCGCTTCTGTCTCTACCTATACGCCATCGATAGATAGCTAGCTAGCTAGCTAACTAAACTCAACCCGCTAACTTCACCAGTCTAAGACGGTTTAAAGGAAGAACAGTGTGGCGAAAGTGGGGCCTCCATCTAGTACGACTCGGGTTGACTTGGAGAGCATAGCACCTCGTTTTATTTCGGTAGAAATATCTTCCTAAAATGGGTGAGTAGACACTTATCTAACCTGCCCACTCTGCGTCGAGTTAGCTAACAGGATTTTACCATTCTGTTTAAACCGCAGATTTTTCAAATGAAGTCGCTCGCAAGGAGTTACAAATATTTGAAGATTGACGTTATATATCATGTATTGACGTTACAAATAACCCGATTTGCCTACATAGTTTTCTGTTTCTAATGTTAACATTAGTCATGAAAAGCTGACTAGCTAAATCATGTGTGCGTGCTCATGTACGCGCCTGTCAGCTTCAGTTTTCGGGTGGGGTAGCCTCCCTGACTCTCCATCCCCTTGCCATCTGGTCGTGGTCAGGATTTTTTTTCCCCTTTTACCAGTCCTTTTACCAGTCCTCGCTTAGAAAATATGTACTTGCATCACCTTCGTTCTTGTTCCTTGTAATTCAGCAGGGACTGTAAATGGCTTGAATGTCCCAGTTGCTAAATGAATGTACAACCCCTGAAATGGCAGTGTGGTTGATGGTGTAGATGGCAATCCTCCATCTCCACAGCTGTTATGCAATATGATACAACAACCCAGGTTGTGTTGCTGTTTATGCAGCATTGTGCAGGTCACAAGCCACTGACAGCTGATAACTAGGTCACTGTAACAGATTTCCTTATGTAATCAGAATCAGAATCAGATTTTATTGCCAGGTATGTGTAAACATACTAGGAATTTGACTCTGGTGTTTTATGTCTTGGGCATGTGAAGGAAAGACAAGGAAAATATAAATAAATATATATACATATATACATTGACATTTGAAAGTGGAATGTTGTACAGTAGTGCAGTAATGTGCAAGTGTGCAGATGTTCATGAGGTTGACAGTTGGCTTATGGAGAGATCTGGGAGACAGCCTGGGGGAAGAAACTGTTTTTGAATCTGGTGGTTTTGGCGAACAGAGCTCTGTAGCGCCTACCAGAGGGAAGCAGTCTGAACAGTTTGTGTCCGGGATGTGAGGTGTCTGCAGCGACTGTACCTGCCCGGTTCCTGACTCTGGACCTGTAAAGGTCCTGAATTGAAGGCATGTCGGCCCCAGTGATCTTCTCTGCGGACCTTATAGTCTGTTGCAGTCTGTTCCTGTCCTGTTTGGTGGCCGATCCAAACCAGACAGTGATGGAAATGCAGAGGACAGACTGGATGATGGCGGTGTAGAAGATGTCCAGCAGCTCCCGAGGCAGGTTGAACGTCCTCAGCTGACGCAGAAAGTACAAACTCTGCTGGGCCTTCTTCCTGACAGAGTCTATGTGGGAGGTCAACTTCAGGTCCCGGGAGATTGTGGTTCCCAGGAACTTGAATGAGTCCACACTACACACTGTTCTGTTGAGGATTGTCAGGGGGGTTAGGGTGGGCAGGTTCTTCCTGAAATCCACTGTCATCTCCACAGTCTTGAGCGGATTCAGCTCCAGGTGGTTCTGACCACACCAGACGACCAGTCGGTCCACCTCGTGCCTTTAGGCAGACTCATCACTGTCCTGGATGAGGCTGATGACCATTGTGTCATCTGCAAACTTTAGAAGTTTCACAGACGGGTCATCTGAGGTGCAGTCGTTGGTGTAGAGGGAGAAGAGCAGCTAGGAAAAAAAACACCTCTGGGGAGCGCCAGTGCAGATGGTACGGATAGAGTTTTTTATCTGTGCCGAGCCTGACAGGTCAGCCAGCCCTGTTTAGGTTTTTTTAAGATCTAGTCAGTAAATGCAGCCGACAATTTAGCTGTATAGACATTGTCATAAGCATCATACTGCCTTATATTGTGCCGGATTTTTGATTGCATCAATAGGTCCCCTACATGGGTGATCATGTGTAGCAGCTGAAGAATATACGGCATGCAACTCTATGAAACATTTGTACACACCACCCATAGTAACAACTTAAATTGAAGACATAGTCTCTGTATGATGGTAAAATGTAATAATCTCCAATTAGTTTCTTTCACTGATTAATACAAATAACAAAAAACACTAGGATAGTCAAAAAAAGACTCCTATGATGATGACTACCAAAGACTTGTACACTCTGTATGGATCCAATACCAGGACCCTGCCCTGGAGCCAGGCCTTGGGAAGGCTCCATAAGCGAGCTTCTGGTGGCCGGGCTTTTGCCCATGGGGTCCGGTCAGACTCAACCTCGAGAGGGAGACATGGATCCGTCCTCTTGTGGGCCCACCACCCACAGGAGTAGCCATAAGGGGTCCGGTGCTATGTGTACCGGGTGGCAGTCAAAGGCAGACGCCTTGTCGATCCGATCTCTGGTTGCTGAACCTGGGTATTCGGACATGGTATTACCTAAGCCTCCCTGGGAAGGTCAAATCAAGGGTGCTGGAGAGGAGAGTCCGGCTGTTAGTTGAATCTCGTATTCAAGAGGAGCAATGTGGTTTTGTGGACCAGCTCTGTATCAAGGGTACTGGAGGGGGCATGGGAGTTTGCCCCAACAGTCTACATGTGTTTTGTGGATCTTGAGAGGGCTTATGACTGTGTCCCTCAAGGTGTCCTGTCGGGGTTGCTCTGGGAGTATGGAGTAGATGGCCTTTTGTTACGAGCCATTTGATCTCTGTATTGTTGGAGCCAGAGCTTGGTTCGCATTGCCGGAATTAAGTCAGACCCATTCCAGGGCTGCTCTTTGTCATCAGTTCTGTTCATAATTTTCATGGACAGAATTTCTAGGTGCAGCCAAGCGGCGGAGGGAGACGAGTTTGGTGGCCTCCGGATTCCGTCTCTGCTATTTACAGATGAAGTGGTCCTGTTGGCCTCATCGAACAGTGACCTCCAGCTCACAATTACACGGTCTGCAGTCAAGTGTGAATGAGGATCAGTACCTCGAAATCTGAGGCCATGGTTCTCAGCTTGAAAAGGGTGGATTACCCACTCCGAGTCGGGGAAGAGTTGCTTCCCCAAGTGGAGGAGTTCGAGTATCTTGGGGTTTTGTTTATGAGTGAGGGGTAAATGGAGCAATAGATTGACAGACAGATTGGGGCGGCATCTCCAGTGATGTGGATGCTTAAGCGGTCTGTTGTGTTGTAGAGAGAGCTGAGCCAGAAGGTGACTGGTAAAGTCAATCTATGTTACAACTCTCACCTATGGTCATGAACTCTAGGTAGTGACCGAAAGAATGAGATAGCGAACACAAGCTGCCGAAATGAGTTTCCTTCGCAGGGTGGCTGGGCTCAGCCTTAGAGCTTGGACATCCGGGAGGAGCTCAGAGTAGAGCCGCTGCTCCTCCACGTTGAGAGGAGACAGTTGAGGTGGTTCGGGAATCTGGTCAGGATGCATGCTGTGCGTCTCCCTGGGAGAGGCTCTCTGCTGGCTTTGGAACGTCTTGGTGTCTCCCTGGAGGAGTTGGTGGAAGTGGGTGGGGAGAGGAACATCTGGATCACCCTTCTCAGACTGTTGCCCATGCAACCCGGAGCCAGATAAGCGGCAGGCAGCGAACGAACGAACAAACTATGATCTTCTCATTGTTTGTCCATAACTTGTGAAGGATGAGGAGCACTTAAAAATCATTGATTCTACAGTGAATACATGACTTTTACTTCTAATGGAATAAAGAAAAGAAGAAAAAACACTTAGGTAGGAGAGCTGGCCGTAAACTCAAGAAGAGAGGGGGGGTTTATCTACATTTGACTCAGGTTCTGTGGCACAGTGGTGCAGTGGTTAGTACTGTCGCCTCACAGCAAGAAGGTCCTAGGATCGATTCCGGGTCAGGGCGTTTCTGTGCGGAGTTGTATGTTCTCCCTGTGGCTGCGTGGGTTCTCTCCGGGTACGCCGGCTTCTTCCCACAGTACAAAAACATGCAAACTGGGGGTAGGTTAATTGGTCACTCTAAATTGCACCTACGTGTGAATGTGAGTGTGGATGGTTGTTTGTCTATATATGTCAAGATGAGATAGGCCCCCCCCCTGCGACCCCTAACAGGATAAGCGGTAGAAAATGAATGATTCAGGTTCTTCATATCAATATGAAGGCAAAATATTAGTCAGCTTGGGAAATTGAGTCAAATTCTCGATAATTAAAAAAAAAAAAAAATTAGGGATGACACCATTGGCAGCGTAATGTTAAGATCAAAAATTGGCTGATCTGCTTATTCTCTCTTTAGGGATTTAGAGGGAAAAGGGCCTTTTCAGTTGAGACTATGTCACACACTGCTTGTTATGTCACTATTTTAGAGATGCAATACTCTTGAATGAGCTTGAAACATCAACAATTTAATTTATCCATTATAGCACAGGATTTAATTAAATAACACACACAGATGTATGTTTGAGGAAACGTTGTCCTTAATATTTAGGCAAAAGCAAAACAGACATTATAAAGAACTTTATACCAATAGCACAAAGTAATAAATAAATGGTTGGTAGAAAAATGACTTTTTATCTATTTATCTATCGTTATTTATCTATTTATCAATTCAGTTAATTTAAACTAAATTGATGGTTCAGTTCATATTATGATTTTTGAGTCAAGTCACATGAGATTATCATTTTTTGAGCTGCTTTGGTGTAAGTGGAGCTGTGAAAAGAAAAGCACCTGGTCATCCCTGAAGATGCACTAAAAAGTCACAACACTTTCCTCTATTTTTGTTATTGTAAGCCTAGTTTCCTAGTTTTCCCAGTCACTTTTAGAGTAAATCACAACATGTGACTGTCGTCTTGATCTTTTAACTGCAGCTTTAGATTAGTATTTAAGAAAATATTTCTTTAAAAAGTAACTGCAGCAAAATTCAGGGTAATTAATTTGCTAACCACATTTTTTGATCTGTGGGCAGCAATATGGACAGATAACAGATTAATGAAGCCATTACTCCCCTACCATACATCCATATTAAAGAAACTCCCAAATAACTAAACATCTTATGGAGTTTCTGACAGAAATATTTAATTATCCCTCCTGGTCTCATACCTCTCTCTTTCTGTGTTGGTTGGTAAAAGCTGGAAACGTCCCAGTACACATTGCACAGATGTCATTTATGGAGTTACAGAAGATAGTAGAAAATCTTTATTTTTGGTACACTTTCTGAAGGTGGTTAAGATGTGGTTAAGATGTGGCCCATTTGTTCTTCCAGTGAACTCTACATTTTAGAAGACATTGTTCGCTTCCCAAAGAACTGGATGTTAGGCTCAAGTATCTGCATCAAGTATTTGCATCAAGGGCCGCATACCCTTGTTGGCCTTTTCAGCTCATCAATATTTCTCAAAGTTAAAAACCTTTTGAATGTTTCTTTAATTCCTGTGTTTTCAGACAACTTAAGTGACGCCTTGGAGAAGCTGAAGCTAGCGTCTATGGGCAGCGCCATTGATAGCGTAGAGAGCTGCCTGGATTGTCTGCTGAAAGCACTCGCCAACAGCAGTGAGTAGAGTGTTATTTTTATCTACTGTTTCGTAATTTTGTACCTCCTTTTCAGAATTTTTGATAGACGTTTCTGACTGTGCCTACTCTTGGCCTAGTAACATGTTCTATATTGCTCAAATAAAAATACTTTTTTTTTTTAAACCTTCTCATGATTTAATATATGCATGTTAGGTTGATCATGTTGTACATGTATGTTATGTATGTATGTTAAAACACTGATTAAAAGCCGAGTCCCAGTTAAATACTGGTCCCTACTTACCCAGTATAGGCATGTTTTCGCCAAATCCTCCTATGTTTCAGTACGATGAACATCACTGTGCATCATTTCACCATTTAACCACACAAACACCTCATGAGATTTACAATAAACTCATAAACTTCAGGCTTCGGTTACAACACAGTCTCTTTCTAACTTCTATTCATTTTAATAACCTACAAATAACTACAAACTACACAATAAGCGAGTCACTTCTCAGCCAACTTTGAGCTAAAGACAGGATCGACATAAATCAAACTTTGATATTAAGTATGAGTGTTTTCATTAATTACA
The DNA here is from genome assembly GCA_001698575.1 of Mola mola. Lineage (NCBI taxonomy): Eukaryota > Metazoa > Chordata > Actinopteri > Tetraodontiformes > Molidae > Mola > Mola mola. Next base: position 165,178 of record KV751349.1, on the reverse strand, counting down.
AACACTGCTTTTAGTAATTGATTTTTTTTTTGTGTACAACTCAGTAATTAAGCAGTAACAAACATTGCAGCATATTTAATCAGCAAAGCTAAAATCTGTAAGTGTGAACTTGACAGGACAGAGGAAAAGCCAGAGGAAACCAAAAATTAACTCATAGCTTTTAAAATATCTATTTATAGACTGCACAGTTGGAACTCAGGCCCATGTTATCTGTGCAAGAATACATGTAAATATAGATGTTGATACTTTGTCAGTATGCTATGAAATTGTTAGATCGCTTAGATTCCCCACAGCTTTTTCGTTTGGTGCTCACTCTATAAAACAAATCAAAGTGTAACTAACTTTGTTACTGCATGAAATAGGTTTTTATCGTAACTAAGTCTTAAACCTCTGGGTTTTGAACATACAGGCTCTTGTCCCAAATAAAGCTTGGGAATATTCATTGACTGAAGCAAATAAATGACTGGGCTTTTAGTTTTATCATATATTCAATAGACCTATGACAAATGTTGTTAATATTAGTCAACTCTGAGCAGTTGTCTGAAACTTATTTAAAGTAATCTGACTGTTCGTCTCATTGTCTTTTTTTTTTTTTGCCAGCAACAACCTTGCTGGTTAAAACAGTGATATTGCTATAGCTTTGATAATGTAAGTACATAAGAAATTTGTGTATGAATGGGATTAACGTTAATCCTGTCCAACAGACAACGAAGCCAGTACGAAGATCCAGGAAATGGGAATTCTTCCCCTGCTCCCCACCCTGCTAAACCCCCAGTCCTCTTGCACCCCTAAAGTAGCCAACATCATCGCTGAGGTGGCCAAAAATGGTGAGGCTTGGTTTTCCATCCACTCAGGAAAATCTTGATTTTTCAGCCTTTCATTTGACAATAATTAATTTTTGCACTTGTTCTTACACTTGTTTTTTTTTTTTTTTTTTTTACATTATCTTTGTGAAAACATTATTTGGTGGAACAATGTGTCTGCGTGGGTTCTCTCCGGGTACTCCGGCTTCCTCCCACAGTCCACAAACATGCAAAACTGGGGGTTAGGTTAATTGTTCACTCTAAATTGCCCGTAGGTGTGAATGTGAGTGTGGATGGTTGTTTGTCTCTAAATGTCAGCCCTGCGATTAACTGGTGACTTGTCCAGGTGTGTACCCCGCCTTCCCTCGAAGGTGCTGAGATAGGCTCCAGCACCCCACCCCCCCGCGACCCCTAACAGGATAAGCGGTAGAAAATGGATGGATCTTTCAATGTTTGATTGACAGAGCATTTCGACCAGGGCTGGTTTTAACTGCTCTGTGGTATTTCAGAGTTAAGCTGTCGCTGACTAGCCTTCTTATGAAAGGAATCAAACCAGTGCATAACTGCAGTGTCAGACAGCTCCCGTTTTCCATAATGCCTTTGTGTGAGTAAAGGAAAGTAGAAAAATAGCACTCGGAGCAAGAAAAGTTCAAGGTAATAAATGGATCTTAAGCAACTTACAAGACTGCAGCTAATGATCACTCCGCAGCAGTTTGCCAGGCTTGGCAACAACCCGCTAGCATTTATCTGTCATTGCTTCCGGAAATGTCTGAAAGTAGCCCAGTGACTGCTGTGCTAAAGACAACTCCTTTTTGTGTGACAGTTTGAACTGATGTGATTGTTTAAAGCTGCAACAGGAGAGTCTTAATATAAAAACATATTTGACTAATTAGCCTAAATCACAAGTACAGCAGGTTATTAGTGTGTCATCCCCATGTGATATCAAATGATCTGACATGATTGTTCAAATGAAAATCTAATTATGGTATGGTGACTGGTGACAAGACAGGTTGGTAATGTATCAGGATTGTTGGATTATGTGAGATGACAAAATGTACCAGTAAACCATTGGTTTCAGATTTTTAAATATAGTAATTTTCTAGTTTCTTTATCATTTCTGACATTTAATTCACAGTCTTTTTGTTTTGGACTCTTACTTGGACAAAGTCCATTATCAGCAGATTAATACATAATGAAAGTAGACAAATATTACAATTATGTGATATGTATTCCACATTACATTTTTTACATTAGATAAAATTATGTTGTTGTAAGGAGGCCTTGAATGTTTTGCAAAGACATTCAGGAGACAGAGCTAATGAATCCTCATACTCTCTCATAAAATGTAAAGAAAAAAAAGTATAACAAGGTCAGCAATAACTAGAGAACAAACTGCAGCATGTTAGGAGAGTGTCTTTATTGAGTGTAGCTTAAAAATGGAGTAAACGGTCAAGCAGAAAGTAGGTAAAACATTTCGTAGCGATATCAGATTTATTTTTTATTTATTTTCATACTTTTGCTATGAAAGAAAATCCACTAGTAGTTTATATTAGTTTTGGATCATTGTCATGTCAATGTTTTCTACGTCAACTTCTGTGTGGGAAACACTGTATCTACAAGGACTGAATGGTGTTTCTCCAATAACAAACCCTGGATTAATCCTGACCTAAAGGCTCTCTTGAGGTAGAAGAAGAGGGTTTTTGAGTCAGGAAGCAAGGATGAGCTGAAGAATGTTCACAGGGAGCTCAGGAGGAAGATCAAAGGGGGGAAAGACAGATACAGGAGGAAGATGGAGGAACAGCTGCAGCAGAACAACATCAGTGAAGTTTGGAGAGGCCTGAAAACCATCTCTCAACTTGTTTTTTCCAACACGTTTAATCAGAGGTTTACTCCTCCCCAAGCAGTGTCACATCTGCAGCAACTGCCCTCCGCTGAACTCAAATTACTCTGCTCAACCCCTACATTCACCTCTCCATCTGCAGTTATCAGCTCACCACTACCACCACAGACTGCCCCACCCACAAACCGAGTCCCTCCATTCACACCTTCCAGCACACAGCCCCCCTGCTCCTTCCCGTCCTTCACTACAGTCAAGGTGAGGAACCAGCTCAGGAGGATCAAGACAACGAAGGCTGAGGGTCCAGATGGTATATGCTCCAGGGCTCCTGAAGTCCAGTGAAGATAAACTGTGAGGGATTGTTGAACGTCTGTTCAACCTGAGGCTGAAACTGGGGAGTGAGGAGTGGACGACATCCTGCGTGGTACCTGTGCCCAAGACTCTGCACCCTAAGGACCTCAGCTGCTACAGGCCAGTGGGTCTGATCAGTCACCTTATGAAGACCCCGGAGCTGCTGGTTCTTACGCACCTGGCCCCCTGGTGAGCTCGTCCTTTTACCCGTTGCAGTTTGCATATCAGCCTTGCATCGGAGTTGACGACGCCGTCATCTTCCTCCTCCATCAAACTCAGTCTAACCTGGAAAAGCCTGGGACCACTGTGAGGGTTATGTTTGATTTCTCCAGTGCTTTCAATACTATACAGCCTGCACTCCTGACGTTCAAGCTGAAACACAGGAGTGGACCACCACCTCACAGGCTGGATGGTGCACTATCTGACGAACCGCCCACAATATTTATGAACCTGGGACTGTGTGTCTGAATGAGTTGTCTGCAGTGTGGGGCCTCACCAGGGAAGGGTTCTGGCTGTGTTCCTTTTCACACTGTACATCTGCAAAAGTTCTCTTACGACTCTGCCATCATCGGCCTCATCACAGATTGTGACGACAGGTCGTACAGAGGACTAATCCAGGACTTTTTGGACTGGTGTCAGCGGAACCACCTCCAGATCAATGCTGGGAAAATGAAAGAACTGGTGGTGGACTTCCTCAGGTGCTCCATCCGAGGGATGCCCTCTTGAACCTGTGGAAGTTGTGGGAGGGAGAGGGGTGACAGCTAAACTGTTATTCATGATGGCCGATAACTCCCACCCTCTACAACACAATCTCACTGAGGCCCCGTTTACACGACAACGTTCTGTTTCGTTTTCAGTCGCATTTTTCAAATAGTTAATCGTGCAGATGGCAACGTTTTGAAAATGATCTCTGTGCACACGAGAACGCAGGAAAATGAAATGCCATAGTACACTTGCACGGCCAGTAATTGGCATTGTGATTTTGGGTAGAACTAAAACATGCAAATGTGTTTTGACACTTTTCTGGGTGCAATAAAAAAAAGTGGGTATTAAACCGAGTGAAAACAATTGACCACAACCTTAGTGCGCATATACGTTTTCAAAATGTTGCATTTTCCCTGTCTACGTGGAGAAAGGTACGTTTTCATATCTTTACACCCTGGAACCCATTTAAGTATTATTCCGTTTTCAAGCACCGCAAACACCATTCTCGTGTAGATGGACAGCCAAAACGCAACTTTTGTGTTTTCTCCTGAAAACGTTGTGTAAATGGGGCCTGAGCTGCAAAGCATATTCAGTGAAGGACTGGTCCACTCAAAATGTGTGAAAGAGAGGTATCGCAGGTCATTTCTTCCTTCAGCTGTTAGACTGTACTGCTTGCAGTAAAAACTGCACAAAGTCATGCACAATAACAATATTCAGTATATATCTGCATATATTAATTTTGTGTATATTTTGTATGTATTGATTACATATTCTTTTTTCAATTTATTATTAATGTTTGAAACTTTAAATGCTCTTGCTATTTTATATGCACTCTGCCTCTGTAATATTCAAATTTCCCCACTGTGGGAAAGATAGAGGAACCATCTTATCTTTTCTTTTCATCATAGTGTTTCCTGTTAGTTTACGGTTTTGATTTTTTTTGGCCAAGGCACTGCAAATCGTTATACTGTAGGGCCATACATTTTCTATAGACTTTATCTGTAAAGTTGCAATGAAAATGTGGCAATTTGAACTTCTAACCTTCTTTAACAAGTTTAATTTTAAATAGTTTTTACTGACCTGTGAATGTGTACCTTTCCTTCTCTCAGAATTTATGCGGAGTCCCTGTGTTGAAGCTGGCCTCATCCCTCCTTTAATTCAGCTGTTAAACTCTACTGACCAGGAGGTTTTACTGCAGACTGGCCGAGCTCTTGGCAACATCTGTTATGACAGCCGTAAGTAGGAGTTTGCTTTGCTTCAGGAACATTGAATCGCCCATGAGTTTTGTCACCAACATCACAAACTAAAAGTAATGAAAACTATGCTGCTTTTGGCCTCTGTTAGACAAAGGTTTGATGTTTAGCCATGAGCGTTAGCTCCGCAAACTGTAAAATGGATGATGGCACCCTGGGAAATCCTGCATTTGCATAGAGGATGCTAAAGTTGCTATTTTGCTGTCTTTTAGGTGTTAGGAGCACTTCAGTTGAATTTCTTCTGCCATCAACTCTAATTGTTGGCATAATATTAGCTGCTGAAATATATGAATATATAAATATATGCAAGGTATAATACAGCACAATGCAAATCAACACCACTTGACATTATATTATGCGAACTTCATATATGAATGATGTAATAATATAACAACATAGATAATTGAATACAGTTGAATAAAGGTATACTATAGGCTCCAGACCACAGACTAGCATTATTGTTAAGTAGAGGGTGCTTACTATTTAGAATGAACACTAGTATTAACACTATCATAAACATACAGAACATGACGAGACAGGGAAGGCTACTCCTGTGATTCACTGATTTACTGTTGCACTTAATGTTTTGCAACAGATAAACTTAAATGTTAATATTATAACCATTTGGCTAAAGCATGAAGTGGTTGAAAATAAAACTCAAAAATCCTGAGTAGATGCTGGAGTTTCAGGGTGGTTGAGTTTGAGATGCTTGTGTATTGCCTGGTACTGCCATTAAATAACAGCTTTGCTTCACAGATACAAATTTCACATTTTTCATTTTGTATGAAATCTTGCATACTTTAGGAAGTTTTTGCCTCTTCTTCTCCTTTCCGAGGAGAAGAAGTAAGATAAGTAAGGTAAGATGCCATCATTCATATGTTGTTCTTCACTGGTACTGCATTGAATGCAGACAATAGACTTTATACTGCCCCCAGCACTTCCTGTAGTGCCATGACATTCAAATGTGCTTATCAAAGACTGTATATAAGCAATTTTTATAATATAGTCTGTCGATAATTAAATTCTGCATTAGAATATCCTATATTTAACATCATTGATTATGACAACTAATTATTACAGCCCTAGTTAACACATAGTTGTGTAGTTGTTATATTGAGAACTACGTACATCTGACAAGAATAGATATCCCCAATTATTTGACAGTGAAATGCCCAATACTTGAAAATGCTTCATATGGCACGTTTGGGATATCTTCTCAAGGACATTTAATTTGTTAGTACTAGAGTACTTGAGAATTGACCTCCAGGAAGAACAGCAGAGTTTGAACCCGATTTTTTTCAGCCAACGTTAGAGGCTTTAAATGACAGCTGTCAGTTTTGGTGCATAGTTTCTCTTCCTCTTTAAAAGCTGTGCATCTGCAGAATCTTGTGGGATGTGACATATGTTTAAGTGGATAGGGTTATAGTAAGCTGGCATGGGTTTATGACGACATACTGGGAGAGTGTGGAGAAGAGGCTGCTCGCTACCTTAAGGAAACACACTATTATATGGGAGACAAAGCCTCAGTTGCTTTTGAAAAATAGGTAAAACAGGATGTTTTAGGATTTTCAAAAATGCTGACTGACATAATACAGTATACTTACTGAGAAGACAAGTTGAAAGAACTGTAATTTGTAATATATTTGTTCATTCATAACACTTGTTAATTATTTACTGCACCTGAAGATCATTTTTATTATATAAAAAAATCAAAAAATAAATAAGTCAGAAAAACATCAAAGCTGATGTTCGGTCTTTTTGTTCATGTTATAAAACAACCCAGGTGTGGATTAAAAGGGACAGCAAGCATTGTGTTCTTCTGCTTCAGCAAGTGTTTGATTAATTACTTATACTTTTTCCTTTATGTTGCAATTATATAGAGTATAACGACCTATTGTCACATAGGATTAAATGCTGTTTCTTTGCTGTGAGCTCTGCATTGCACTGATTCCCATTGTCTGCGTGTGAACATAACCTCAGCCTTGTCACTTGTACACAAAGAGCTGGCAAGAGACAACAAATCAGAAGGCAGAAGTGGTACACTCACTGACTGTTGCCACATTTATTTCTGCTGTGGAAGAGGCTGTATGATGTGTAGATATTAGAAAAATTCCAAGTGCTAAAGTTTTCATCATTATTGATATACATTTATTCGATTGCTGTTAAGATTGTTTCAGACTTAATAACCATCAAACACTATCACCACTAACACCAAGGCGAATCCCTTTGTGTATCACCTAGAGCCAGCCTCTCCAAACAAGTTACTGCTGAGACTGTCACTTTTTTGTCTCCTTCAAGCTTGGGTTCACCACCAGAGGCCTGGGAGCCTGAGGGTCCTGCGCAGTACCTTAGCTGTTTCCAGGATTGCGCTCTTCTGGACAGAGATCTCAGATGTTATTCCTGGGATTTGTTGTCTCCATTCTCCCAGCTCACAGCCCTGAGTGCTCCTATCACCACGGGTACTGCCGACGACTTTACTCCCCACATCCTCTCCAGCTCTTCTTTCAGCCCTTTGTATTTCTCGAGCATCTCCTGTTCCTTCTTCCTGATCTTGCTATCACTTGGGATTGCAGCATCTACCACTACCGCCTTCTTCTCCTGCTTGTCGACCGCCAAGATATCTGGTTGATTAGCCACCACCATCTTATCAGTCTGGATCTGGAAGTACCAGGATCTTAGCTCGGTCGTTCTCAATCAACTTAAGAGGTGTTGTCCCCTTTGATCCTGGAACCTCCAGGATGCAGATGTTTCTGTATACTATGCAGGCCATTTGGTTGGTTGCTCCAACTATGCCTTGCCTAATCTTCGTTAGCTTGGATGTAGTGTTTTGAAGCATCCATAGGTCCCCACATCCGTTGCATGTAACCCCTCTGACTGGGGTTGCTGATGTAGTAGCATTCCATTAAACCCACATTGCCATGCCTGCTCCCTGTATGTCTTGTTGCAGTAGTCCAACACCTGACACAGACGTTGTTGACCCGGGCGATGTCCGAGCAGTTATGGTGTCTGCATCAACAGTAGATTCTTGTGACAGATATATTAACCAGGAACTGGAAAGATATGCAGTTCATGTGTGGCTTGCTGCCATAGGGGAAGGAAGATGGCAGATGCAATGAAGGCTAACTCACGCAACATGTCCTTCCTATTCAAACAGACAAAGGCCTCCCAGGGAGACTGTTATTGCTACGCTGCATTTATTGTGCCAGAAATGTAAATTGTAAAGGGCTTCTAAGGCTCTTGAATAGACATTGAGGCAGAACAACTTGATAATGTCAGAAATATTCATTCTGCTCTGTTTATTTAAGTTCTTCTCATTTGCAATTTATTGATTCTGCTGTTTGATTTTGTTAATTTTAAATTCTTCAACTTTTTTCAACAAAATTCACAACTGATTTTTTAAAATAAACTGCAGAAAGAGTTTTAGGTTTATTTTGTTGCACTCTGGAAACAAATGATCATAGAACAGGGATACTGTATGACTAAAAATGTCAGTTTTATCCTTGATAAAAGTCTTGGTTTTGGTATGGATTGTTGTTAAAAAAAAAAAAAAAAATCCTTTATCAGATTGGCTGTAAGCCTTATTTAAATCTATGGTCACCACATACAGGACCCAATTTTAGACTTTATTTATTTTGGATGCTGTATATGTTGCCGTATTTTTTTCCCATTACACTTTACATTTTATTCAAACTTTTGACTCTTTTGCCGCCTTAGTTTGCATTGATCGATTGCATGCTTTGTACTGCTCATGAACATGCTTTATTATGTATTTTTCACGATGTGTTTTTTTTTTTTTTTTTTAAACTTTTCCTTGTGGTTGATTTGTGTCTTGGCCTCTTTGTTTTGCAGATGAGGGCAGGAGTGCAGTTGACCTGGCAGGAGGGGCTCAGATAGTAGCTGAACACATTAAATCCCTCTCCCAAAATACTGAGCCGGAAAATGAGAAGCTCTTGACTGTCTTTTGTGGCATGCTGATGAACTATAGCAATGATAATGGTAATGACAATCTTTCCCAAAGAACAACTGTTAACTAATCTCAACTAATTTATATACAGTAGATGTATCATTGCTTTTTTTTGTCATAAGACAGTTATGTTAAATTAATCAGAATATTCTGTGCTTTTCTTTCTTAGGCTGACATTGCTACTAATCCTTCTAGCCCTCACTTTTCCACCTTTACCTGCAAGGCCATTTGCAGTTATGGATAATTGTTGACAGATTTCATAGTAACATTATTCTGTCTCCCTTTCCTTTCTCTTATAAGTTTTTATTTTTATAGAGTCAACAGGTAGTGAATATTTGGTAGCTAGGTCTTTTATTTGTTTTGAAGCCACACTAGCAACATGGCTTTAAAAGAGAAATTTGTAAGGTATGGCCATAATTTTTCCTTAAAACATGAAAATGACCGACTGCTATCAACAGAATGTCAAGAAGTGTGACAGGAAGGTTACAGAAGGTTTATATTATGTTGCAGATGTATCCACCAAAATTAATATGATAAGTAGCTTGCCCTTGTCCATCCTGTCTCTTATTTGTGCTTTGTACATGTTGTACCTCTAGAGGTTATAGTCTGATAGTCCCCTGTACTTGGGTAGTTTCAGCTGGGAAATGCATGTGAGTAGTGCTTTCACAAGTATGTTTTTCAGGCTTTAGTCTAATAAGTAAAGAAAAAAACACCTTTTTTAACCGTACGCCTTATGAGTTCAAATTTCTCTCTTTTACAGATCAAAGACAACCATAACTACCTTGTTAACTCATCAGAAAACATACTTCATTCAAACAAAAAACATACAAAAAATAAATAAACAGAACTAACCAGAACTTGGTTCATCTTCCCACAGTCAGTTATGGTTTCGTCTAAGTAAAGTGCAGGGGACAGACTGGATGATAGTGTTGTAGAATGTGATCAGCAGCTCTTGAGGCAGGTTAAACTTCCTGAGCTGTCGTAGGAAGTATAACCACTGCTGGGCATTCTTCCGGACAATGTCTATGTGGGAGGTCCACTTCAGGTCCCGAGAAATTATGGATCCCAGAAACTTGAATGTGTCCATGGTAGACACTGTGTTGTTGAAGATGTTGAGCAGGGGTGGTGTCGGGGGGCTTCTCCTGAATTCCACTATCATCTCCACAGTTTTGAGTGGGTTTAGCTCCACGTGGTTCTGACAACAGCAGTGCTAGCTGTTCTACCTCCCATATATATGCAAACTTGTCACTGTCCTGGATCAGACCAATGACTGTGGTGCCGTCCACATACTTTAGGAGTTTGACTGAGGGGTCCTCTGAGGTCCAGTTATTGGTGTAGTGGGAGAAGAGCAGTGGGGAGAGGACACAACCCTGAGGGGCACCAGTGCTGATTCAGATTCAGATTCAGAATACTTTATTTATCCCAGAGGGAAATTGTTACTTTACAGTTGCTCCGTGTAAAATAAATAAAAGTGCAACAGAAAATAAATAGTGTAAGAGAATTGCAGTATAAATAGATGAAAGATCTGAGGGAGTGAAAAAGTCCAAGAGCCATTCAGAGAGAGGAATTGTACAGTTTGATGGCCACAGGCAGGAATGATTTCCTGTGGCGTTCAGTGATGCACTTAGGTGGGATAAGTCTCTCACTGAAAGTACTCTTATGCCTGACCAGCACATCATGAAGTGGGTGTGAGACGTTGTCCAAGATTGACCGTAGCTTAGTCAGCATCTTCCTCTCTGACACCACAGTCAGAGAGTCACACTCCGTTCCCACAACGTCACTGGCCTTGCGGATCAGTTTGTTGAGTCTGTTGGCATCCGCCACCCTCAGTCTGCTGCCCCAGCACGCAACAGCATGGAGGATAGCACTAGCCACCACAGACGCATAAAAAATCCTGAGCATACTCTGGCAGATGTAGAAGGACCTCGGTCGCCTCAGAAAATAGAGACGACTCTGGCCCTTCCTGTAGAGAGTTGCAGTGTTCTTTGCCCAATCCAGTTTATTGTCAATATGTACCCCCAGGTACTTATAATCCTCCACAATATCCACACTGACCCCCTGGATGGAAACAGGGGTCACCGGTGCATTGGTTCTCCTCAGATCCACTACCAGTTCCTTAGTCTTTGCCACATTCAGTTGCAGATGGTTCTGCTCGCACCATGTGACAAAGTTGTTCACAGCAGCCCTGTACTCATCCTCATCACCCTTACTGATACATCCAACTACTGCAGAGTCATCAGAAAACTTCTGAAGATGGCAGGTCTCTGTGCAATAGTTAAAGTCCGTGGTGTAAAGGGTAAAGAGGAAGAGAGAGAGGACTGTCCCCTGCAGGGCCCCAGTGTTGCTGACCACTCTGTCTGACACACAGTGTTGCAGGC
>KV751349.1:141765-152597 GCA_001698575.1 Mola mola | reverse complement strand
TGTGAAAACTCCCTGGGCAAATAATATGGCCTGAGCCCAACAGCCAACAGTTCAACGTCCGGGCAACAGATCCGTTCCTTGATGGTAATGTGACCAGGATTACACCAACGGTTGTTAACGAGAACAGCAAGTCCCCCTCCTTTACGCTTACCGCTCTCGGTGCGATCCCGGTCGGCCCGAACAGTCTGAAAGCCACAGATGGAGACGTTGTCGTCGGGTATGTCCTGGTGCAGCCATGTCTCCGTAAAGCACATCAGACTGCACTCCTGGTACTCCCTCTGACTCCTGACGAGTCAGAGGGAGTACAAAGCTCAACGGCCTTATTCGCCAGTGACCTCACGTTGCCCATGATGAGAGGGGAGACACGGCTTATATCTCCTCTTCTCCATAAACCTCCGTTGTCTCGAGCCATCTCTTTTCCTCCGCTGTTTCTGTCCTCCCCTGCATCCTCTGTGTGTTTTCCTCCAGATTTCAGCGGGGATCTCTGATGTTCTGGCCGACAACCCAGCCGGCCTCAGTGCGATCAGCTGATCCCTGGAGTAAACAGTGCGGCCATGAAGTCGCAGCGCGGCAGTGCTGAGTAATTCCGTAAAAGTGAAGGAAAAGACCAGAACTCTCACGACCAACATGTTCAGAGAGGCCACAGCTTCAAAAAGTAGAGCAACAAGTATGAAAAAAGACAGAGAAAACTAAGATGAAGAAAAACTATGAAAACTTAAGAACACGAGCAAGAGCAACTGCAACAGGCTGCACGCGCGGTCGGTGCATGCGCACTAACCATGTTGGTCCGGATGCTGGATGTGATGCTCCCGAGCTTCACCTGCTGCTTGCTGTCAGTCAGGAAACTGGTGATCCACTGACAGGTGGATGCAGGCACTGTGAGCTAGGGGAGCTACCGTTGGAGGATTTCAGGGATGATGCTGTTGAACGTCAAGCTGAAGTCCACAAACAGGATACTCGCGTATGTACCTGTGGAGTCGAGGTGATGTACGATGTAGTTCGGTCCGATCAGACCTGTTTGCCTGGTAAGCAAACTGCAGGGTGTCCAGTGATGGCCTGTGATGTCCTTCAAGTGGCTCAACATCAGTCTCTCAAAGGATTTCATGACCACAGATGTCAGCGCTACTGGCCTGTAGTCATTTAATCCTGTGATGAGGGGATTCTTGGGGAAGGGGATGATGGTAGAGCGCTTGGAAGCAGGATGGCACTTCACACAGCTCCAGAGATCGGTTTAAGATCACGGTGAAGATGGGTGCCAGCTGGGTAGCACAGATTCTCAGGCAGGAGAGGGACACACAGTCTGTTCCTGGAGCCTTCCTGATCTGTCTCTGAAAGAGCTGAAAGAGCTGACACGCATCCTCCCCAACAGATCTTCAGTGCAGGAGGGGGTTGGGGGTTACAGGGTGTGTATGTAGTCCTTTTGTGTGGGTAAGAGTTGTGAATGAGTGCTTCTCAAACCTGTTGTAGAAGCTGTTTAGGTCGTCAGCCAGACTGAGGTTTTCAACATGGTGGGGGGATGGTCTCCTGAACGGAGACAGAGTCGTTGGCTGAGAAGCTTTTTTTTTTTAGCTTCTCACTGTAGCTCTTCTTATGCCTCCTCCTTGGACTTATGCAGCTTCCTAAGATTCGGTGTGACCCAGTGTTATTTTCTTGTATCTACAGAAGGTCTTGGTCTGCACACACGTCTTCACAAAAGCAGATGTATGACGTCACAGTGTCAGTGAGTTCATTCGGGTCTGTGGCTGCAGTTTCAAAGATACTCCATTCAGTACAATCAAATCAGGCCTGTAAGTCAGGATTTGACTGCTCTGTCCATTTCCTCACAGTCCTTAGGCTCAGAAGTTTTTAATTTCTGCCTGTAAGTCGGAATGAAATGAATAAGACAGTGCTCAGAGAGTCCTAAATCTGCACGGGGAACAGAGTGTTAAGCGTCAGTTTGACGAGCACTCCTGCACGCCCCGGTTATTCGTCCCTGTATGCGTCCCCAGCAATTCCCATAGAGACGCTGCGTCTCCAACCAAAATCTCCGTAAAACGTTCGTGTGAGGAAAACCGAAAAAGTTCCAGGGAGAGGACTGTCAAATGTTTAGAAGTATCTCTTTGGTGAATGTGACCAGAAGGGAGCAACAGATGAATGAACAGACACACAAAAACATGAAAATTACCGAAGAACGAAGTACCGAGGCAGCCATCCGCGGTGCCATCTTGACAGTCCTCAGCAGATACATGCTCAACTAATCACATTGCCAGTAGACTCAGCTCTACTTTGTGTCCAGTGCTAGACACTTGTCATTGTAGACGTGATCTGTAATAATAACATACAGAGTTTTTGCGCTCTCACAAAACATCTAGCTCAAAGCACAGTTTGTGCAAGGTGCAGCCACAGGAGCATGGCTGACTTCAAGATTCCACTCACATTTGCATTTTTGTATGGAATAAACTACGACAATACAATCGCTGAGCTTTCGGAGTGTTAATATTTGAACTTTGGACAAAGTCATGTTAGCCGTTTTCCCCCTTTTTCCACTGTTTATGCTAAGATAGGCTAACATTGTCTTGGCACTGCCTCAGTGTATATATACAGTATATAGACATTACACTGATATCAATCTTTTACTGTTTTATTTGAAGAAAGTTACTATTTCCCAAAATGTTGAACTTTTCTTTTAGGTTATAGGACAAGAACCTGCAAGATAACATTGAACATTTTTCTTCCACCAAGTTCTCTTTACATGGTCTCTGTTTTGTTTTCTTTATTTCCTTGTCTTCATAACATGTCTGCAAGTGCCTAAAAGGTGTTATCTTATCTGTGACTCACTGTTATACATACTGTAAATTTAATAATAATCTGTCAGTCAGAAAAGATGAAAAAATGTGAATATATCCTCCTTTGTATCCCTCTACATGCCTTTCTTCTGGATAATGCTACAGTTTTGGTTTGTGGGACATCAAGGATTGTTGAGAGGAGAAAATGGGGTCTGAAAGATTTAGTCATTTTGCATTGGATGATGGCTTTGTCTCTTTGGCTTGATCTTTGAAGGTTTTAGGTCGTGCTAAGCGAGTTAATGAGGCTCTCAGCATCTCACTAAGAGAAAAAATAAATGCAAAGTATATCTATGTCATCAGCAACCCTGGTTTGCTAATGTTTGTATAGTATATTCAAAATTACTGCTATGTACTGTTACATTTCAACGTGTACTGGTCAGTATCTATATTTTGAAATAAACTTGTTTGATCAGAATCCCTTGGCCGTAGAGATGTTTTAGGAAAGACGCTCTACTATGTAAAAGAAATTCCAGTGCATGCTGCAGCAATGGCTTGTTACTTAGTGGCCAACATACAATAAACTCTATGCCTGTACTCATCTATATATACGGTATGTGATCTGATATCATAATAATGTTTTTACATATCTAATAGTAAACTGGTTACACTGACCTCTCTACCATTAATATTTATTACTTGGGAGATGAGATATACTTTATTAATCCTTTTGGGGAGGTCCCCTCCAGGAACTTAAAGGGAATGCCAAAATTTTACAATATCTCTTATCTGTGGGAGAAATAAATTGGAATGAATAATGATCATATGTGAATATAGTTAATGATTAATATACTGGCAATGGCCATGCCATGCAGGAATATGGATAATCATGTGAATGTGAATGTATGAGGTTAAGAAACAATATCCTCAAAAGGGTTTTTATTTAGTCATTCATTAATATACATATAAATATGGATTGATCCCTGCTTAATAAGCACTGACTTAATCTTGGCCTGTAGGTCAGGAAGTAAGAAAAAGGCACAGAATCCGTCAAAAGTTTAGAGTTCCAGGAGCACTGGTACTAGGTCAATGTCTAGGTTCTGCAGTTGAAAGTAAACAAAACATGTATTACATATTATTTATTTCTGACTGTTATTTAGAACATTAACTAACCAATTAATCACAGAAAATACTCTTGCTCTTTCTCTCTATGCCTCTTCTCTGTTGTTTCCCTGAGTAAATTTGCTAAATTAAAATTATAATCTAAATTTCTGTTTACAACCACTAATGCAACCTTTACCTAAGTGACACTTTCTGCCTCTCTATCAGTCTCTGCTCCTTGTCCTTACTGTTGACAGTGCCACTCCTTATTTGAGCTATCCATATTCATTTCAAATCACAGGAAGTGCTAAATCTAATCAACAAGGGTCCATTTGTACACTGGAAAGTTCCATATCCTCCTCTGGCAGGACTGGGTATGAATTAAACCCTGGATAAAGCTTAGTCAAGGCACTGAAGTGACTTAATGGTTGATATATGGTGTTAAAATTTGACATTGATAGATTTGTGTTGATTTTTTTTCCCTATGTATTTTAAACATAAGATGAGATGATAGTTGATAATTATCTTCTACATCTGGTAGCACTTCACATGCATTGCATGCTCATGCTTTTGCCCTCAGCCTGTATTTGTTTTTCTCATAATAGCTTTTTTTTTTCCCCCCCAATCTTTTCCCAACTGCTTTTCTTAAACACTGTACTCTAAGCAAGGCACCTATCTAATTTTCCATCATGTTATTACTTGTCACACAATGACTGTTAGAATTAATGCTGTTATTTATTAATGGTCAGTGGACTCAAGTACCATCTGTTTTGTTGGCTGATTTCTTTTTACTTTTACTTTAAGGGTGTTGCTTATCCTGGTGCCGTAATATCTGACTGACAACCAGTAAGGTCTTAAAAATTTTTAAGGATTTGTCTCATGACTTTTCCTTCTTTCTTCCATTTTACTCATCTTACCCTTATTGCCTCCCTTCACCATTAATTCATTCTCTCTCATTTAAAGATGTTGGGAATATGTAGTTTAAATCAGATTTACTTAAATGTTAATTTTTTTAATTCAGCAAGAACGGCTGCCAAAAATCAAATGTCTGCTCTACATTATGTTTCATACTGAGGATCAACTGCTTGTCATTTTGTGTATTTGTTTTTACAGATTCCTTACAAGACCAGCTGATCAGTATGGGTGTAATTCCCACTTTGGTGAAGCTGCTAGGCATCCATTCCCACAACACAGCCCTGACAGAAATGTGTCTTATCGCCTTTGGGAACTTGGCTGAGCTTGGTGAGTACAACTTAACCAAACCAACCCCTCATAAATGATTTGAAATATCAGTAACATGTCACCTAGATCACTTAAACGTCATATACTGTTAATTAAAGTAATTCTAGTAATTTTGGTCTGCATAAAACAGCTCATTGTGGGCAATTAAATAAGCTGAACCTTCAAAAATAACCAAACTGCCAGCTCAATTCTGTCTCATTTAATAATGAGGTCCTAACACAGAAATCACTGTGGTCTCATAACTGATCAATCAAAATTTTATTTGCTCTCTTTTGAATAGAAGTGCTGTCAGTTTGGAAATATATGCTTCACCTCTATCTCAGTCTAAATTTAAATAAAGACAAAAACAAATGGCTTGTAATTTCAGTTTTACAAATTTTCAAAATACATGTTTTTCAGTATTTCAAGAAATAACTAAAATCCAGAAAAATGTGAAAGCCGAAGGGACACTTAGAAAGCCAGTCACCCAGTTGGAATACAAGCAAGATGTCCTCTTAGTGGTAAGGAGTTCTTCTTTTTCATTGCATGGCTTTGATACTTGTGTGATATTTTCAGAGTCCAGCAAAGAGCAGTTTGCCTCCACCAACATTGCTGAGGAGATGGTGCATCTCTTCCAGAAGCAGACGGAGCATGAGAAGAAGGAAATGATTTTTGAGGTTTTGGCTCCACTTGCAGAAAATGGTAATGTGAATCTTCCTTTATCTTTTTTTTCTTTATTAACTTTTACAAAAAAAGCCCCATCTACTTAATAGGAAGTCTACAGATTTGAATACATTACAGAAAGAAGCTGTAGATCTCTCTAATGCCTGTAGATGAAAATCATTTCCACCTAGACTGATGTAAATTATTTTCTGAATGTGAGTCATTCTTTCCAGGCTAGCTCCTAACTGCATAGTCATGGCAGAGAGCTCCTGCAACTGCTCAGCTGCTCTTTTTCAGATGTGGGCGTTTGTTTGTGTGTGTGCTAACAGCAGAGACAGCATTTTACTGCCTACTAATATTGCCATTCCCAACACACTGGGTGCTTATAAATTGTCGGTATCCAGGACAATGTATTAGTAACTCTACTCTCTCTTCTTACCTTTAATCTCTTTAATGTGTCACTGTGGATGTCATCTAGACATACACAAATTCAAAATGAACAGTTGGTGCTAAGTCCAAGTTATAATGTAGACGTTTTAATTTTCTTAGGGTTTTTTTTTTTGTTGCATTGAACAAAAAGAGGCACAGATATAAACAACGCTAAAACTGTGCAAGGGTTGTATTTCCGTATCACATATATATCAAATGTAAATAGTAAGGGTTGCTCTGCCTTTTTAGAAGAGGAACTGCCACCACATACAGGATTATATCTCCTTGTATGGGACATTTACGTACAAGATTTACTGTGTAAACTTGTTCATGCATTACTAAAGCTGGAGCAAAAGAGGGTGAAACAGGGGGACAATTGTCATTTTAATGTTCTAGCTGATCTGTTTATGTCTACAGTCCTACAATGGCAGAAAGTACATTTACTCCTTCACTCATTCCCTCTTTTCTTACAACTTGACTGGTGGTGGTTGATGAGACTTTCTGAGGAAATAAAGCTTAATTTATTAACTACCAAATTAACTAGCCATTATTGTACTATGTATGCTGTGCAAACTGTTTTTATGATATGTGTCAAGCTTATAATATATACTGTATGCATATCATATGAAGCCCTTGTAGATTAAAGCAACAGTGCATTTCAGTCATTTAGCTGCTCTCTGTTGTTCTATCTTTAATATCAATATGCTGCCAGATGTGATAAAGCTGCAGTTGGTAGATGCAGGCTTGGTGGAGTGTCTCCTCGAGGTGGTGGCTAAGACTGTAGATGGAGAGAGGGAGGAGGACATTGCCCAACTCAAGACAGCCTCTGACCTCATGGTTCTCCTGCTGCTTGGAGGTAAACACATCACAGCTTGTCCAGTACATTATGTTATCACCACACGACAAACCTAAGAAGATTGATATGCTGTATAATATACTGTGTAACACTGCAATTTATTTTTAGCTACATATGATTGTGGATTAGGAATAGAAAAACACACATTAATTCAAATTAATGTACTCACACGGAACAATGTTCATAGTCTCCTGAATCTGAACTAAAATGATCTTTGTTTTCTTCAGGCTGTCAGGTTACTATTGCCGCATGCACCCTGCAGCCCTGATGGTCAACAGTGGAGATTATTTTTGACAGACTTCATTTATATACACTCTATATAACCTGCACACATATCTGACCGTAGATAAAAATGCACTCTGTCTTCTATTCAGCATTGGTGTTCAGCGTTAATAATTTAGCCTACAAAATATTTTATTTGAGTGGAATGGACCTGAACATGTAATTAATTAATTAATTAATTTATATTTATTTATTATTACACCATTTTCAGGTCATTTCCGCTCCCCATATACTGTATATAAAAAAACCCCACTCGCCCTCTGTGGGCGGTCTTGTCTCCTTCAAGCTTGGGTCCTCTACCAGAGGTCTGGGAGTCCGAGGGTCCTGCACGGGATCTTAGCTGTTCCTAGGATTGCGCTCTTCTGGACAGATCTCCAGTGTTATTCCTGGGATTTATTGGAGCCACTCTCCTAGCTTGGGGGCTACAGCCTTGAGTGCTCCTATCACCACTGGTACTACTGACGCCTTTACTCACCACATCCTTTACAGCTCCTCTTTCAGCCCTTGGTATTTCTCGAGTTTCTCATGTTCATTCTTGATGTTGCTATCACTTGGGATTGCAACATCTACCACTACCGCCTTCTTATCCCTCTTCGTCGACCACAAAAATATCTGGGTTGATTAGCCACCACGATCTTATCAGTCTGGATCTGGAAATCCCACAGGTCTTAGCTCGGTCGTTCTCAATCACCTTAGGAGGTGTTGTCCACTTTGATCCTGGAACTTCCAATACATACTCGGCACATATGTTTCTGTTTACTATGCCGGCCACTTACCTGCCTGTATCTTGTACCTTGCTGTTATGTGCTGCACTGTCTCAGGGGCATCTTTGCACAGTCTGCACCTTGGGTCCTGTCTGGTGTGGTAGACCCTGGTGTTCAAGGCCTATTCTTGTGCTGCCATGATCAGTTCCTCTGTGCTGTCCCTGAGACCAGCCCTCTCCAGCCACTGGTGTGTTTTCTCAATATCAG
Source organism: Mola mola (assembly GCA_001698575.1). Taxonomy (NCBI): domain Eukaryota; kingdom Metazoa; phylum Chordata; class Actinopteri; order Tetraodontiformes; family Molidae; genus Mola; species Mola mola. The sequence continues at coordinate 144,312 of KV751349.1, read as the reverse complement.
CCACTTCCCCTATCTGTCGGTGGTACATCCCATGCAGGGGCTTGTCCCTCCATGATGGTCTCTCTTCTTCTTCCTTCTCTTCACTGGGTTTCTGCTGCTTGAGGCATTCAATTAGCAGGTCATCATTGGGGGCCATCTTCATCTTGGATAGTGGCTCTGACACTCACTAATCTTTGGCCTCCCTCTTGCTGCTTTGTTTACGGCCTCAGAGTGCCGGAATTGGGGTGAAACCCTCCATGCATGGTGAGGAGCTTCCATGTCTTTATTTCTGTGGCTTCTATCTTCTTCTTTGGCCAGGTTATTATACCAGCAGGCTATCTGATGACGGGCAGGGCATAGGTGTTAATGGCTCGGATCTTGTTCTAACCATTCAGCTGACTTCTCAGGACCTGCCTGACTTCTACTTAGGTATTTGGCTGTGGCTGGCTTCCTTGTGGCCGCTTCATGATTCCCATTTGCCTGCGGGATCCCAAGGTATTTGTAGTTGTCCTGAACATCTGCTATGTTGCCTTCTGGTAGTTCAACCCCTTCTGTTGTGATCAGCTTGCCTCTCTTTGATATCATTCGGCTACACTTGTCCAGCCCGAATGACCTATCGATGTCAGTGCTATAGATCCTGGTGATGTGGTTCAGTGAGTCGATGTCTCGCTCACTCTTCGCGTACAGCTTGATGTCATCCATGTATAGGAGGTGGCTGATCGTTGTTCCGTTTTTGAACCGGTATCCGAGGCCACTCTCTGTGATGATCCGGCTGAGGGGGTTCAGGCCAATGCAGAACTGTAGGGAGGATAGGGCATCTCCTTGGTATATGCCGCACTTGATGCTAACTTGGGCAGTTGGCCTTGAATTGGCTTCCAGAGTACTCTTCCACAGCCCCATCGAGTTATTGATGAAAGCTCTTAGTGTCCTGTTGATCCTGTATAGCTCCAAGCACTCCAGTATCCATGTATGTGGCATTGAGTGGTTGGCTTTCTTGTAGCCAATCCAGGCAGTGCACAGGTTGGTCTTCCTGGTCTTACAGTCTCTAATGACTGCCTTGTCCACCAGTTGTTTGGCTTCTCTGGTGTCACTACCAATCCCTTTCTGGGCCCTGCTCATGTATTGAACCACATGCCTACTCATCTTGGCAGCAATGATGCCTGACGATGCAGGTTATTGGCAGGTATTTGGATGGAATCGTTTCCTTCTGGGAGTCCTTTGAGTTCAGGACCGTCTGGCCTTGGTTCAGCCACTCTGGTTGGGTCCCATCTTTCAGCAGCTGGTTCATCTGAGCTGCCAGACATCCATGGAGTGCAATTAGCCTCTTTAGCCAGAAGCTGTGGATCATGTCAGGGCCTGGTGCTGTCCAGCTCTTCATCCTTGAGACTCTTTCTTGGATGTCTGCCACTGTGATGTTTACTCAAGGTGCAAACTGTGCAAAGATACTCCTGAGACAGTGCAGCACATAACAGCAGGGTGCAAGATGCAGGCAGGTAAGGCATACTTGGAGCTTCATAACCAGGTGGCCGGCATAGTATACAGAAACATCTGTGCCGAGTATGGGCTGGAGGTTCCAGGATCAAAGTGGGCAACACCTCCTAAGGTGATTGAGAACGACCGAGCTAAGATCCTGTGGGACTTCCAGATCCAGAACGATAAGATGGTGGTGGCTAATCAACCGGATATCGTGGTGGTCGACAAGTGGGATAAGAAGGCGGTAGTGGTAGATGTCGCAATCACAAGTGATAGCAATATCAGGAATAAGGAACACGAGAAGCTCGAGAAATACCAGGGCTGAAAGAAGAGCTGGAAAGATTGTGGGGAATAAGGCGTCAGTGGTGCCTATGATGATAGGAGCATTCCGGGCTGTAACCCCCAAGCTGGGAGATTGGCTCCACGAAATCCCAGGAACAACATCGAGATTGCTGTCCAAAAGAGCACAATCCTTGGAGTAGCTAAGATACTGCACAGTAGTTATTTTACTTTTTAATACACTATCCTTTTTAAAATGTTGATTTTTTTTGTAATGGTTTATTCCCATCTTTACCACTTTACATTTCACAAAGCTTAACTGCTTTGTGTCATGTTATTATCAATTTAGTATCAACTGTAAATGGTGTGACTGCAACATGTCCAATACAGTAACCTCTCTTCTGTGTTGTATAGATGAGTCCATGCAGAAGCTGTTTGAGGGAGGAAAGGGTAGTGTCTTTCAGAGGGTCCTGTCGTGGATACCATCACATAACCACCAGCTGCAGCTTGCTGGGGCTCTGGCCATCGCCAATTTTGCTCGCAACGGTACTGTGGTGTGACAAGGTCTTAGAAACACATTATTGACCAAAATTAATGTTGAATTTTTCCAAATAGGTTGAAAATCTAATTTTACATAATTAATCTTCAGTATCCTTAAAATATTTGTAAAAGTTACTTAGTGATCTCATTACTACCACGGATTTAATATTACACAATTACAGGTATTTTAGACCCAGCAGTGGTCACTGACACAATTTCAAGGTTTCTACTCTTTTGTTTATTTCTGTGTTTAGATGGGAATTGCATCCACATGGT
>KV751349.1:112774-141742 GCA_001698575.1 Mola mola | reverse complement strand
ACTGTTCAACATGCAGCACTGAGTGCCTTGCGGAACCTTGCCATACCTGGTGAGCCACCATATTGGACAAACTCAGACAAACTCGTATAAACAACATCAGGAGCTGTGGCACTTGAAAGTCTACTTACCTAATGGGGCCGGGCAATCGTCAACGTCTTTAACTGAAATAACCCAGTACCAAGTAGTGTTGGAACTTCTCAAGACCAACAACTAAATTTGTTTGTTTATATACCCAGTTTTATAAATTGATGATGATGATTTATTTTTTTAATTATTTATTTTTGTTTGTGGCAAGTTTCATTTTAATACAACTTGTGTTTGGCCCACTACTGCAGCAGCTACAACATGGACAAACTGTGAATCAAGGTTAAAATCTGTCACTTAACAAGTGTCAAATAATAGAGCCCGACCAATATATCAGTTGGCCAATATTGCTGATCACAAATACATTTGTATCGGCATTTATGTTGTCAACATTGATTAGTATATTAAAAAAATTGGTTTTAAAGAAGACAAAGCAAATAGAAATGCTTGGGGGATGTATCATTTTTAAATTTCCAGTGAATGCTATTGTTTCAGGGCAATTGTGTTATTTAGAACAATAAAGGTTCATTGCTAACAAGTAAAATATTCTGCCCCCACTACATGTCAGTTACAGATGTAAATATCAGTTAAAGTGACAATCTCATTTGGGGCATTATTGCAAAACGTTTGTATTTTATAGGCAGATTTATTGATGTCTGAACTTCGTTAGTCCCAAATATCAGTATCGGTATCGTCCCTAGAAGTTGCATATCGGTTCTGCTTAATAATTTTATTGTCTAGTATTACTTTATTTTCTGAACACATCTACTTCTGAAGAGAAATAGATGGCTGAATTATTTCAATGATTATAGAGGGAAACATTGTTAGATTTATCATACTGCCATAATCAGAAATGTTGATTAATGGCTATATTTCGATTTTGTAAAATAAATTTGACAGCAGTAATTCTTATAATGTGCAGACCTGTCAAAATATCATTAAAGCATGCGTTTGAGTGAATTACGACAAGGTTATGAGACTTTTGGGTGGATTTTGTTTCACTCAGTTGAATAATCCTAACACAGATTTTTCAAAAATAGAAGTAATTATGAAAACTTAGAGGCCTTATGCTAAGAACGACTGCTCTGCCTCGAACTTCCTTGAATGAAAGCAACTAATGGTGAGGTGTGGTGGCCAAGGTCACCCAGAGATTGCTGTTCAAAACATGCTCAGTTGACAGTTAAATGACACATGAAAGAGACGTGCCTGCGAGAGAAAGCGTGAAATAATGTTGCTGTTTTCTTTGAATGGGTTGTTTACTCTGTCCAGTGGTAAACAAGTCCAAGATGCTGTCGGCTGGAGTAGCAGATGTGGTGTTGAAGTTTCTGCAGTCAGAGATGCCTCCAGTCCAGTTTAAGCTCCTGGGGACGTTACGAATGCTCATTGATACACAAGGTAGAGACTGAATCTACAACACAGAGAGAAGACAATCTCAATTCAAAAGTGAATCTTCAAAACGCATACAGTTGTCATTACACTAGTTTGAACACATTTCAAGTTGGTGTGAAAGATGTTCCTACCAAATTTGGCAGCAATCCTGAGTATTTTCCAACCACTCTGATCAAGCTGTAGTGTGATAAACTCTTCATAATCAAAGTAAAATCAAAATATGGTTCAGACAACTGCTGCTGCTGTAATTCAGTTGAGTATATTTTGGCAGAAATGATCCAAAAGAAAAAAATCTTTTATTTTTTTAATAATGTGTGTCTGTATGTGTGTTGGCTTAGCTGAAGCTGCAGACCAGCTGGGAACCAATGGGAAACTGGTAGAGAGGCTAGTGGATTGGTGTGAAGCCAAAGATCATGCAGGGGTGATAGGAGAGTCCAACAGGCTCCTGTCAGCTCTCATTCGGCACAGCAAGTCCAAGGTGAGAGACTTGGTTACTTAAACCAAGAAAAACACTGCAGGTTTTTGCAGCTAATTTTTAATATTTGTCTCATAATAAATATATATTTGATACTTTTATTACAGATGTTTTCTATGGTTTACTGAATATGTATTCTAAAAGTACATTATGGAATTGTAATATTCTTTGTGGATTCTAGGAAGTTGTCATAACAGTTATCCAGGGAGGAGGCGTCAAGCATTTGGTTACCATGGCAACTAGTGAGCATATGATTATGCAGAATGAAGCACTCGTGGCGTTGGGTCTCATAGCTGGACTGGATTTGGGTAAGAAAAAGAAGGGATAAATCAAAACTATAATTCAGTTGAAATTTTAATTGTATGTTTTATACTTGAACTATTCTGAAGGAGTGATTTTATTTTTTATCTGCTTTCTCTTTAATACATAAATGTTTTTTGTTTTGCAAAAGCCTTAAAGTTCTGGGGTTTCATTTATAAAACAGTACTTAAGATTCATACTTGACGTGTATGTGTATAGAAAAGTTAAAACTAAAAAAACAAAAAAAATGATTTTTAAAACTGTACATATGCACAACAGAATACAATTTCCTTTATAAATATAAAATGGAAATATGTGCACATGGATCAGCCTTATATCCTACCCTCATTGAAGCATCAATGATCACTGTTAAGCTAATCATTGCTAATCATTTCATGGTTAGTTTGGTCTATTCCCTCATTATTCATTGACAAATTGGCAGCACAGTGGTGTAATGGTTAGCACTGTCTGTACTCCGGCTTCCTCCCACATTCCAAAAACATGCAAACTGGGGGTTAGGTTAATTGGTCACTCTAAATTGCCCGTAGATGTGGATGTGAGTGTAGATGGTTGTTTGTCTCTATAAATCAGCCCTGCGATGAACTGGCGACTTGTCCAGGGTGTACCCCGCCTTCGCCCGAAGATGCTGAGATAGGCTCCAGCCCCCTTGCGACCTCTAACAGGATAAGTGGTAGAAAATGGATGGATGGATGGAAATTAAGTATATATAAGGTTGATTCCAACTGTTGAATTGATATTTATTCACAATATCCAGACAAGTCATGAGCAAAGTCTACAATCAAGAGACACTTTCATGAATGTAAATGCAGATGACTTACAACAAGGTACAAACACCTGCTTGCCCACCAGCCGTGGTTCTGTAGAATGACTTAACAGTTCACTTTGATACGTAACTAAAAATGTCTGATGAGGCACTTGTAGAGCTAGCATTTATTTTTAACATCTGAATTTAAGCAAGAGCCTTACCAATCTGCAGAGCACTCTGGATGAAGAAAACATCTTGTTCTGCATGATTTATTAAAAGTAAACTTCCAATGCCTTTAAAATGACCCAAAATGCCAGCTTATAACTCATAAAATGGTTAAAAAAAAAAAAGTAAACTTGCTGTTTTGTTCTGTTGTGCAATAGCAAAGGTTGTCTTATTCACCAGGGTAACACACTGAGACTGTTTTACTGGAATTCAGTTGCAGCTGAGAAGGACTTTGTTGAAGCCAACTTGGTGTCAGTGCTTCACAAGCTGCTGTCAGATGAGAAGAGTGCACCAGAAATCAAATACAACTCGATGATCCTCATCTGTGCAGTCATGGTCTCAGGTCAGGCTTACAAAGGCGTCAACCACTTTAAAAGAGTTTGATTAAAAAGAGCAACTTCAGAGAACCAACTTGTGCTGCAACATTAGTTTAAATACATTGTTTAATTTTAGATTTCATGATATCTTCCCCCTTTGCTTTCTTTTTAGAGCCCCTCCACAAAGAAGTCCAGAGCCTGGCATTCATTGATGTGGTGTCTAAGCTGAGGGCTCATGAAAACAAAACGGTATCACACCAGGCATCGCTCACAGAGCAGCGATTAACTGCCCAGAGTTAAATGACTGTAACCAGCCCTACCCCAACCCATTTCACCCAAATGCCTGCCTGACCTCCTAATCACTCGATGACACCTCATGACTGCTCTCCCGTGCCCCATTGTCATGTGCCAAGGTACTACGTCGCATTAACTGCCAGTCAGACATCCATTGTGTCTCTACCCTGCCCCTCTGCCCCCGCTCACCTCCACTGCGGTTAGACTGATGACGATTTGAAACTCATATGCAAATCTTTAAATATGTCCCTTTTCTAATCAAATTTTTTATTTTGAAGAACAAAATATGCCGAACGTAAATATTGGTGGTGCAAACGTGCTGGAGAGTGAGACTGCAGTTTTGTCTGCCTTTGAGAGTCCAGGTCACTTTGACTCCTGGGCACAGTACAATAACAAAACGTGATTGAAAATCTACTTCGGTGTTAATTCAATATAGAGCAAGAGCTGTATCAGCCTAGATTCAAGACAATCATAGTGCTTATCACAAATTTATATCATCATTTTCTGAAGTTGGACATTTTAATTGCTAAGAAGCTCCTAGAACTGATTATGCTACGTGGGTGTAGGCAAGAAAAAATGTGATTTAGTGTGAACAAGAAAGGTAAAGGTAAGTTGTTCACACTAAATCACTTTCTCACTCGCATTTAAGGCCTCACAGTCTCTAATTTCATATGGTTGGCAATGGCTTCAATTAAATAAATCTTTCTTGGTTTACCTAATTTTTTAAATTTTTTTTTATCCTTTTTATCCCATTTTTGGTAGATGGCTAAGATTGCCCATTCAACATCAATGCATAACTTATGGCTACTCATTGTTGTTCAAATGTGTTCAGATAAATTCTTGTTTACACAACATAAACGTTAACTTTTACTCGTTATTTTTTTGGTTGGAGAGAAGATGAAGAGCAGCAAAGAAAAAGACTAGGACTGACAAACTCGGCAAGAATTGAGAAAAGTCAAAATGCTACCGCCTAGGATCAATATTCACCCTCTTACAACACCCAACCAGGGCACTGTTGTGCAGGGTGTGCACAGGGAGGGTAATTTTACAATACGAAGTACAGTAGCCACCATTCCTATGTGTGTGTGAAATGTTTGTGTTGTGAGTGTATAGTTTGGGGAAGGCAGTGTTGAAAAAAAGTCAGGAGTCTTTTGAGAATGGGTAAGTCCCGACACTCAACAGTCACTGCATGTGTGCTGTTCAAACCTCCAACCACCCCCACCACTACGGCAGCACACCCCCAAAGAGGACAGGTCATTTTATGAACAACTGGTTCTTCTAGTCAAAGGCATCTCTGCTAACATGCACATCTAAGCATGTCCAACATTCAACAATGCTCCAGTGTTTCTTGGTCCAGGCCCATTTTTTTTTTTTTTTTTTTATAGAAGGTATGAATGGTTATTTATCAAATTTGTGCGCCTCTAAAGACACATGCAAGTGAAGATGTATCCATAGTAACTGCGTAAAATATTATAAACTTAAATGTTTGTTGTAAATGTCATGAGTTGTACATTTGGAGGATGTATCTCAGCAGATAATTAAAAGATGATAGCTGGTCCTGGCTGATGTCTTTATTCCTGTAAGTGCTGCAGTTCAAACCAAACACTGAATAATGACTGTAGAATGACTTCTTTGCAGCTAGGTGTCACTTTACCAAATAATCAAGATTGGAGTGTTTAGTAGGAAACAACTGGACTTCTTATCTTGTACCAGGGTTTCCCGCACTGACCCTCAGAACTGAAGAAGTCTTTCAGATGAGAGGCGAAACGTCTTCAAACAAGAGAAGTCCAGTTGTTTCCTACTAAACACTCCAAGACGAAGATTAATTCTTTAAACACATCTGAACAAGGGTAACCCTAATGGTAGTTTCTGTTAATAAGTTGTCGTCTTTCTATCAATGAATACTCCCAACCTCTATTATTTTCTTTTAGTTCAAAATTTTCTCATATCTGCTGTCCATGAGGTCAACGCACAATTCAATGAGCGCTTGGCAACAAAAGAATCACACACACACACACACAAAAACTTCAGTCTTTTTTTTTTTTAACATTTATTGATTTTATTAATAAAATTTCATTTCTAATTTCAACAGGACATGAGGTATGGGATTGGAGGTAGTTACATGACAATGTGTGTGGGATGTACAGTGACTAAAAAAAGTCCCTTAAAAGTGGTACATATGGGTGATGGGTCTTCACATCAGGCTTGTAGAGTTGCTCTTCACACAATCCGTAGGGTAACTAGTTGGCCTTAGTACTGCTGAATGTTTCATTGTCCAGCACACCAGAGAAATTGTCAAACTAAATAAAATCTACAATAAATATTCAATATTAAAAACAGAGTTGATTTCTTTAAAAACGGCTTAAACTTTTAAGAATGTAACCCACAATATCAGTCTGACGAGATACTTGCTGATGAAACACTGTAAATACTACAGGTGCTTTCAAAAAATAATCACTGAAAATGAACATATAAACACTGGATTCTTTTTGGATTGGTATTGCAATATAATTACCAATCACAGGAGGCATGTTCCAGATTTGTTCCCATTTGAGTAAGGGAATGTTTGAGGAAAATATCAAAATGGAAATGACCATCTGACAAGATAAAGTGTCCACACCAAACAAAAAACAGCTTGTTGACCTGGCAGGTAAAATAAAATCAGGATTGTCATAAGACTGACATGACATCTGTATATGACATATACTGCGATAGGACTGGATATCGTTTGCAATTTTCCAGCTCAGTAACGATTACCCAAATCTTATTTCGAAATTAACAGATTTTCATAAATCCAACCACTTCCTCATTGAAAGGATGAACACAAGATTAGTTGAGATTTCTCAAACCCATCTGAAAAGTCACATGCCTCATGTGCTTTAATAACGTTACTGGTTGCTTTGTTGCAGGATTTGGAAGATGCAGGTAAGAATGTACAGTCCATTTCATGTGCAGAGACACATTTGCAATATGACGATGTGATGAGTGACATGGCAAGGCTGGGCTTAAAATGAATGGGACAAAACCAAAAAAATATTAAACTTGAAAGTGAGGACAGATTGATTCAGGGAATTGGCTGTTGATGCTTACTGTTGTTGATTTTGTTGATTTTCTAAAGAACAACTGTGGATTTCACTTTGCCAAAATATTAATTGTGGTACTGAGATCGATATTACCTAACAAGAAATGCCAAAATTAATCATTAAAATTCAAGCTGACATATTGGAGTTTTAACTGAATAAAATAATGTAAAATTGAAGAAAACTTTTAAATCAAATTAACATCAGACAAAAGTGCCAAGTTTTAGTGCTTGATAATATACAGAGTACAACAGTCAATATCAAAAGATGAGTTTGAATCTGAAAGTGAGGCTGATGAATATCCAAACAAGTTTGAATGACTAATATAGAAATGGGAAAACAACATACTCCATCACCCAAGGGTCCATTTGTAGTGTCTTATGTCTGTGATGCTGGTTGTTATAGTAGATATCTGAGGATCTAGTAGCTGGTGTAGGAGGTGTGTCCAGGATGTTGCTGCTGCAGCCAGCCCTCGATCTCAGAGATACAATGTGTTTTTTTGGGGTTTTTTTTTTACTGACAGTGGCCTTAGCATCAGATTTAGATCCTGCCCACAATACCAGATATTTTAAATATACATTTCTTGTACATTTGGGCTTCTCGTCCACACCCAGTCTTTTAGGTCACTATAAATGAATATTTTTTAAAACATGTACATTACTGCACAAGCTCAAAATGCTCTTCTGTGGTATTTGGTATCAGTGATGCGGACTGTATCGTCACCTACAGGCCTGATATGCCTGTTGTTTGAATCCATGGAGCTATCTTGTAAAGAGATGTGTGGACTGTTTTTTTTGTTGTTTTTGTGGAGGGGAAAAGTATCTGTGTAGGTGTGGACAGGGTCATAGACTAAAGTGACACATACTGCTCCCGCCTCTTGTGGACGAGCTGTTCATCCTCCATACTGCTGTCACACAGTGAATTCAGCATCAATGAATTCCGTTGAAGTTTGCACATAAAGTCCATTATTCAGAGAACAGACACATCCCTGTTACTGTTGAAAAGTGAATGTGTAAAGCTGGAGAATCTACTGTGACTACAAAATCTTCCAAAAACTAGTGTTTGTTTCGTAACTTTTGTGACTTCTGCTGTATGTAACCTGGAAGAGTGGTGGAAACACACATAACACAGGCACTGAGCTTTAAAACCAGTAGATTCTCAAAGTATTATACACAACTATTGTACAGTCCTACATGATGCGTAGAATAATGGAGCGGTATTTCCATAGTGAAAAATACTGATGTCCAGGGTGTACCCCTACGTATCGCTACCAAACTCCTACGTATCGCTACCAAAACTGGAGCACTGTGACAATCTGTATTAGGTCTATGCTGAACCACCCTCTCTCATAATCCTCTCTTCACAGTAGACACAGTGTTATATACAGAGTGCTTCATATGTTAGTGCTATGAAATAAAGGTGCTGGTTCTGTGTACACGATGGAGCAGGTGATGGGTGAAGTCCTCTGAAAACTCTCCAGTAGTGCAGACCCAGTACTGACAAAAAAGAACAAAATCAAATCGGATTAACTTTTCAAATGAAGCTTTTTTTTTAATTTTGGTTTTATGTGACTCAATGAATACAGCTAGATTCAGTTGTATTACCTGTTAGAGCTGAAGCGCTGCCACAGTTTTAGGTGAAGAAACTAGATAAGGGGAGACAGAAAATCTTTAAATCATCTACTTATTAACAAGGTTACAACAGTCCTGTGTGGTTGCACACTTTCAAAATTAAAGCACAGGGCAAAAGAGAAAGGAGAAACAGTCAAGTTAAGGGTAAGGTATCTTGAAAGGATCTGCAGACCCAACTAAAGGCTTAACAGAGGAGAGAACAGAGGATTCCAACTCTGGTTTTACAAGTTGAGGCATAGAAATGACAGAAATGGAAAAATGTTTCAGTTGGAACTCTAGCAGAAAGAAGGGATAGTTGTCGAAGTCACAAGACTCCAGAGCTCCTTAATGCAATCAACCCAAACTTTGTAGCCAAGCACGAACATGTAGGAAGGTCATCACCATGCAGGCACTCTGTCTTTTTATAATGTCCATCGACACTGTCCAAATTTCACATTCGATTCAGATTTTTGATAATATATTTTCCTTACTACCATTAACTGTTTATTAATCTTAAAATAATGACATCATATTCAAATTACAGCAGGAAAGAAAGGGGTTTATGCATTCCAGATGTTATGTGTTGTTGAGTACAATATATACTACTACTTACAGTGATCACAATGCTAATATTGCTTTGAAACTGACAAATGACTGTATAGTCTCAATAGTTTTGATTCTTCAGTACAACATGATTGTCATTTTCAAACAAAAAGTAATGGATTTGCTCAGATAAGTTATTTCCTACAATAATGCAAAGTTGCAAACACACCTTAACCCTACAGAATTCTAGTTGTGACTGAATTATGTGAGAGGCAATTTTGACCAGAGAAAAAGTACCCAACTATATTTTTTGAGTAGGGCTGGGCAAAATGTACTACATACTGTAGAAATTGTTATCATGATGTACATTGTTATCTTGAGATATTGTGTGCATAAGTGTTTTCATTTCTTGGTTTTAATGGCTACATTACAGTAAAATGATGATGACTTTCTAAACTTATCATGGTGTTCTACTAAGGATGAATCATAATTCCCAAAAATTATAAACATTTCAAAAGTTTGCCTGATTATTGGATGAAAATATACATTTTCCCTTCGTTTTTGCCAACGCCTTTGGAAAAACACAATAACTGGCAATATTGTGTCACTTCTGGTAAAATATGTGCAGCACTGTCTTTTCCACTCGAGGTCAGTACAGCATTTGTCTGCCACATCCTAAAGTAGCTATACAAACAGCAGAAACGTGCAGAGACTACAGCCGTCAAAAAGTACTGTGTGGAACTTCAATTTCAACAAAATGATAGAACATAAGGTGCAGTGCAAACTCTGCTGGGCAAAGTTAGCATATCACAAATCAACAACTATGCTCTTGTCATTTGAGAGCAAAGCACCTGGCAGAAACTGGACTGCCACCCACAAATCAACCATCCATAACTACCTGTGTTACCAGGAAAAAAATAAGTTTGATGACCTTCGTGCATTTGTTGAGGGTGAAGGTTTTCAGAGTTTGATGGTATTTGTCAAGGCTGAGTATCTCAAAATTATGAGTTAATTATGAATTAATATCTTATTATAACTTAGTATCTCATGGCGTCTGTATAGCATATCATGTCCATAGTTGCTTGTATGAATCAGTGCTTTTATTTGTAAAGGGCGGTGATTAATTCTGTGGCATTGTGTTTCATATAGGTAAAAATTTACATACAAGCTTATATGTGCTTGTAGCTGAGTTTGTCCTGTTTAATTTGATGTGCAACATGAATATGCTTTTATAAGATTAGTGTTTGGGGCTGGACAGCAGAGAGGAGAGGCTGGGGGCTTGTTCCTCCTGAAGTCCACCAACATCAGACAGCACAGTTCCCTGGAGGGCCTCGATGTTACAGATCAGATGTTCAGACACACAGTGCTGTAATCTCACAAATTGCGGTCTGCCTGTCAGGTAGTCTGTGATCCATGCGATCAAAGGTGAATCCACCCGCATGTCCTCCAGCTTCGCTTTCAGTAGCCTGGGCTGGATGGTGTTGAAGGCACTGGAGAAGTCAAAGAAGGTGATGCGGACAGTGGGGTTGGGTCTGTCCAGCGCGGAATATGCCTCCTGCAGCAGACAGATGATGGCATCATCTACACCAACATGGGGCTTGTAGGCAAACTGTCTTCAACAGCACTGGGACACTCTGGAGGTGCAGGCTCAGGTTGAAGATGTGCTGAAGCACTCCGCTCAGCTGGCTGGAACACGCCCTCAGCACTTGAGGGCTGATACCATCTGGTCCAGAAGCTTTTCCCTTGTGGAGCCTCTCCAACTCTCTCCTCACCTGTCGGGCTGTGATGTGTAGTCCATCATGGGGGTTGGAGGTGGGGGCTGGCTGTGATAGGGCAGGGAAGTTTCTGAAGTGGGGGTTTGTGTGGGATTGTGGGGGTGGGGAGGGTGACGGGGGTCAAGGGTGGTGAGGGCTGGTGGAGCGGGGGGGGCTGGAGTCAAACCTGTTGAAAAAGTGGTTCTATTCATTTGCTCTCAGTGTCTTCCACTCTACTGTTCCTCCTCCACCTTTCTCTTGAAGCTGGTGATCTCTCTCATCCACTCCAAACATTCTTGGCCTTGTTTCTCCCCAGCTTCTCCTCCAGTTTCTTCCTGTAGGCTTCCTTACTCTCTCTGAGTCTGTGTTTGAGTACCCTTTGTACCTGTTTGAATTTTGCTCGGTCCCCCACCCTGAAAGCCCTCTTCTTATTTTTGAGAAGAGCCTTCAGGTCACTGGTTAGCCAGGGTTTGCGGTTTGGGTAACAGCGGACCACTTTTGTAGGAATGGTTTTGTCCATGCAGAACCTGATGTACTCAGAAACACAGTCCACAATGCCATCAATGTCCTCACCATGTGGTTCATACAGTGCATTCCAGTCAGTGGTCTCCACTGCGCTTCTCGTTGCCTCCATGGCCTCAGGAGATCACTTCCTCACTGTTCTCACTGTGACTGGCTGCTGCTGAGCAACAGGCTTGTATGATGGAGAAAGCAGGACAAGGTTGTGATCTGACCTGCCGAGTGGGGGCAGGGCAGTGCAGCTGTATGCCTCCTTAATGTTGGAATACAGCAGGTCCAACGTGTTATTTTCTCTGGTGGTGCATGGAATAAACCGATGAAAGGTGGGGAGGGTGGAGGAAAGACAGGCATGAGTAAAGTCCCCAGTGATGGTGATGAAGGCTCCAGGGTGTTTAGTCTGAAGCCCTACAGTTACGATGTGGATGACGTAACCACGCCTCTTCCACGTTCCCAGATGGAGGAATGTAAACAGTAATGGCGTTGCCATAGATGAATTCCCATGCCAGATAATACAGACGAAAACCCATGACAAGATGCTCGATGTCCGGGCTACAGACATGCTCTTTCACGATGATGTGTCCAGGGTGACACCACCAGTTGTTAACAAAAAATGTGAGCCCCCCCTCCTTTCTTCTTAACACTCGCAGTGGTGTCTCTGTCCGCACGGACCATGTAGAAGCCGGGAGAGTCATGGTGGAGTCCGGTATCAGATCATGCAGCCACGTCTCCACTAAACACATAATACTGGACTCCCTGTACTCACTCTGGCTTCTGGTGAGTGCTTCCAGTTCGTCCATCTTATTTGCCAGCAATCTCACATTTTCCACAATGACTGCAGGGACATAGGGCTTAAACCTCCTCTTCTTCATTCTGACTTTAGCTCCGGCTCTGCAGCCACGGCGTCGCATCCTAATCACTCTGGGGATGCACGGCTTCTCTCCATCAATGAAAGCCGACTGCCTCAGGGCGATCAGCTGATCCCGCATGTAAACAATGCGGGAGGCTCTGGCCCCATGTTGTGAGTGGCAACATGGGTGCTGGAAAAAACGGTGAAAAACGTTGAAGCGCAATCTGGGGTTTGTGGTATTACAGGTACACCGTGCAGTGCAAAAGGAGATAAAAATACAACACAAAAGACACAACAAAAATCACACTAGGGAATGGGTCACCAGGTGCTGCTGCAACAGGCTGCCGCTGCCACAGTATCCATGAACCAAGGTGTGAACGGTGGCTAAATTTCCTGGGGAGGGATTTCAAAACTGTATTGTATGTGGCAGATAATTGATGTCTAAGGCCTCCTCCTCTATTAACTGATGGCTGTTCCAGCTTGATATAGATGGCCTCTTTCACTCCTCTCTCAAACCATCTATCCTCCCTGTCCAACACATGCACATTCTCATCCTCAAAGGAGTGTCCCTTCTCCTTTAAATGCAGGTGGACTGCTGAGCCATGCGTTTGTGGAGAGGTTGTTTGGTCTCCCCGATGTAAAAATCTGTGCACTCCTCAGTGCACTGAACTGCATAAACAACATTGTTAAGTTTGTGTCTGGGAGTTTTGTCCTTAGGTTCAACTAGTTTCTGTCTCAGGGTGTTGCAGGGTCTGAAGTGAACTGGGAATTATGTTTACAGAAAATTCTTCATAATTTCTCTGACATCCCTGCCACATAAGGAATGACAACGTTGTTGCCTTTGTTCTTCTCCTCTTCCTGTGTTGTTGGGGTGTTATATTTGATAGATTATGGGCCACCATATTCTCTCTATTCGTTAGAATACATTTAAAGGGACAATACAACCAGTTTCTACTTGCCTTGAAATACCCATCCCTATATTCTACCTGTTTTACCTTCACACAGTTCAGTCATTAAATACATATTACTGTTAAATATTTAGTGAAAATCCTAATTTTGTTAACACTTTGTCAAAGTACCAATAGTCATACCTGCATTAGTCTTACCGTATCAATATCAAAGTATATAGCCAAGAACTTCTGAGAAGGAAAATAAAATTCCCGGCTTTATTTTAAGCCCATAACACCCAGTCCTAATTTCAAGACATCATTAAATTGCAAATTGAAATAATCTGTGCAAAATGGACTCTGGCATGTCTGGATAGAATAGGCAGAGCTGTCCATGATGCAACCTCCTATCAAAATGGCAGCTCTCAGGCTTTTATTTCCCGAAGCTGCTATTCCTGCTTCTGCTCCTGCTATATATATATACAGTAGTGTTCAAAATAATAGCAGTCCAATGTGACTAACCAGATTAATCACTGTTATTAGTATATTTTTTTATTGCTACATGGCAAACAAGTTACCAGTAGGTGCAGTAGATTCTCAGCAAACCAACAAGACCCAGCATTCATGATATGCACGCTCTTAAGGCTGTGCAATTGGGCAATTAGTTGAAAGGGGTGTGTTCAAAAAAATAGCAGTGTGACATTCAATCAGTGAGGTCATCAATTTTGTGAAAAAACAGGTGTGAATCAGGTGGCCCCTATTTAAGGATGAAGCCAGCACTTGTTATTCATTTACATTTCTTGGTTTTGCTTCAGAAACAGCATTTTTGATGTCACCCCACAAGTTCTCGATTGGATTAAGGTCCGGGGATTGGGCTGGCCACTCCATAACATTAATTTTGTTGGTTTGGAACCAAGATTTTGCTCGTTTACTAGTGTGTTTGGGGTCATTGTCTTGTTGAAACACCCATTTCAAGGGCATGTCCTCTTCAGCATAAGGCAACATGACCTCTTCAAGTATTTTGACATATGCAAACTGATCCATGATCCCTGGTATGCGATAAATAGGCCCAACACCATAGTAGGAGAAACATGCCCATGTCATGATGCTTGCACCACCACGCTTCACTGTCCTCACTGTGTACTGAGTTTGGGGGTCGTCTCACAAACTGTCTGCGGCCCTTGGACCCAAAAAGAACAACTTTACTCTCATCAGTCCACAAAATGTTCCTCCATTTCTCTTTAGGCCAGTTGATGTGTTCTTTGGCAAATTGTAACCTCTTCTGCACATGCCTTTTTTTTAACAGAGGGACTTTGCGGGGGATTCTTGTAAATAGATTAGCTTCACACAGACGTCTTCTAACTGTCACAGTACTTACAGGTAACTCCAGACTGTCTTTGATCATCCTGGAGCTGATCATTGGCTGAGCCTTTGCCATTCTGGTTATTCTTCGATCCATTTTGATGGTTGTCTTCCGTTTTCTGCCACGTGTCTCTGGTTTTGCTCTCCATTTTAAGGCATTGGAGATCATTTTAGCTGAACAGCCTATAGTTTTTTGCACCTCTTTATAAGTTTTCCCCTCTCCAATCAACTTTTTTAATCAAAGTACGCTGTTCTTCTGAACAATGTCTTGAACGACTCATTTTCCTCAGGCTTTCAAAGAGAAATGCATGTTCAACAAGTGCTGGCTTCATCCTTAAATAGGGGCCACCTGATTCACACCTGTTTTTTCACCAAATTGATGACCTCACTGATTGAATGCCACACTGCTATTTTTTTGAACACACCCCTTTCAACTAATTGCCCAATTGCACAGCCTTAAGAGTGTGCATATCATGAATGCTGGGTCTTGTTGGTTTTCTGAGAATCTACTGCACCTACTGGTAAATTGTTTGCCATGTAGCAATAAAAAATATACTAAAAACCTGGATTAATCTGGTTAGTCACATTGGACTGCTATTATTTTGAACACTACTGTATATATATTAAAAAAACCCACTTGCCCGCTGTGGGTGGTCTTGTGGCTCCGTCAAGTTGGGTCCTCTACCAGAGGCCTTAGCTGTTCCTAGGGTTGCACTTTTCTGGACAGATATCTCAGATGTTGTTCCTGGGATTTGCCACTCTCTCAGCTTGGGGGTTACAGCCCCAAGGGCTCCTATCACCACAGGCAACACTGATGCCTTTACTCCCCACATCCTTTGCAGCTCCTCTTTCAGCCCTTGGTATTTCTCAAGCCTCTCATGTTCCTTCTTCCCGATTTTGCTATCTCTTGGGATTGCAACCTCTACCACTACCGCCTTCTTATCCTGCTTGTCGACCACAACAATATCCGGGTTGATTAGCCACCACCATCTTATTGGTCTGGATCTGGAAGTCCCATGGGTCTTAGCTCGGTCGTTCTCAATCACTTTAGGAGGTGTTGTCCACTTTGATCCAGATGTTTCTGTATACTATGCCAACTTGGTTGTGACGCTCCAAGTATGCCTTACCTGCCTGCTAGTTGCACCCAGCTGTTATGTGCTGTGCTGTCTTTGCACAATCTCCACCTTGGTTCCTGTCTGGTGTGGTAGACCCCAGCCACTATCTATCTTGTGTTAAAGGCCTGTTCTTCTGCTAGCATGATCAGTGACTCTGTGCTGTCCTTGAGACCAGCCGTCTCCAGCTACTGGTATGTGTTCTCGATATCAGCCACTTATATTTATCTGTCGGTGGTACATTTCGTGCATGTAAATCTTGGGGACATCTTGTCTCTAGCAGAATATATTGACATGTAACTAACCACTATTGCTACACACAAATACTTAAAAGTAAGTAAAAGATCCTCTGTCAAGGACTTGATGTTATGTTTTTGTACCCACATGAATGAAAAACGTAAGTATTATTTTCAACATGCAGAATGTTGTACTACAGACAAACAACCCTGCACCATCACCATGTTAGAAGTAGTTTCTGCACCACTGCTGTTAAAGTAACACAAAAATTACCCTATGTGTCAAATTTATCAGCCGATAAATATTTTGTTTACTTTAACAGTAGCGTATGAATGAGAAAATGAGAAACTACTGTTGTACAATTATTATCTTGCCTCCAACATATACAAATCTTTTTGGAGGTGTTTTTCTTAATTGCACATTACAACAGTGATAAAATAATCTAAATTAAATCACCATTTTACACATTTAAATTATTATGTTTGTTTTGAAAGGGAACATGTGTGAACAAATATTAACAAACATTACAATATTAATCATATATATGACGACTCAAGAAATAAAGAGAAATTATTTTAAGACTTATCAATAAATTAGTACTTTGATTTTTTAACTAATAAATAATAATTGACTGTTTAAAGATGATCATTAAATTAATTGCTTAAAAGAATAATCATCAGTGCAGACTTAACTTGATAGAGCAAGTTGATACATTTCAAGTTACATTTTACATTCTATCCTCCAGTGCAGGGAATGAAATAAATTATATAATTTACATAATAACTCCCATGGCACTCTTTCATCCATAGACTAAAGTAAAGGGGAGAATGAAAACAGCCCCAAGTTTACAAATTTGGATCTTAAATGTAATGTAATGCAACTCAACACCATACAGAGTTCATTCAACCAATCATAGTAATGACAAGACACACCCACTGGCTACACGCACATGCACATGCACCTTGTGCACCCTGACAAAGCATGGAGGAGGAAAATGAGGTGTAAAGTGAGTTTTTGGACACAGCATGGTGAAGATCAGTAACTCTCCTCTCTTCACTTCCCTCACCCTGCTACAGAATGAATAATAATGTGTGTCATACATTTCTGTAACCAAGGAATATATGTTTCATTTTTTCATTTTATT
This sequence comes from Mola mola, assembly GCA_001698575.1. Taxonomy (NCBI): domain Eukaryota; kingdom Metazoa; phylum Chordata; class Actinopteri; order Tetraodontiformes; family Molidae; genus Mola; species Mola mola. The sequence goes on along the minus strand of KV751349.1, from coordinate 124,797 downwards.
GTACTATTTTCAACATGCGATCTTGAATTCTTACGACACGCTTTTGCACACAGGGCGTAGCTCTAATGCAAACACTGGAACCAGTGCACACAAGATACTAACTTAGAATTCACACCAATATTTCAATCTTTTGCTAACTGGATTATGATGTGTGCGCAAAGGACACAAATGACCAAAATGTACACAAAGTATCGCACTCAGTATGTGAAAGAGATTAAAACTTCTGCACACAAGTCAATATTCAAACCATTGCAATATTAGAGAAGTATCAACCAAAATTAGCATATTCTAAATATACTTTTTGTATGCAATTGTATGTATTAAAAGAACTGAATTGAATTTCTTCTGTAATGCTACCCGGATTTATACTATGACAGAACTGAGATGCCTAGTGTTGTGAGATGGAAAAATTAATAAGAGATGGGAGCAAATCCATGAAAGTGTGCTGCCTGTATGAGGATGCAGAGACACTGAACTGAAGGGGTTAAAGAACAGATCATTTTCTCACCAGCTCGCCTGCACAGCTTCAATGTCGCTCACTAAGTTCTGCGCCAAACAAATCCCAAAAATCTGTGAACAAAAGAATAAGCAACATTAGACAGGAGCAATGTGTTTGTTTCTCTACAATTTTTAAAACGCCTGAGCTGACCTGCAGAAGTGCAACTCCTATAAAGATCCCAGCCACCAGGGTCAGGTTGTCCTGCAGCCACTTCTCAAACTGTGGCACACAGCCCTTCATATTGATGTGGTCCTTCTGCTCCGAGTCCTGTGATGGACAGTATCTGCTTTGGTCATCTTTACATTTTGGCTAAGTGAAATGAAACTGATTTGAAAAAAGAAAAAAAAAATAGTATGGCATTTTACGAAAACTCATTTTCATCACATGGCAACTTAAGAAATAGACAAAACACTAGCAAAGTGAAGTAAAAAAAAAATGCAGCAAAAAGTCACAACATAACCAAAACTAAGCACCATCTCTGTGTCCAGAAAATTCTTTTTTCTGGACACAGAGAAGTTAAAATGATTAGATGTATAGGTGGCTGAATGCATCATCCCTGACAAATGTAATATCAGCTCTAAATTGACTGTTAATGTGTATGTATCATATCAGAGAATTTTCCAACTTTTGATTTCTACAAATTGGTAAATATTTAGAATTTCTTCTCCTCTTATAGTAACTAATGTTAATAAAGTTTAAGTTTCTGGTTATTGGCCAGCACCTTTAATCCACATTTGACTTGCCCTCAAAAACTTGGTTAATAAAAATACCAAATCATAACAATCAATCAGGAAAAATTACATATTAGATTTTTCAAGGAAAGGTGGATCCAGCTGAGCCACAAATAAAAATGAGGGGAGAACATGTTACCTACTGGTTTAGCTCGAATGTCATATCCACACTGAGTGTTTATTACGTCCTCCTGGAGACAAAATGAACAGACTAGTAATTAAAAATTTTTACTTTATACCTCCATGTGACTTCACACTCCTTTGTGTAGATTATTAATAAAAAAATCAACAATTATCTTAAACAAAGAAGCATTTGAATAGAAATACCCACAACTACTGTTAATTGGGAATATTCTAGTTATCAGATCCAGTAGTTGGCCTGGCTGTCAGTGCTACCCTGCTGGTGTTCAGCATGCATGCTTACCATCTTCATCATTCATGTGAACAGACTAACACTTAATAATGAGCAACTACATAAGCACGAGGTACAATTATGGCTGATTTGAATGTCATTAGTTTTTGCAGGTATTGGATCATAAACTCTAATATTGAATAAATATGAGATTAGATGTAAAGAAGTATCACTGTCATTTAGGCTCAACATGTGGGAACCATGGATATTTATACCACATTTTATGCCAATCCAACTCAGAGATGCCAAACAATTTCACTGCCTACTTAAAATATTTTACCTGCTAGTGATGGTAAATTAAAAGTATTAAATTGGTAATTTTTTCATCTTACTAAGGGAAATTTATTGAAAGGACTGCTTTGTTTTGTATACTAGCTTGTATATAGTTTAAATACTTCTCAGGACACTCCAAACATTAATGTACAATTCATTAAAAATATGTTTATATGTTAAAATACAAAAAAGAAAACTTTGAATTAGTGTATTGTGAAAGCAGAGAGGTGTGCTCGTACCGCTGGATCCTTGGTGCAACAGGAGAACGGAACGCCACACTTTTCACGACTGGGATTGCCATCAGTACAGTTAAAATAGATGTTCATGTTCCAATCATCCACTCCAAACGCACCACAGCACTCCCACTGCAGTCAGATTGAGAGGAATAGATAGTTAAAGGCTCTTATTGTTGGGATTCCAGAATTAAATGGAGATCTTTGTTAAAAGGGCAGTTTCAGACATTAATACAATCAAATGCATCACATGTGGACTTGATTGGCCTGACGTCTTGATTAGTTTCCTTCATTAAAGAATTACCCAAACTGAATCAGACTACCTGGTGGCTTTTGAAGCAAAAAGCTTCCACACAACAGGATTACGTCTTCTAAATTAGAGAAGCTGCTCTTGTTAGCCTAACAGAATTGATCTCTGATCTCTGAAACTCCCAACTTGACTTCAGATTCATTCAGAGGTAGTGTTTAATATCATATAAGATTTCTTGTTAACAAATAACTGCAAACTACATTTGGTTAAGAAAACTGCAGCATATGGTTGTCGTTGCTGTATTGTTCTCACTAACATATTCCTGAGTGAAATCGATGAGGTTCTGGAGGTCGATGTCATCCCGATACGCCCGGATGTTATTGTTGATGAACAGGTTGAGCTGATCCTTAATCCAGTCCTTAAAGACGAATGTCAGAATGCCAGTAGTCAACTCCAAAAAGAAGATGATTCCCAGGAACACAGAGAACTACAGCAGAACGACAGAAAATGATGCACAACTAGGTTGTTTGCAATATACTATAGTGTGCAAAGTCGAGATCTTATCATGGAACATACAAACTTGAGAAGAAACGTGTTTTCCCGGAGGGCTCCAATGCATCCTGCAAAGCCAAGAATGAACATGACTCCCCCTACCACCATGAAGAGCCAGACTGGGTCCAGACCCCCCAGGTCTGTGATGGACGAGATGTTGGACAGAACACCCTAAATGAGAGACAGAGCACAAAAGCACACTCTTAAGTCAGTCTGAGACTGCAAGCTGTGTCTCGTTCAGGACATGGCACTGACTTCAAACACGATGGAACGTGAGAAAACCCAGAAGTGTCAGCAGGCTGCCACAAATCACAAAGATTAACTTCAATTATTATTGGGTTTTAGACAATTAGGAGCAGTCTTTCCTCAGAGTAGAAACTACAAGCAACACAGAGCAAGAGTATGAGTCTCTTCATTCTTTTAGTCTGTAGAGTGAGTGAACTTTCAAACTCTCGAACCAGGTAGGAAAAACTTAAAAGACCCTAACCAGGGAAAATAAGAAACCTCAGGAAGAACCACAGAGCAGGGATCCTTCTTATTAGGATGGACAGACCTGCAATAGATGTCACCTGTCCAGAATACAACAACATGACAACAATAGTTTACTAAGAATTTTTGAGTTCATATGAGTCTATAAATCCAGATATAGTATGGGTATAGTATGTTGGTCCAGAAGTCATTGTAATCCATGGGATCCAAGTCACCGGATCTCCTGTCCTAATTTGAGCAGTAAGCATCAGGCAGGACCACAGCAGCAGCTCCCTAGAAAGACCTGCAGGGTGATAAAACACAAAGACTCCGGGGAAGAAGTAAAGTTTATATAAGGATATGGACATTTAGAGGAGCAGAGATAGAGTCAGAGTCAGAGGGGGCACAGAAGAGAGCTCAGTGCATCATGGAGTGATCCCCCAGCAACCTAAGCCTATAGCAGCATAACTATGGGTTAGATAGGCCAACCCTAACTATAAGCTTTATGAAAAAGGAAAGTTTTAAGCCTCCTCTTAAAATTAGAATCTGAGTGTGAGTCCTCACGTACAAAGCTATCCAGATCTGATTTTAAATTCCTTTTTTTAACCTGTCCTTTTCAGCAGCTGAGGCATGTAGTGTGACGGTTCTGGATGCCTTGTGTGCTGCAACAAATTTGCTCTACAAAGGAGGAATCTGATATACTCTTCCTGTTGAGTTTGAGTTTGAGGTTGAGTTGTGTTTAACCTTATTGGCAAGGGTACTGGATTGCGATAGGCAAAAGAGTAGATAGAAATAGAGAAAAGAGACAGCTTAGGGAAGACAGAGGGGTTGGGGACCAAAGAGAGAACAACAATAGCCATAATGACAACTAAAACAACAGTAACAATCCTAACCATTATAACTATAATAGCTTACTGCAACAACAACACCACAGAGTGTGCCCAACATACAGTGGGGCAAAAAAGTATTTAGTCAGCCACTGATAGTGCAAGTTCTCCTACTTAGAAAGATGAGAGAGGTCTGTAATTTTCATCATAGGTATACTTCAACTATGAGAGACAAAATGAGAAAAAAAAATCCAGGAAATCACATTGTGGGATTTTTAAAGAATTTATTTGTAAATTATGGTGGAAAATAAGTATTTGGTCAATAACAAAAGTTCAACTCAATACTTTGTAACATAACCTCTGTTGGCAATGACAGAGGTCAAACGTTTCCTGTAAGTCTTCACCAGGTTTGCACACACTGTAGCTGGTATTGTGGCCCATTCCTCCATGCAGATCTCCTCTAGAGCAGTGATGTTTTGGGGCTGTCGCTGGGCAACACGGACTTTCAACTCCCTCCACAAATTTTCTATGGGGTTGAGGTCTGAAGACTGGCTAGGCCACTCCAGGACCTTGAAATGCTTTTTACGGAGCCACTCCTTCGTTGCCCGAGCGGTGTGTTTGGGATCATTGTCATGCTGGAAGACCCAGCCACGTTGCATCTTCAATGCTTTCACTGATGGAAGGAGGTTTTGGCTTAAAATTTCACGATACATGGCCCCGTTCATTCTTCCCTTAACACGGATCAGTCGTCCTGTCCCCTTTGCAGAAAAACAGCCCCAAAGCATGATGTTTCCACCCCCATGCTTCACAGTAGGTATGGTGTTCTTGGGATGCAACTCAGCATTCTTCTTCCTCCAAACACGACGAGTTGAGTTTTTACCAAAAAGTTCTATTTTGGTTTCATCTGACCACATGATATTCTCCCAATCCTCTTCTGGATCATCCATATGCTCTCTGGCAAACTTCAGACGGGCCTGGACATGTACTGGCTTAAGCAGGGGGACACGCCTGGCACTGCAAGATTTGAGTCCCTGTCGGCGTAGTGTGTTACTGATGGTAGCCTTTGTTACTTTGGTCCCAGCTCTCTGCAGGTCATTCATCAGGTCCCTCCGTGTAGTTCTGGGATTTTTGCTCACCATTCTCATGATCATTTTGACCCCACGGGATGAGATCTTGCGTGGAGCCCCAGATCGAGGGAGATTATCAATGGTCTTGTATGTCTTCCATTTTCTTACAACTGCTCCCACAGTTGATTTATTCACACCAACCTGCTTGCCTATTGTAGATTCACTCTTCCCAGCCTGGTGCAGGTCTACAATTTTCTTCCTGGTGTCCTTCGACAGCTCTTTGGTCCTGGCCATGGTTGAGTTTGGAGTCTGACTGTTTGAGGCTGTGGACAGGTGTCTTTTATACAGATAAGTTGAGTTCAAACAGGTGCCATTAATACAGGTAACAAGTGGAGGACAGAAGAGCTTCTTAAAGAAGAAGTTACAGGTCTGTGAGAGCCAGAAATCTTGCTTGTTTGTGGGTGACCAAATACTTATTTTCCACCATAATTTACAAATAAATTCTTTAAAAATCCCACAATGTGATTTCCTGGATTTTTTTTTTCTCATTTTGTCTCTCATAGTTGAAGTGTACCTATGATGAAAATTACAGACCTCTCTCATCTTTCTAAGTAGGAGAACTTGCACAATCAGTGGCTGACTAAATACTTTTTTGCCCCACTGTACATACAATTACATTTGTAATTACATTTGTAATTGAATGTACCCCAGAAAACAGGGTGGGTCGAGACCCACAACGACGACCGCCACCGCCAGACAAAGCCCCCCCCACCCTTTATCTACCGGGGCAGGACCCCAGGAAGAGCCAACCACAGCTGGGGACCAAGCCCTCCACAGGTGCAGCAGACGAGGGCCAGAGCAAATCCGACACACTTGGACCACCAGCCGAGGGGCCACTACATGACAGCACAGTCCATATCCTATCCCAACCCAGTCCTGCGCCAGGGTGCCACCCATTCCCCCGGAGCCACCAACAAAACCCCTGTAGCAGAACCAATGCTTCTCTCCCAGACCACAGACACCCAGTCCAGTCCCTGCAGGGCCTGCGAGGGGGGCAGCAGGAGACACCCACCACACCCTGCCACCCCAATGCCCAACATGAGTGCAGGGTGTGTGCATGCAAACCTGTGTAGATATGGTAGTGTGGATGACTAGGATGGCAGGGTCTCCCAAGATGCACCACCCCCCCCCATATATATATATTTGTCCTATATAGTGTGTTCTTTGTAGAACCTTGTATTTTATGAGTTGTAAGTTGGTATTTTGGGTCATTCTGAAGGTAATGTAACAAATTTGTATTCACGAATTAGAATCTGGACTGATGGATAAATCTTTCTACCATTTGGAGGTAAGAAGAGAGACTTTTAGATCTATTTTAGACAGTACTGAATTAATTTTGGAGAGTAATTTTGTAGGTAAAAGCTGAAATCTGTTATTATTGGTTATAGCTCTAAATCCAATTGTCTATGGTTAAACGCTGCTTGAATTATAGATTTCAGTTGAAGATATTCCAAGTGTCTGTGAAGGTTCTCAGTCATCCAGGTCATCTTAATCTTGGAGTGTTTAGTAGGAATCAACTGGACTTCTTATCTTGTTTGAAGACGTTTCACCTCTCATCCGAAAGGCTCCTTCAGTTCTGAGGGTCAGTGCGGGAGACCCAGGTATTTAACCCAGAGTGGGTGGAGGCAATCACCAAAAATGAGGATGTGGTTGAAATCACCCAGCCTGGGGGGCGATCCTCTGGCTAGGCATCATGTGACTCGTTAAGGTCGCATGTCTTGGTAATGGTAATGGTGTCTTGGTCCACCACCTCTGTTTAGAGAACGTGGACAAAGATGGCCTCTTTTACTCCTCTTTCAAACCATCTGTCTTCTCTGTCCAGAACATTGGAGTCCTTAAAGGAGTGACCTTTCTCCTTAAGATGCAGATGTACAGCTGAGTCCCGTACCGATGAGGTGGCTCTCCTGTGTTGTGCCATGCGTCTGTGAAGGGGCTGTTTGGTTTCCCCTATATAAAGGTCAGAGCACTCCTCTGTGCATTGAACAGCATACACAACATTACTAAGCTTATGCCTGGGTGTTTTGTCCTTGGGGTGGACCAGTCGCTGTCTTAAGGTCTGGCCGGGTTTGAAGTTAACTCGAATTTTGTCTTTTTGTAAGATTCTTCTAAATTTTTCCGATAGACCTGCCACATATGGGATGACCACGTTCTTCCGTTTTTCACTTTCTGCCTTGGGTGGTTCTTTGTTCAATATCTAACCATGCTTGGTCTAATGGACTCTGCTTGATCCATTTTAGAATATATTGTAATCTATTTGCCAGGTAATAGTTATGAAAATTTGGTAATTCCAAACCATCATGATCTTTAAACTTTTGCAGAGTTTTTAAACTTATATGTGGTGGTTTAGTTTTCCATAGAAATTTGGAGATGCTAGAGTCTAATGATTTGAACCGGCCAGGGAAGGTTGAGTTGGAACCACTGAGAAAATATAATTAATTTTTGGCAAGACCATAATTTTTTCTGTAGCTACTCTTCCCCTAAGTGATATATGTAGACTCCTCCATCAAGTGCGCTCATCCTGTATTGTTTTAATTAGGGGAATGTGATTTAACTGTGTCAGGACAGACAGCCTGGCAGGGATATTGATACATAGGTAATTAACGTTCCCTGATTGTAGCGGGACAATTAATGTACTCTGAAATTCTGACTTTAAAGGTCGAACAGTTGATTTGTTCCAATTAATAGAGTAGTCTGAAATAATTGAGAATTTATTTATGAGTGGTATTGTCTCTGAAAGAGAAATTTGTGCACTTTGGAGGAAAAGTAAAACATCAGGATCAAGGCTCATCTTATGTTTCACATTTGCTGTTTTAATTCCTCTAATATTATTGTTTGCCGAATTGCGGCTTCAAGTGGCTCAATAAATATGGCAAAAAGGGAGGTGGAGAGTGGACAACCCTGCCTGGTGCCCCTGTTGTTTGATCATTTGTTCTAACACAGGCACTGGGTGAACAGTATACTAATTGATCCAGCTTAGAAAACGATCCCCAAAGCCCAAATTTTTGTAATGTACTGAAGAGAAATTTCTAATTTACCCTATCAAATGTTTTTTATGCATCTAAGGAGACAATTATGGCATCTCTGTTCTGACTGTTACAGTAATCTATCAAATGAATTGTCAGCGTGTATTGTTAGCGGAGTGTCGGCCCTTGATAAAACCCTTGTTGATCAGGATGTATAATTTGAAGTGTAGTCTTGGTGTTTCTTCAGTTCTAAATATTTAGTAGGGAGTCCCAAGTATTTAACCTTGTGGAGGATCCTTCTCACTTAGGGTAGAGGGCAAAGGGTACAATCCCATGAGTCGCTGATATCACATGAGCCAAGGTGTGAACAGTGGCTAAATTTCCTGGGGAGGGATTTCAAAACTACATTATATGTGGCAGACAGTTGATGTCTGAGGCCTCCTCCTCTGTTAAGGGGTGGCTGTTCCAGCTTGACATAGATGGCCTCCTTTACTCCTCTCTCAAACCATCTATCCTCCCTGTCCAACACATGCAGATTCTCATCCTCAAAGGAGTGTCCTTTCTCCTTTAAATGTAGGTGGAGTTCTGAGTCCTGGCTCGAGGAGCTGGCTCTCCGGTGTTGAGCCATGCGTTTGTGGAGAGGATGTTTGGTCTCCCCGATGTAAAAGTCTGCGCACTCCTCACTGAACTGGACTGCATAAACATCATTGCTAAGTTTGTGTTTGGTAGTTTTGTCCTCAGGGTGAACAAGTTTATGTCTCAGAGTGTTGCAGGGTCTGAAGTGAACTGTGATGTTATGTTTAGAGAAAATTCTTATAAATTTCTCTGACACCCCTGCCACATACAGCATGACAACGTTGTTCCTCTCCTCTTCCTGTGTTGTCGGGGTGTTGTTCCTGGAGCCCTTGGTGGATTTGACATACGCTCAGTTAGGGTATCCAGAGGTTTTTAATGCTGTCTTCAAGAAACTACAAGAAGTTTAGTTTCCTTCATCTGAAACAACAAAACTACCATGACCTGGATGACTGAGAATCTCCACAGACAATGTGAAGTGTTTTTTTTTCAACTCTTTAGCCAGCACCTTGCAGATAATTTTTAGATCTGTATTTTTACGTGGTATTGGACATTAGCTAGATGGAAGTACAGGGTCGTTGTCTGGTTTGAGAAGGAGGTTAATATTTGCACAGCTCATGTTAGGAAGAAGAAAGGAGGTTTCCTTAATTTCCATAAGCATTTTGTAGAATACTGGTGTGACATCTGGCAAGAATTCTTTGTTGAATTCTGTAGGAAATCCATCTGGTCCAGGAGCTTTCCTGTTGGCCTTGTATTTAAGGGCTTCTGGAAGTTCCTCCATCTAAATACATGACTCCAGAGCCTTTATTTGTTCCTTATCTAATTTTGGAAGGTCAACTGTGCTCAAGAACGCATCTATGCTAGAGTTAGATGTGTTAATCTGTGCTGAATACATTTTTTTTTAAAGAAATCCCTAAATGTATTATCTATTTCTTTTGGGAAGCAGGTTGTTTTCTCAGTGGAGTCCTTAACTGAGGATATTGTTACTTTTTTTTTTTTGTTCTGTTTGAGTTGGTTTGCTAGGAATCTGCTGGATTTATTGCTATGTTCTCCAAGCATAATCTCTATAACTAAAATTGTGTTTTAGTGTCAAGTAAACACTTTAATTTTAGTCTTAGTTTTCTTAACTCACTCAACAGGTGTTCCTCTTGGGAGGCGGCATGAGCTAACTCTAAACCTTTAATTTTTTCTTCTTTTCTATTTCGTTATTAAAGCTTTTATTTATTTATGTAAACATATATAAACAGACAGTATTGTTTTCAGTTACAAGACGGCCCATGATAAATGCTCATATTTAAAATAACCAACCTAAACATTCAACAATTACGTTCACATCAGTGCAGTCAGTCAAGTCATCACATTGTCACAACAGTATTACAAATGAGAAAGCGGTCCCATGACCTCTTGAAATTATCATTATCATCATTGATTCTGGGTAACGTGTTCATATGATACAACCTCCAACATTAATTCCATCCATTGTTTAACATCTGGAGAGGATGTACTTTTCCAGACTCTGAGAATCACTCGGGCAGCTGTAACAACCCCTAATTTTATCACCACCAGGTCGTATTTTGATATATGGGGCAGTTAGGTTTGGTTCCCCCGTAGGCACAATCTTGGTGATACAGGTATTGTTAACCCCACCCATTTTCCTATGTAGTCAATTACGTTTTCCCAGAATGGGTTAATTAATTTACACTCCCAAATAGCATGTAAGAATGTTCCTGTCTCTTCCTGACATTTCCAGCATAAGTTATTAGCCAACAAGCCCATTCTGTAAAGTTTAGATGGGGTGAAATAAAACCTATGTATTAATCTGTACTGAATAAATTTCCCTTTAGCCTCATTTATATATTTCCCTGAATTTGCTAATATTCTTAGCCAAATCTCATCCTTCAGCTCGCATCCTAGGTCTTTCTGCCAGACATATCTCAGATTTTTACAGATATTTTCCTGTAACCCATTAAAGATTTTGTAAACACAGCTGCCCCATATGCTATACCAGGTAATTCCAGAAATTCCATCACTGGATTCTTGGAGTCTTGAATGAATTAACCCTTAGTTATACTGTCCCTGTCCCTTTGTAAGAACTTCCAAAAATTATCTTTACTTTCCAAATCATATTTTTGCTTAAGTTCAGAGAAAGATATAAACACTCTATCAGAGTATAGGTCATTTACGTTACATATTCCTTTCATAAGCCATTGATTCCAGTAAACAGTCTTTTTCCCGATACGTATGGCAGGGTTGTGCCATATAGAGGCATATGATTGTCTTAAATGTGACACACCACACATCCTGTGTACTTCTCTCCAGACAGTCTTAGAATGAGCCAGTACTGGGTTTGAGGAATAGTCCTGTCTATTAGTAGTTGATCCATGTGAGAGAACATCCAAAGGCTTGTAGGGGCTTACTAGTTCCTGCTCAATTTTGATCCAGCTCAGCTCCGAGTCAGTTCCCTCCCAATGCTTAGCCAGTCTGGACATTTCAAACGATAGATTATATAACCCAACTCTGGGTAGAGCCATTCCTCCTATGTCCCTTGGTGACCACATTTTCTTTATGTTAATCCTTAGTCTCTTCTTGTCCCATTACAAGTCTTTAATAATTCTGTCAAATTGCTAAAAAAGCTGTGGTGTTATACAAACAGGTAACATCATGGAAACATAATTGAATTGTGGGGCAACCACCCTTTTAATCACACTAATTTTCCACCATAAAGTAAGTTTCAATTTTTCCCATTTGTCCAAATTCAGTTTTATCTTTTGGAGGAGTGGTTCCATATTGGACAACATTATTTCTTCCAAATTTGGATTTAATTGGATACCTAAGTATTTCATACCTGAAGGCATCCATTTGAAATTGAATGATTTAACATAACTAGAGTGGCATGTTTTTGACAAAGGCATGGCCTCCGATTTTTGCCAATTTATCTTATAACCTGATAATTTGGAGTACGTGTTAATACATTCTAATAACACCGGCAGAGAATCGACAGGGTCTGCTATCACTGCTAAAATATCATCAGCATACATAAACATCTTGTGCTCTCTCCCCCCCGTATGCACAGCTTTAATTCTCACGTTAGCTCTGATTGCTGAGGCCAGTGGTT
>KV751349.1:99441-112754 GCA_001698575.1 Mola mola | reverse complement strand
TGTCTAGTCCACCTGGAAAGGCAGAAAAAGTTTGATATCAGCCCATGTGTGAGAACAGCTGCTCTCGGGTTGGAATAAAGTATCTTCACCCAGTTACAGAAATCAGTCCCGAATCCAAACCTGGAAAGGGCTAACATGAGAAACCCCCACTCCACCTGGTCAAAAGCCTTCTCGGCGTCAAGTGAGAGGGCTGCGAGTGGTACCAAATTGGAGCGGCTCATATATATGAGATGTATAAATCTTCGCATATTATCAACTGAGGACCTATTTTTAATGAATCCTACTTGATCACCATTTATGATGTCTGGTAATACCTTCTTTACACGTGACGCCAGTGTCCTTGTCAAAATCTTAAAATCTACACCAAGAAGGCTTACAGGTCTGAAATTAGATGGTTCTGATGTATCTCTGTCCTTAGGGATTAGAGTAATTAATGTATCATTAAATGAGTCAGGCAGAGTACCTGTTTCAAATGCTTCCCTATACACCTTAAGTAGAATGGGAGCCAAAATATCAACATATTTCTTGTAGTATTCAACTGGGAATCCATCCATTCCTGGTGACTTCCCAGTTTTCATGGAGAGAATAGTAGTTCTAATCTCTTCTTCTTATAGGAGCATCCAACTGTTCTTTTTGTTCATTTGAGACAGTAGGTATGTTGAGACACGCGAAAAATGTCTCTTCTGTGTTAGGTGTGCAGGTGGATATGTAGAGTTCTTTATAAAACTTTCAAAAACCTCATTAATGTCCATTGATGAAGTCACTACTCTATTGCCCTTTTTAATCATTGTAATATTATTTATTAGAGTTGTCTTGTTGTTTCAGTTGCCGAGCTAACAGTTTGCCATTCTTTTCACGCCCTTCATAGAAATTGGATTTAAGTCTGAATAAAGCATACTCAGCTTTTTTATTATAAATATCATGTAATTGATATTTCAGATTGCATATGATTTGGTATAAGTGATCTGACTAATGCCTTGCCAGGTCTTTCTCCAAATTACGTATCTCTTGGTCTAATCTTTCTTCTTTCTTTCTGTTTTCTTTTTTCTACTTTGAAGAGTGGGCGATGGTTTTCCCTCTTATGAATGCCTTAGATGCTTCCCAAACAGAGGATATTTTTTCTGTGGAGCCAATAGTCGTTTCAAAGAAAAATTTAAGATCCTCTGATAATGCGTCACTAAAAGATTTGTCTTTCAGCAGCATGGTATTGAGTCTCCAGTGTCCCCTTTTTATTTTATCTGTATTCATGTCAACATGTAACTCCACTGTGCCATGATCACTGAGGGCAATGGCACCTATCTCACAGTTCACAACTGAGTCTACTAACGTATTTGATATCAGGAAAAGATGGATCCTTGAATGTGACTTGTGGCAGTGAGAGTAAAAGGTGTATTCTCTCTCATGTGGGTTCACTAATCTCCATATATCTACTAAATTAAGATCCTCCGCCAATATCTTAATTGCAGCTCTGTCTTTTGGTGAAGATTTATCACTGGGTCTGCTCCTGTCAATCATCCCATCCATTACCTGATTGAAGTCACCTGCTATTATAACCTGACCATCCATATGTCCTATCACTCTATTGATTTCATAGAAAAAAATCAGGCTCCTCCTTGTTTGGAGCATAGATATTGCATAATATTGTCCTAATCCCATTGATCAAGGCTTCAATATAGATAAGTCGTCCTTCCATGTCATTGTATTGTTTCAGCATGACAAAGCTTAGATTTTTATTAATGAGAATCATCACCCCATTCCTTTTGGTCGAGTAGGAGCTATGATAAACCTTCCCTACCCAACCTCTTTTAAATTTCGCTGCCTCCTCATCCCCCAATATATGCGACTCTTGAATAAATGCTATATCTGCATTTTTGGATTTCAAATATGTCAGAACCTTCCTCCTTTTAATGTGGCTCCCACACCCATTTATGTCCCACGATATGATATTAATATACCTGTCAGCAATAATTCTCAAGCTTGTAATAGTACTGTGGCTGTGACCGCAATTAATCTATCATGGTTGTAATTTTCACAAAACAAATCTTTAAACTGTTCAGAGCATTATTAGGCCAACTCACATATACTCTCTTAACAAATAAAACAAACATAAACGAAAACAACGAACCCTCAAGCAAAGCAACCCAGAACTTACTGTTGCTAAGCAATCCCCTCCCGTCCTGACTGAACATTGACTGAACTAAATAAACTTGACTTGGTCCGTGAGGCGTGTTAGTGGTTTCCCAGGCAACCCGACCATCCGGCCCCGAAAAATCCATCAAAATAAAAGTTACCTTATTTCCATAGATTCACACACACACTTCGTCATGCTCTCATTATCAATTCCCATGGTCCTCTATTTTGGATCTTGCATAAACTTCTTTGCCTCTTTGCTGTCTCAGAATGTTTTCTTTTGTCCCTTCCATGTAAAGATGAGTATTGCAGGGTATACCAGCCTGTGTCTCACATTAAGCTCGTGCAGGCGTCTCTTCACCGATTTAAAGGCCTTTCTTTTCTCCGCCAGCTCCCTTGTCAGGTCTTCAAAAAAAGACAGCTTGCAGCCCTCCCACTCGATTCCAAGATTCCTTCGCCACATGCAGCATCCTGTCTCGGGCTGATGAACGTAGGAAGTGTACCATGATGGTCCTAAGTGGTTCGTTCGGGTTAGGCATGGGGGCCAGAGACTGATGGACACATTCTATCTTGAAACCGGAGCCAGTGAGACCGAGCCCCTCAGACAGAATCTTCACTACATACTGCGCCACTTTTCCTGTCTCCTATTTACCTTTTTTCAGTCCCACCATCCTGATATTTTTCCTCCTGCTTCGGTATTTGAGGTTCGAGGTCTTCCACAGTGTTTCCAGTCTCTTATCACATTTCTCTATGTTTTTCTCCATCCCTGCATGCATGTCCTCCATGTCCGATATCCACTGTTCTGTTTCTCCAACTCTTTCTTGAATGTTATCCACTGAGTCTTTTAGGTCTTTTGTTGTCTCTTTAATCGCAAACACATCCCCCGCCACCACCTGTAGAGTAGCGCTCATCTTTCGTATTTCCTCGAACATATTTTCATCAATATTCCTTCCAGCGCCAGGATCGCTCGTTTTAGATTTAGGAGGTCTGGTCTCTGGCGTCGTCGTAGGTGAGGCGTTCTCAGGTGGTGGACTGCCTTTCGTAGCTAGCTTGCTTCTAGTCGATGCACCTTTGAAAAAGTTGGCTTTTGTATTGCTTGCCATTTCACCGAGAAGTTGCAAACTGTCGGTCCACTACTGACAATAAACCTACTTAAGTAGAGGCCACTAATATGTTCAAAAACGAAGTGTATGTTTCCTAAATTATGTAATTAGTTGATGGTTGTCTGGGGCTCTCCTAGTGTGCCGCCATCTTTCCCGACCTCTGATTCTATTTCAATTGCTCTCCCCTGTTTTTTCTTGTATGAAGAGTAAGAAATTATTTTACTACGCATGACTGCTTTTGCCGCCTCCCAAAGAACACAGGTAGAGATGTCAAGCTGGTCATTTATTTCACAGAATATTGTCCACTCTTTTTTAAAGAATTTGATAAAATCTGAGTCATTAAGGACTGTTGTATTAAATCTCCTTTGTTTAGATGGTGGTGTGACTATATTTTTAGTGATTATCAGGGTGACTTGTGTGTGGTCGCTGATAGTGATGGGGTGAATCTATGTGTCAAAGATGTCCCTTATAATTGAATTACTTGTGAAAAAGTAGTCTAAACGGGAATAGGAATGGTGGAATGGTGAGAAGTAGGTGTAGTCTTTGAGCGTGGGGTGACATGAATGCCAAGCATTACAAAGACCAAACTAACTCATGTATTGTTTTATTGTATCAGTCGATTGCCAGTTACGATGACTACCTGCTCTACTGAGTCTGTCCATTTCTGGATTGAATACCAAGTTGAAGACCCTCCCACTGAAAGTGCTGTGTCAGAGTGGGCTGAGAGTGCAGTGAAGCAGCTGTGGAAGAAGGAGGGGTCGTCAACCTTGAAACCATATATGTTGGCAATACATACTTTTGTGTTATGTGTAGATAAACTGATTATTATAAATTTTCCTTCTGTGTCTATGGTAAATAATAAATCTCCTGTATTTATATAGCGCTTTTGTAGTCATTGTTGACCGCTAAAAGCGCTTTTACACAACAGGTTTTGCATTCACCCATTCACACACACATTCATACACTGGTGGCAGTGACGTCACAGGGTGCCACCTTCTCATCAGGAGCGTTAACCATTCACACATTCATACACTCATGGCGCAGCATCAGGAGCAATTTGGGGTTCAGTGTCTTGCTCAAGGACACTTCGACATGTTAACAGCAGGGTCTGAGATCAAACCAGGAACCTTCCAATCACTGGATGACCGCTCTACCATCTGAGCCACAGCCACAGTCTTATTACAAGTGAAATTTATTTTTTTGTTTATTAAAATGGCTACGCTTCTTTGTTTGGAATTATAACTAGCTAAGTATATGTAAGGGAACTGTGATGAGCTAAGTTTATGGTTTCCTACTTTGGGTGTGTGAGTTTCCTAGGACAATGTCTGCTTGTAAATTATTTAGGTACTCTAAAATTATGTCTTTTTCATTCGAGACAATTTCAAGCACATTCCAGGTGACAAACGGTAATCTGTTCATATCTAAACTAGTTTACTGACTGTAAATTGTAATTGTAGGATTTTAAATTGTAGTCTGGATTTAACTGGGAGCCAGTGCAGAGTAGCCAGTACGGGGAAATATGGTCTCTGATATTAGTTGATGTGTTGCTGCATTTTGGATTAACTGAAGAGTTTTTAAAATCTTCTTAAGGCAGCCAGAAAATAAAGAATTACAGTAATCCAGCCTGGAAGTAACAAATACATGAACTAGTTTTTCTGCATCTTGTTGAGACAGGATGTGCTGGATTTTAGGAATGTTACAGAGGTGAAAGAAGGCCATCCTTGAAATCTGTTTTACATGTGAGTTAAAAGACAGCTCCTGGTCAAAGATAACACCCAGGTTTCTGACAGCGGTGCTAACAACGTGCCTTCACTCACCTTTTCACTCCAAGCCCACAATCCAATTCCGACTAGGGCCATGCCCAGTAGCTGCAAAAGACAAAAATCATGTCAAACTACTGCATGGGTGTGCTGATACAAAATGACACTGTTGCCACTACATGAAAAGATGACAAGATGATCTCAAAGAAATGTGCCTCTTTCTTCTCTCACCTTTATTTATATATATATATCACAAAGATTTGACAGCCTATTATGTTTCTCTTCACACCTCCATCAATAAGCAAGGATATATCCCTAAAAATCCCTGATGTACACACAAAATCAGCAGCAGCAGTAAGGATGGCAGCAGGACACTTGCCAGTGTGTCACCATGGCAAATTCTAATCTCAGAAAATGCTGAAAATCAAATGAGCTCTAGATCTCATGGATAACTACTGATGTCTGAAAAATGAAGATCCAACCTCTTATAGTTTGTTGCGCTAACATGAAGGATCTATGGCGCTTATGATTCCATAATATCACAGATTTTCAGGGATATAATAAAACAGAAGGGAATATTTTTCAACATAACACCTGATACTTACAGTTCAGGGCTAGCACATTCTTCTATGTCCACTTATTGTTCAGCTTTTAAGTACATAAAGATTATCATATTAATTAATATAGAGGATAGTTGATGTGAGAAAAGAAGATGCAGAGGACAGGGAGAAATGGAGGAGGATGATTCACTGTCGTGACTCAAAGAAAAAGCTAGGTAAAGCCAAAAGAGTAAGAAGAAAATTATGTATGTATGAAAACCTATCTATTTTCATGAGATATGTGGCGCTGTGTGTGTGCGTGTGTGTGTGTGTTGTCAGATTGCAGACTCCGGGTTCCAAAGAGAAAAGCGCATACTGTACATTCACCAAGGCACAATGGTCCCCTTAAATTAAATTCCTTGATCCACTCTTCTAGATCTGCACTTCCTTGGTTCATTCCCCATCTTTCCACCAGTAATCCTGCTAATGTGGCAACATTAACACCTGCCAATGTGTACAACCTTGCAAAATATTTTCACTTGTGCACCAGTAATTTCTGAATCTATTTACTGTTAAAGTTGTGACTACTTGATTTAACAATCAGGTGATCCAAAAGAAAATGATCTAGCAACTATTTTGCCTAAACAAGGGGCCTCCTTTTCTTGGACAGGTGGAGGTTAATGTTCAGTTCAGTTATTATTCATGCAAATTTTTTTTTTTTGTTTCCTTGAATCATCAGAAAATTGAATAAGAACAATAAATAAATAAAATAAAATATTTTGCTTATATCTGCTTATAGTTACAATGCCAGGTTAAGATACCTTTAATTAATTTTGCATAAGTAGTGCATATCTCTTCTTTCTGACTACAAAGAAGAACTGCCTTACAGATATGCACAGTATTTATCCAGTCTAGCATTTAAATGCTAAAATGAATTGCCATAAATACTGATATCCAATGTTGCATGTTGACAGTAAAGATTCACTGATATGAAAATTCTAGGCTGATACATAGTGATATGTAAAGTAACAACATGGCCAGTAACCAAAACGGATACCCCTCTGTGTCAAAGAAATTAAGAATTTCTCTGTATGAAAAATAACTGAAGTGAACTTCAACCGCATTTAAGCCCCGTCCCCCCAAGTCGTCAGGAATGGCTCCTGAAATGTTTTATGCCGCAGTGAGCGACAGCTGCTTCTGTCCGGACATTTCGGGACGATCACAATCTCAACCCGCCCTGAAGGCATCCATATCCTGACTGTTAACGGTACCAGGTACGATGATGATGACTGGGGCATTCCTCCCTATTGGCCAGTGGACGCAATGATAACCAAAGGGCACACGAACGATGCTCAGCTTTAGACTCGAAATTATCTTACCCAAAACAGGATGTTGAATCCAAAAATGAAGTATTTGATGCAGCAGCTGACTTCGTGGCCTTTGAAATGATTCCCCGACATGTCTGAGCATCGTCGGCACGGTGTCCCACTGTTGAGAGAAAAATGCGTTACACGGCCTGCTTCACGGGCTTTGTGTGAGGGAGGGAACAGGTTCAGCGCTCCGGAGATGCATTTCACTTCGTCCACCGTCACATGTCCGCACAGTCACTTCAGCCTACGACAGATTTGCGCACACCCACAACAGAAAGTGTTAACAAACGCTGCACACTGCTGGGTCCAAATTATTCTGTTTTAAAGGAAAATTGCGTTTACAGGGGGCGGGACCGTTGCCGAGGGTAGTCGTCGATGATTGGTTCGAGGACGACCTGAAAGACTGAGCCTGCAACCAATTATGTCAGAGATTTCTATGGAGTACTTCCGGTGATTTGAATGACGTACTATCAAAAAACCAAAGAATGAAATACTATACTATTATTACCATTACTACTGCCGCCACCACTACTACTAATGATGATGATGATGATTTAAGATCTTACTCACCTATTATATTGTCTCACAAACCACCAAACTATTTAAAACTGAATATTTAAACAATTATTCTTATTTTGAATAGTTATTTTTAGCTTTTTGTGCATATAAACATTTACATATAGTCTGAAAATTTTAGAAGGAAAAGCTTTCACAGCTGTTAGTTTTGCAAAAAAACAAAATAAAAAACACTAGCAAAGTAGCAGAAAGTTATCAAGTACACTCACTCAAGTAACATAATTAGCTACAATTTTGAGGCGCTATTAATTCCCTTGAATGATGGTATTGTAATTTTATGGTTTGTGTTTCTACTCTTCCACATTCAAGGACATTTCATTGTAGTTACTACACATTATTTATTTGACAACCTAATACAGAGAAAATATTAAAATGTTATCAACAAGTAAAATATATGTTGGATTAAACTACAGCAATATACAAATGATTCAAATTGGCTCCACCTTTGCCAGCTGCAGCGTTAATATGATACATTAATCAATCAATGATGGTAATGTCCTGTATTTATATAGCGCTTTTCTAGTCATCGTCGACCACTCAAAGCACTTTTACACTACAGGTTTTGCATTCATCCATTCACACACACATTCATACACTGGTGGCAGTGACTACCTCCAGAAATATAAATTTTTTTTTTTTTCTGAAAAGAGCTATAATGTGTATCTTTAATGCATCATATTTGTCAACAGCTATTACTCTTTCTATGGATTTGGTAATTGTGTTGTGGTTTTACTCCCTTCAAAGTTATAACGCTTCAGGCTCATCATTATGTCCTTGTCATTTTCTGCTGAAACTTTCTACACACTATCCATAATATCAGAGGAGGATTAGCAAATAATTTATAAGATATCTTCTAATAAAGCATTTTAACAGTATTGCAGGTCAAAGCTAGATGTTGAGGGGCTGTGCTTGGTAAAGCACCAGTAAGGGTTCACTCAGAGAGCCTCTGTTCAGACAATAAATACTCTCGGTCAAGACTTCATGAAGGACTAGACTCCCACTTTCATCTGTGTAGCGCAGCTGAAAACCCAAAACCTCCAGAGGTGTCTGAGCCAGCACAGCTGACACATCAAACACATCGTATCCAGATGAGGGTCGTTGGTCCAGTGTCAGTAGTCTCTCCTCGAAGGCGGGACTTTCTGTCATGGCTCTTTGTGACACTGTGACACTGTGCAGGGTCACAGTCATGCTGATGGGCCAAGGGTGCAGGGTTTTCCTGAACAGAACCAGTTCTGCGGCTAGCATTGAGGGCTTCAGGCTGCCTATATTGAACCAGATCCATCCCGGAGGAGCATAAAGTGGACCTGAGTGATCTTGAGAATAATTTCACAAATGAAATAAATTCATGGATTTTTTGCGATTAGAATCAGCAGATGGTTAAATGGACTATAATTCCATGACATTGACATTGTAGTGCAGTTTAGCTGGTCATTGATTTTTATAAGAGCAAATTATTGTGTTCAATATGGATGATTTGACAAAGTTCCAAGAATTCTGTAAAGAAATAATCACAAAAATGTTGAATGGTAAAAAAACTGAAAACAAAAGCAGAGTAGCTTGTCAAATGGTTATGTTAAATGTAAACAATCTGAATTTTTAAAAAAGTAACCTTAATTAGGGCTAAAACATGCAAAATCACCAACATGGTCCATTCATTTTAAACACATTTTCTACCTCCCAACTGGTTCTGGATTTTTACAGGCCTACCAACATAGGAAAGTATTGATCCTTGAAACAGTCCAATGAATGTGCAGAATGTCTTTGCTATTATTGACATCATCTTCGTTTACATAGGTGGAAGTGTTACAATGTTGCTCTGTTGTCTAAGGTGACAACGAAAACATTAGACATTACAGACATTATATGGGTTGAAACTCTTGCTTTTTCTTCTGCTTTCTCATCTGAGATCACAATTTGCGAGCAGGTTCTGAAATAGCAAGGAAATTCTCCCCAACATTAGTATACATACATTAGTAATATGCATTAAGTTTAGATCAGTATTTTGTTGTCTTGTCAGGTCAGATGCCTGAGCAGTTTTTTAAACATTCTGATGCTTGATTACAAAATTGGTCTGTTTGGGCCCCCCTAAAAGCTGAGTCCCAGAAAGCTTTTATCCTCCCTTATGGGTGGCCATGTTAATTGTAAACTGTTTTTCATTAACTTTGTTCATGTATGTCAAAGCTGCACAAATGAGTGTTTTCATATAACAACAGCTCAAATTAATTTTAAAGGGATTAACTGTATGAATTAAACCACAAAGAATTATCATCACCATGCAGTTTCCCTCAGCTCTGTCAAGCTTTTTTAGCCTTTTTTGGTGACTTGTTTCGGTTATAATTGTTTCACCTGTTTGAAGAATCTTTACAATTTAGTATAGACTCTCTACTTTTGTCTATGTTAGCAATTATAAAAAGCTAATAATTTTCTCAGGAGCTAATGAAAACTAAAGATAAAGCTAACAGGAGAGTGAATATTTGACTTATATTCAAGGTATTGACATGCCAATGGAATACCATTAAGTTCTATTTGTTTTGTTTTTTTTGCTCACATCAGCTTTACAAGGTGATAAAATGGTAATTGTATTTATAGACATAAACCTTGCTGTCCTGGGTTAAAGTCTTGTACTTTATTTGTTTGATCCCTGCCCTCTCTCTGCAGACTTTCTAACCTTTCATTCTATGCCATTTTTTTTCTATATGACATTTGCACCAAAAATTACATGAGAAATGGAGTAAATGTTGCATTTCAGATGAAAAGCAAAAAGTATGTCATAAAACCGCACAAAATGATTGAAAACATTATTGTAATTTGTGATGCCAGGCTGTACAAATGGCCATAAAATCAAAACAGCGAACTGAACCAAGCTAGAAGAGTGCCAGAGATCTGTAGTGACAATTACTGTACCTCCACCAGGGAGGTAATGTTTTTGGTTCAGTTTGTTTATCTTTTAGCAGTTTACCATCCATAATTTTGGAAATTTTCTATTGGCAGGTTACAGTTACAATACTTGTAATTAGAATATATTCTTTTTTGCTTTTTTTCAATTTGTAAGTGAATGCTGGGGCTTTATGACATTTGATTGTTGAAGGATTGTTGGGCCTTGGTAGTGCTCTCTCTCTCTCTCTCTGGTTAACTATAAATTTGTCATATTATACTGCAACTTTGACTGTAACAGTAATCATTTAATGCATTATTTACAAAAAAACAACATTATTAGTGCAACTTTCATGACATAGCAAGAAATTGGAAATGTGTACACTACATTTCACAAGATCTTTTTGTTTCACCTCAGATTTACACCACTTCCAACACATGTTTATGCCTGCTTATAGAGCCCATCAAGTTTATTTTCTCTCTTTGAATGTTTTCTTCACATTAGCACACTGTTAAGCCTTTTATCTTTGCTCATTTTGGTTCAGTAATGAAAAAGCTGTTCCCTGAACCGCCGGGTACTTCACACCAGTCTTTGATCTCAGGCCTAAGTGTTTGTCTTGTCTGGTTTTTCCGCTCCGATTACTGTTCCTGAAACAGCAGTGACAAGAAGGAAGGCGTCCTCTGCGAGCTCTTCCTGCCTTCAACCTCCATCCCTCCCTCCTTCTCTCCACTTATCTGCCTCTCCTGTAGGTGGAATTTGAAGTGAAAAGTGGGTCTGTCACTGAGGTAGTTCCTGTTTGGAGTGGAGGAACACAGGGAGGAAGAGCCAGATGTGAGCTGATCAGGTAAGGACATGTCTGAATGTACATGGAGATCTATGCTGGGGCCTCAGGAACGATAGTAAGATGTCTGCTCCGATGTCTTTGTCTTCTCCTTTTGTAGCATCTGTCTATCTTTGTTCATAATCCGTTTCATTTCCCTCTTTCCAACACAAACTATAATTTCAAAGATTGATCTGCCTCTCAAAATTCATCAAGTACTACCCTAACAGCAGCCTCATTGAGCTCCTGTACTCTATTAACTTTGTCAGGACATGTCACTTAATTAACATAGACAGATAGACATTTTATGAAATCAGTTTTTTAAGTGGTGGTGTATATTTAAAGTAATATCATTTGAAATGCATGTGCACACTTCCCTCAGCACTGTAAAATGCATTTTAAACTACCCTATACCCATGAATCACTCAGCTCTTGTTTTTAGCATTTGGGGAGTATTTGGGAGCTTCGTAGGCTTTTCGTTGCACTCTCTGGACTACGCTGCTGGATGGCAGCCAAACATTTTCAACAGAATACCCTCTTCTTCCCTCATGGCTCATCATTCTTTGAAAAATGTCTGGCTGCTAAGGACCCTGTCATTATTAAGATTAAAAGAAGAAGCTGTGGATGGAAGGAGCAGACATTACCAGCTGTGAAGCCTGACACATCACGTTCCCCCACAGCCACGTAATCAGTGTTATCACTGGTTTGTTGTTTATGAAAAGCAGGGTAACGTTCTGCCGGGCAACTCACCATGACAATTGATTATTATTTGATGCTTGTGCCATATTATCTTTTCAAGGTTGGGCCAACAGACAAACATATGTTCTGTTCCCCCCTGATGGTATTGTTAATTTTATTATTTCTGATATTCATTATTAGATTTATATAAATTGATGTGACATATTTTAAAAAATCCAACATCAAAGAAGCAGCGGCAGAAATATCCTGACTTATTCCTTTAACGCAACTTTACATAATATTTCAATTACTTTCTTCCTGCATCATCAGGTTAAACTCTCTGTGTTATCAAAGCTGAGATAAACCTGATGACATTATCAGGGCTTAAAGTTAGACTGTGTCATAACTCTCAGAGCTACTGTATGTGTCATCTCTCCCATATTCAGACAATGTCCCACAATTTGATTGACTCTAGTTTTTTGAATTTAACCATGACAGATGCTTTTTTAAAATCTGATTTTTATTGAAGAAAAAGAACAGGTGGTGTGTGTTGTACAAATCAATCAGTGGCACACATGGGTCAGTGCAGATTAATCAGTGACTGTAACTGCTGTCCATGTGTGAAAAGCACAAATATAAGTAAATCAACCAAAACACCAATCAACTTAATTGGGAAGGGGCAAATTCATGTTCTATTTGTTGGTCACCCTATCTGGTGTGTCCAGTAGCTTTTAACATTTACTCAAGTTAACATTTATTAGATTGTGCTGGATAACTGACATTAGTGATTTTGCATGCTTACTTTATGACTTTTTACTACATGTTAGCATTACCAGTCTTCTGTAATTGTCACTTATGGCTTTGACTTTCTTCAAAGCCTGCTGACACCAGAAGGTTGTGCAGCAAAGTTTATCATATACTTGTGAAACAGGTGTTACAAAGTTTGCTAGTAACTAGGCCAGTTGGACAGATTATGTTGCTATCAATTGTTAGCTGGAAATGTAACAACCACACGGTGGTTTTGCACTGCTACGGTGTTGGCATCCTACAGCTTTGTTTTTACTAAACTTATAGGCTGATAGTTTGATAGCTGTAGTGCGAAATATGGAGGTCTCTGACTTCCTAAGGGCCAAAAAAACATATATATGTATATACAAAGCAATATATTCATTTATTTTGTGAAATTTAAAATATGTTGAATGTGTTGCAATATATAGAGTCGTCTGTTGTATTATATTCATGACATAACACAACAATGACAAAAAATTCATGTAGATTTTTCCAAACTATTTATTCCATGCTGTGATAATCTTAATTTATCAGAAAATAATTTATTATTACATTTATTACAAAATAATGTAGACATTATTTTGTAATAAATCTAAATGTGTCTTTCGTAAGCATCAAAAAACATCTAAAAGTCAGTGGTCATTCTGCATTCGACTGGTGGTTTCTTGGGGTG
>KV751349.1:58135-78506 GCA_001698575.1 Mola mola | reverse complement strand
GAGCTCGGGATGGATCTCATCAACCCCCGGGGCGCTGCCGCTGTGGAGTTGTTTGACAGCCTCGGCGACCTCGACCCCAGTGATGGGAGTGCCCAGCCCAAAGTCCTCCGGCTCTGCCTCCTCTTCGGAATGCATGTTGGTGGGATTGAAGAAATCTTCGAAGTATTCTTTCCACCGCCGAACTATAGACTCAGTTGAGGTCAGCATCTCCCCTCCCACACCGAAGAACGTGTGGACAGGGTTCCGTTTTCCGCTCCTGAGCCGCCGAACAGTTTGCCAGAATTTCTTCGGCGCCGACTGGAAGTCTTGTTCCATGGCCTCACCAAACTCCTCCCAAACCCAGGTTTTTGTCTCAGTGACCACCCGAGCTGCAGATCGCTTGGCCACCCCTCCAGGTCTCGCTGTCATTGCCCACATGAGCATTGAAGTCTCCTAGTAGGACGATGGAGTCCCCAGTAGGGGCACTTTCCAGGACCCATTCGGAGGACTCCAAAAAGGGTGGGTACTCTGAGCTGCTATTTGCCGCATGGGCCCAAACCACAGTCAAGACCCGTTTCCCAACCCAAAGGCGCAGGGAAGCAACACTTTCATCCACTGGGGTAAACTCCAACACACTGTCTGAGAACGGGGAAGCTATTAGTAAGCCCGAATCTGCTCTCCGCCTCTCACCCGGAAAACCTCCAGCATAGAAAAGAGTCCAACCCCTCTCAAGAAGACTGGATCCAGAACCCAAACTGTGTGTTGAAGTTAGGCCGACTATATCTAGCCGGTATCTCTCAACCTCTCGCACAAGCTCAGGTTCCTTCCCCACCAGAGAGGTAACATTCTATGTTCCAATAGCCAGCTTCAGTAACCGGGGATCGGACCACCAAGGCCCCTGCCTTTGACTGCCACCCGATCCACATAGCACCGGACCTCTATGGCTCCTCCTGTGGGTGGGGGGCCCACATGAGGACGGACCCATGTTTCCTTTTCGGGCTGAGCCCAACCGGACCCCATGGAAAAAGGCCCAGCCACCAGGCGCTCGCCTACGGACCCCTTCCCCAGGCCTGGCTCCAGGGCGGGGTCCCGGTATCCCTCCGGGCAGGGTACACAAGTCCTTGTTATTATTCACCATTATAGAAGTCTTCGAAACGCACTTTGTCTGGCCCCTCACCTAAGACCAATTTGCCTCGGTGAACCTACCAGGGGCAAACAGCCCCCGACAACATAGCTCCTAGGATCATTAGGGCACCCAAACCCCTCCACTCCATCATGGGGTAAGGTGACGGTTCCAGGAGGGGATAAATTCCTTTATATTCCTGTAAATTCACTTAAAACAACCGTCAAATTTTTTGACCCATTTTTCCAACTTGATTTTATTTGAAACTAAAGAATTGTCTTCCAAAAATGTGCTTAAAGTCCCTGTTATAATTCACTCAAGGTACCCAGTCTAAAAAACAGGGGTTCACAACAAAATATCATAAGCATAGGTTATCTTAACAAATATTATCTTCCAAAACTAGATAAAACAGACCCAACTTCAGAGAATGTTCAAGGAAAAGATTAGTCGCAATACATTTTGATAATGAGTTTTCCAGATTCCAATGTCATCAAGAAAATACTGACATGTGCCTTTTGTCTGACTCAAAGGACCAATGATAATAATTATTACTATCAGTAAAACTAATTGTGCAGGAGCTTAGTAATTTCTACTCACTAAAACTGTCACTAAAAATTCAGGTTTGGATCTGATGTACATACATGATGACTCAGAGAACATGGAGGACAGTTTCATCATCCAGTTGACTGATGGTCGACACCAACTCAACAGAGAAGTGATTGTCAAAGTGTTGCCAGTCAATGATGAGGAGCCTCGAGTCATAAGGTTTGATCTTTATCACAGTTTATGGTTAAATGGTGTGGTCACATTACTGAAAGTACAGTAGAAAATGGCTTTGAATCTTCTGCCCTACAGGAACAATGGAGTGGAAGTGAAGCCAGGAGAAACCAGATTTATATCCAGTGTTACCCTCTTCGCGCAGGACAGTGATACTCCTCCTTCAGAGGTCATGTACAGTTTTGAGAGTGTTCCTACTCAGGGCCTACTCCAGCTAAAGGTTGGTGCAGTTCTAGAGAATTTGGAAACCATTTTTCAAATATTTTGTCCCCTGCCAGTTTAGTAGTGTTGAATGATGAGAACATAGTAAAGTAAATCAAATCAAATAAAATCAAATTTTATTTGTATAGCCCAAAATCACAATTTAGACATTATCTCACTGGGTTTTGACAAACTGTACAGATGTGACACCCTCTGCCCTTAAACCCTTGAACCAGGTGAGTAAAAACTTAAAAAAAACCTAAAGAGGGAAAATAAGAAACCTCAGGAAGAACCACAAAGGAGGGATCCTTCTTCCTAGGATGGAAAGACTTGCAATAGATGTCACATGTACAGTACACAACAACATGATAACAGTTTACTTAGGATATATAAAACATCCATGAGTCCCAGAGTCTGTGGAATATATAAATCCAGATGTATGGGAAGTCTAGTGATCCAGGCGCAGGTGTACTCTGTTGGTCCAGGAGTAGTTATAGTCCATGTAGCAAGATCTGAGTTTTACTGATGTAGTCACTGAGTCCACGAGTATGTGGAATCTATAAATCCAGGGATATGTGAAGTGTAGTGATCCAGAAGCGGGTGTAGTCTATTGGTCCAGAAGCCATTGTAATCTGTGGATCCCGATTTGCACTTGGAAATCCAGTCAAGGATCCAATTCACAGGATCTTCTGTCCTAACGTGGGCTGTAGGTATCAGGCAGGACCATAGCAGCAGCTCCCAGCGCAACAAAGAAAGACTTGCAGGATGATAAAGCACAACGACTCCGGGGGACGACGACTCCAATCAGTCATTTACAGCATATAGAATAGAAGATTGGTCCTGATGTTCAAACAATTATGTAAATACTATGGGAAATAATAAAGGTAATTATTCCAAGTGGGAAAAAGTATAGTTGGAGAAGTCAAATTTAGTCACCTTATACTACCAATTCAGGACAAAAGTTTTCTCAATGAACTTTGCACATGTACATGTACACTGTAGTTTTTAACTATTAATTAATCAAATTACTAAGTGTTAGTTATTCAAATCACAATGGTCCTGTTATCACCAGAATGTGAAAAAACAGCAGGCTAACATGGTGTCAGAGAATATGTGTTTTGCTGCTGAAATATTGACTGACGTTAGCATGTTTGCCAGCTAGCTATAATTTTGGCTATATTCTGGCTGTATTTTACAATTTCACCTTTTTTGTTTTGTCATATTACCACTTTTATCCCTCCGTTACTATCCACAGGAAAACTTTGGAGGATGTTTTATGAATGTGATCCCAGAACAGTGAAATTTCACTGAACTTCATTATTCATTTTTATTTTATTTTATACTTACATTTCTTTATATGTTTATGTTGCTGCTGAAACAAGTGAATTTCTCATATTGGGATCAATGAAGTACTTCTGAGTCTTAATCTAAATTCATTAACTATTTAAAAAAGGCTGTTTTTAATTTTCCGAAAGAATCTATAGGTTGGTAATTTTTCTTTAGTAGTAGTTTTTTATTTATTTACTGTATTTTTTTTTTATGCAAGCATTGGTCTGTTAATGGGGACTGAAAATAAGTTTATGTTTCAATTATCTGTAATGTAAAAAGGGCAATGAAGTGATGAATATTATTGGAAACAGAAATTTGCTGAAGTAATTCATGTAATAGTAACAGTGATATTAAGTAACAAATTCACTTGTTACTTGATATGGGGCAGAGTCAAGGGCAGAAGTAAAAAGTTGCAATCGGTTTTGATACAAAAAAATATAAAATTTAGTATAAGTAAAAAAATAGATAATGAAAAGAAGATAGTGTGCAAATATAAAATGCAATGAAGAATTAATCTGGTCTATATACATTAAATGCACCTTTTAGATGTTCAAGAATGATTATTGATAGCTTACATAGTGTGCAGTAAATCAAATACACAGGTATTGCACATGAGTACAGAGGATGGGTATATTGAGTGATAAATACTGCATAGAGCAGTTAGACTAAATAAATATATGGCATGTCAAAAATTATAATACAAATGGCAGTTGTGATACACAGTCCTACAAATGAACAACATGACAATGTAGTTCCCAGCTCAGGGCCTCACGCTGAGCCTGGTTGGTACCTGGTGGGTGGTGGTGACAGATGATACAGCACATTTCATGTTTTCTTCGGTTTCGGTACATTATAAAAGGATGAATCACTATGAATCATTAATCTTTTCAATCACAATTTCCATTTTGGCATTGTTGTTTTACTGTAAACTGTCAAAAAAAACATCTGTTCCTATTTACAGTTCCTAACTGTGACTGATTGACTTTCAGGAAGGTCATGACTGGGTGACACTGACAGCAGGATCCAATTGCACCCAGGAGAAAGTCGACATGAACCTTCTACGCTATGTGCACACAGGCGTGCACAACGCTAAAACACAGGACTTCTTTGTCTTCTTCTTGTTTGATGGAAAGAATCGATCACCACCGCAGCACTTCTACATTTCTGTCAAAGAGATGGAAAAGGGTACTGGAAATCACTTTGAGATTCTTTATTAGACATGTGTTTGGATCAAATTGCCTGCATGCAATATTCTATCCCAGGTCATGTGGTGATTCCCTGCTCACTTCATTCTGATGCGGTCCCAGATTTAAAATAGGCTTAAAATGTCTCCTCTCCACCATGATTGTCAGGGAATATCATCATCTTTGTGAAGACATTGAAAGTCAACCGTGGAGATGGTGTGGTTCTCACCACGGACATTCTTTTTGCCACTGACGGCACAAAAAAGCCTGAGGAGCTCCAATATGTCATCACGAAGCCTCCTTCTCATGGACACATCGAATACATCTCACATCCTGGACTGGCCATCTCTACCTTCAGCCAGCCTGATATAGCAGCCAACCTTGTGTCTTACATGCATGACAGCCATGCCAGCACACCCACAGAAAACTTCCAGTGAGTCTATTGTATAACATGCTCAAAAACATTTTAAAGGCTATATTCACACTGTACCTGAGACTACCCCACATAACACAGGTTTGATATGGTTTGGGGTTAAGAATTCACATTTAAAGTTCAGGTTCAGTGAGTGTCACTGATACAGGCTTTTAAAAATCAGAAATACAAAGAACAGTCAAAGCCCTGCAAACTATGATCAAAACTCCAAAATATGCTCAAAAAAGGCACAGGCACAACGATAAGCTGGTAAACAAAGGAGGACAAAAGAAGTACATGGACTAGTAAAGAAAACCCTTAGATGAAACAGGAAACACTTAACTCAATCCAAAACCATGACAAGCACATGAAAACATACACAATTACCATCTTTCCATCAAATATTTCTTTACATTTGTGCTCTTTACCTGTAATCAGGTAATCGTGTTATTGCTTCTTTGTGCAAAGGTCTAATAGCAATGACTGAAGTATTAATAGCACTACATGTCAATCTGCACTCCAAAGAAATAATTTTGTGTAGATATGCGCATTCCCTTGCATTTTCTTTTGCAGATTTTCTGGACAGTCATGCTATTTGTAGGTCTTCCATTAGATAAGGGCTAATGGAAGGAAATGAGACATTAAAAAAAAGCAAGATAGCTTTTTATATATACAGCTCACCTCTTTCAAAAATTCAAAAAGCAATAACACATTGAAACAAGCAGGATATCTTGAAGTGAAATAGTTGTACTGTGAAATTTTACAACTGCTTGAATAAAATGATTCTAGGCAGTTCACCTGTACACTGACTGAGCATAAAGGCCAAATGTGACAAATTAATCGTAGTGTGAGGTACAGTGGTTATGTCACAACAAGCTTAAATTTTGAGATCAAAACATTCATATTGTCATGGAATCCACCACAACCCATTCCCTTCATCCAGGATAAAATATGTAATCAGAGAGATCAGAGAAGTCCAACAAGATACTGTATTGTAGAATGACTGTATGGTTCCTGAAACAAAATGTTAGCTTACAGTTATCATGTTCAAGTCAACTCCAAGTGTCTTGTACATTTCTGTAGGTTTGTTGTGACTAATGGTAAGACCAGCAGAAATGGAACCGTTGAGATTACGGTGGAGATGGTGGATCGCATCCTGCCAACTCTGTCTTCCAACAAAGGCCTCTCTGTACTACAGGGCTCCACCATGATCCTAGGCCCTGACTGCCTTGCTTTGTCAGACCTCGACACTCCACCAAGCGCCCTAGCCTTTTTCCTGGTGCAGCTTCCACAGTATGGCAGACTGCTTTTAGGCGGCACTGCTGCCCTAACCACTGGCTCAAACTTTACCCAAGGAAACATACAGGAGTTGGAGGTATCATATAAACATGATGGGGGACCATCACAGATGGACCGATTTGCCTTCACTGCCTCTGACAGCACAAATCGGGGCTTCTTGCTGGATGGGCAGTTACATACAACACCTGTGTTATTCAAAATTCAGGTATGTGGTTTCAAGTTGTCTGTCCAGCCATTCATCTGTCCCTTTTTGTTGAACACAGTACCTCAAGAATGCTTTGAGTGAATTTCTTCAAATTTGGTACAAATAGTCACTCAAGAATAAATTGATTATATTTTCTGGTCAGCGTTAAGGAAAACTTCACTGCGATGCCATTATCTATTCTGGCCCTTATCCTAAACCATAACTGAGGAACAGAGGGAAAATTGTGACTATTTTTCGCTTTTGTTCAGATGCTGATGTGTTAATCCAACTGTGCTGATTATATAGATATTTGTCTGATCTTGAATACTTGATATTATTAGAAGATTCATTTTCATTTTCAGTCAGCCATCTTAACATTCTAACTTAGAAAGTCCAATTTCAAATACTAGGTAGAGATATTTTGACAGTAGTATATTCTTCCTATGTGTCTGTTTACATTATGTTAAATCCATTTTATTGCACTGAAATTACAGTACCATTACCTTCTAATTCTGATTCTACACTTACGTTTGCACTTTTGTGGTATCAAGACAAATATTTTAAATCAATTAAATCTTCAATGGAGACATTTTTAAATCTTTTATCATCTTGGAACCAATCTCTTTTCAGATCCAGCCTTTTGATAAACTGTTTCCTGAGGTTGTGAGGCTCCTTCCTCTTTGGAAAGCAGAGGCTTTAGGTGATGGACGACATGGCATCTTTCTGTCATTTCATAATCTGAAGGCCCGAGACATTGACAGCAGAGATGAAGAGCTGTTATTCTGCATTACTCGCCATCCATATTTTGGTTACCTAGAAAACATTACCACAGGTTTGATCCTACGTTTTGTTCTCATCTAGATCCCAGCTTGGCTTAAACGGCTAAAATAAGTGTTTTTCTTTGCTCTTGCAGGTGATTTTGTGTCACAGGGCTTTTCTCAGGCAGAGCTGAAAAAGAGAACTATTGTGTACATCATCAACCAAATCAGGGAGTCTCTCTCAGACAGCCTGGAGTTCAGAGTTTCAGATCCTCTGGGGAACACCGGGCCCTCTCACCTGTAAGGATAGAATCATCAGCACTGATTTGTTACTGTGGCATCTTAAATGCACAGTCCCGTCTTCACGGTGCTTGTCTTTCCAGACTTGAATTCAGTTGGTCCATTGTGGAGCTGTCTCTGCCTGAGTACTCTGTGTGTGAGGAGCAGGGAACTGTCGCCCTGGACATCATCCGAAAAGGAAACTTAGATGAGTCCTCATATATTACTGTCAAGGTCTGAAATAATGTAATTCAACTGTAATTAACTCAACAGTCACCAGATGCAGATTTTAACCTGTGTTTTTTACCACAGGTAATGGAGGTGACTGCATCAACTGGAAAAGATTTCACCATAAGCTCTCCTTCCATCATTCAGTTTGATCCAGGTATTTGCCCATTAATATAGAAAATATCATGCTAAATTAAATTAAGGGGATATTTTTTAAGGTAAAAATTGGTTTACTCATCATGAGCTTATGTTAAACACCTGGTTGTTTTAATAAGTATGCAGGTCTTATACTGATCTAGGAAAAATAATGTCTGTTTGGAACCCTCTCAAGTCCAAGGGGGTAAGGGGAAACACATACCGAATGGGGAAAGCTATGATAGTAATCAAGTAGAACAATACTTCTTCTCTTTTTTGGTTTTGCAATAGTTGATGCACTACACAAACCGATATGTTAATTTTAAGTGTGACACAACATAAAAGACACAGTCGTGAGGGCCCTCCAACACAGAACAAAGCATCTTAAACTTAAACAAAAAGAGAAAAACTTGTTTTGTGAGCTTGTTTTTCTCCAAGGGTGGCATATGGACAAGACAAAGCTTGTCTTTTTTTTTTTTTTTTTTTGCCTTAACTGACCTTTATGGAAGAGCAACATGAAATCACATAAATATCCCTTTAAGAAAAGCTAGCTTTGTAAAGGCAGGTGTAAAATGTGTCTGTCTGTATAGGTATGTTGAAGAGGAGCTGGCAAGCTGAAATCATTCAGGATCACCTTGAGGAAGCTGAGGAGGCTTTTGAAGTACTGCTGGTCTCTCCTGAAGGCACAGTGATCGGCAACATCAACAAGACACAAGTCACGATCAGGGAATCAGGCAGTAAGACTTGAGGTGGAAATAAACATTGTCTCTGGAAGGCAACATCATCACAGGATTTTTTCATTGGAAAAACCTTTTATGTTAAAATAGATCTAAAAATTATGTGACTTTTATGTGAGGTACAGCCTTACCACCAGAGTGCAGTATTTTTGGAGCAGTGACAATAATGTTCATATGGCAAGATGGCATTATTTATTTTGATTGAAATCACCAAGCTGAAGAATTGGCAGTACCTGTTGTTTATATCACACTATTATTGTGTGCATAACTGTAGTGCAGGATACGGATACTTTATATCTTTGTTCCAAATTTCCACATTGAAGTAGGCAGATCACTTAAAACTATATTTGAACACACAAAACATATAAACATACACTTGAACAAAGGGTAAAATATAATATGATTCACCATGTAGATTTTTAATTCTTTTTAATTTTTTTTTAATTTTAATTCTTTTCTTTTTCTTGTTGTTAGAAGCTCAGACTGGTATGCATGAAGGCATGATAACTGAGAAGTTCTACTTCAACAATTCCTAAAAGTCACATTTAAAATTGCCATGTAATTCTGTCGCTACTGTCAAGGTTTAAGTATTATTTTAGGACATAGTGTATAGTGGGGGTAACTTCAGTTAGGGACTTGGGGACATCAGGGCAATTACAGGACCCACAGGGGACCTACTTGCATATTTACAAAATTCTTATAAAAAAACTGCTATTTATAAAATATGGGGAGAATTTTAGTTAAAAATATTAAGACACATTATAAAAATAAAAGCAAAGTAAAAACAGTAACAGACTTACAGAAGAAACAATCGTGTTCAAGTCATGTGAAATATGTCTAGATTGTGTTGCAAATATATCTCCGGATGCTAACCACTCTGCCCATTGTCTGTCCTGTCTCATAAATGTACCTCCAATGGTAGCTGACTGACAGATCCATGTAGTCTCAGCTAAGTTTGCTAAATTTCGCTATCTCTCTTTGCATTTGATATATTGATTTTACAAAACAAACTCAGAAAATGTCCAATAATATGTTCCTCGCTAAATAAAACATAAAACCATATTCTCTGATTTTCAGAGCGTAATTAAACTCCAAAAGCTGTCTTAGTTTGTCTTTATACAATCACCTCTGGTTTGGTCAAAGTAAATCCTTAACTCAATAAGTAAGATTTGAAAACTTGAAAGCTCTGCGTACTGTTTTTTGGCTGCTGCTTATGGACAACTCTATCTCATTATTCTGCCACTTCACTTGTCCTCTCCTGTCAGTACAGGGCACCCCACTACTGTCAGAGGCTTTGCCCATTCCCAGTTTAGTTTCACCTGTATTCACTTGGAGGAAGCTGAGCTCATTTGATCCGAGGTCACAGTTCAAGCACATTTAGTCAACTTTTAGCTAACTGAGCCAAAAGTAGTCACTTAATGCATAGAGTGAACAGCTGTTAACCGTTACTCTGTTGTGATGGTGCTCCATACATTTTTGGGGCTACCCTACCAACTGCAGTATACTGTAGGTGTACTATACAATTCAGTTATGCATCTATAGCTAGTCAGTCTTTGCTAAAAAGACACTAATGACTGTTGAAATTGAAATACCACAGGAGGGTGCAACCGGAACCATGGTCACGAGTCTCCTGTTCTTGGAGGACAAGAGATTCAGTCAGACGCATACCCACAGCATGGATCCATCCAACTAGAGAGACTGCCCCTTGACACAGATTCAGTATTCTGGACCCATGGAGACAACATCTTCAGGCCTAGGAATGTCGTCCCTAAAAAGCAACTCAAAGATTTTGGCAATCCAAAGTCTGTAAGTACCTGTCTTTAGAGATCACCACTGGATTTGGCTGACATTTTCTTTTTTGTCAGGGCTCTACTCCAGATTAATCTCAAACTATTATTCTGTTACGTCTTTTAGGTAGCACCTTCATCTGTTTTGTACAATGGAACAGACATTGTTTACACGGTGAGCAGCAACAGCAGCAACTGATACTGACATGGCCTAACTTCGTTGTTTAACCCCAGGTATTCATATCTGTGGTTTGTTTTTCTTTCAGTATCATGGGACCATGCAAATGCAAGTAGAAGATGACACATCACCCTCGAAGAAGGGAAGAAAGGCACATATCCGTGTGGTTAGCAGGGGGGCACAGCAGCAAGCGTCAGCACTGTTTACTAAGACAGAGCCTCATAGAAAAGACTTAAAACTTCAGAAAACTAAAGTGGCTAAAGAACATGTGAGTACAAATGATACTTGTCCATTTCTGTTTCTTAGCTTAGCGCTGAATCAACAAGGTACATGCCTTGATGGTTAGCTTTATGATAAGAGAGTGGAGAAAGCTTGAACTTTGCCATAAAATTTTAATGTCCTTAATGTTTGATGGTTATTTATTGTGACTAAACATATTGTGGTCAAGTTAAATCAACACCATATTAATTCATATGAATTAAGCCCACAGCTGATAACTCCGTCCCCAAACCCTGTGTGCCAGAGCTGATGGGACTCCTGCATTTCAACCAGACTGTTAATCAGCTCTTTCGCTGCAATGGTGTCTCCTGGAAACCATGGGCACCTACAGATCAGGTAAAACTCAATTTTGCTTGCTGTCACATTGCATAGAAAGACATTGTATTGTAATTTCGGTAATGTATATTGTTTTTTATAATTAGATAGATTAATGGACAATGCCTTTCTTTACTATTCTATCTGCAAGTTTATTGTAGCCTTTTTTTGACAATGAGCTATTATCACATTCATTAAATTTAATTTTCTTAAATACCGAAATATCTGTGTTGATGATGCCTGTAAACAATCATGTAAAGACTGGAAAGTACTGATAAAACTTTGCAAAACACTAAAATGTTTTTCAATGACCCTTTTTGAGTGAATCATATTTTTGACATAACATTAATTGGCCTCTAAGATAATGTCAGTTGAAGACATTTATGTTCACCAACTTTCCTCCTTAACAACTAGATGGTGAGCACTCAGGCGTGTCCTCAGGGATGGACCTTTCATGCTGGCCACTGTTACACCCTCAGCACTGATCAAAAAGTCACATGGAGTGCAGCTAATAGGGCCTGCAGAGAGAGGTACACATAAAGCTTGTATACTTTCAATGATAAATGATCAACAGTGAGAGAAGTGGATGAAGGGAACTTGATCATACTTGCCCCTGATAAGATTTTATTATAAATCTTGCATCCCTCTTATCTTTTTGATTTCAGATATAAGGGCACTCTAACAAGCGTTTTGTCTCAAGTCGACATGGACTGGCTGTGGGACTTTAGTAAAAGAAAAACATTTTGGATAGGTGGGTAATTTAAATTCAATCTGTTTAAATATTATTTTAGATTTTTTTTTTTTCAACAATACAGCCAGTGTAGTCTGCACAGTGGTCCAGGAAGACTTGTAATAGTTACTCCCTAGCTGCATATAAAAATGGGCAACAGAAGATTGAAACTGAAACATCTTGACTGCATTCAGGTGGCTGGCTGCAGTATATCATTGACCCCTCCCCTTCCATCTTAACTAATGAGAGGTGGGCCAAAACAAGACTCAAAGTACACAGAAATTGGAAATGTTTTACCAAATATGGGTTTGTCATTTTAGGTCGATCTTATCATACTGACGTATGTTCATGTGTCTTAGTTAGTTATTTGATGCTATGTGACCACATTTACATGCACATAAATATAACGGTTACTGAGCTTACTCTGGTTACGGTCAGATCAGAGGCAGACCTAGAAAAATGCTACATAAATACACATTTACCATTAAAGGAGTTGGCTGACTCAAGTGTCTTTTCATCCATTAACAGTATCTTGGATGTAACTTGAATTTGCTTAGAAGGCAATAACCAATCCAGATCCAGTATCTGGATTCTGGATGCAGATAAATTTTACGTTGACACAACTCCAAAAATAATAAGTGTTTTGTGGAAATTTGCCATACAGCTTCATTATCCTCAAAGGTTCAATTTATTTTTTTTGTTGGTTATCCAGATCAGGAACTGGATTCTGAATCTAGTTTTCAGAAGAAAAAAAACCTACTCCACGGTCTTCAATGGATTTTGACATACTAAGCTTCATTATCTTAGAAGGTTCAAATTACTCTGATTATCCCTGTTATCCAGATCAGGATCTTAATTCTGGTTTCAGGATTCTTGATCTTTTTTTATATAAACACAACTCAATAAATATTCATCACTTTGACCAAATTTGGCTTACAGCTTCAAGGTTTGGGTGATTTGATTTTATTGGTGATCAGATCCTGATATCAGTGCAACCACTGAGATAGTTTTGAGATTATATTAATCCAGATTAGAGAATATGATAAACATTTTGGATATTTAAATTTACGTGCCCCTCTATTCAATGTTGTTTCAAATTGCAGCAGGAGTTTGTGTAATTAACTGGCCTGAAAAGTTTAAATCATATAATTTAATCATATAACATAGTGATTTTTCTTCCACTGTTTAAGGCCTGAATGTCAGAGAGGGCCGAGGACGTTGGGAGTGGGTCGGAGGTGAACCGGTTAGCTACACTAACTGGCAAAAGACACCACCACTGTCCAAAATGAAGGGGAGCAAAAAGTGCGTCCTGGTGTGGAGAAGAGCAAAGTGGCAAATCAGGGAATGCAAGACGGGCAGAGGTCATCGCTTTGTGTGCTCAGTGAAAAACTGACTTGGACAGCATCACAGCTATGTATGAGCCACTGCACTGTTTGAGAAGAGCTGCCGCAGGAAGGACTGGTCCTTAGGACATTTCAAATGCAAAACAGATCAACAGGGGCATTGACTGAACTTTTTAATAAACTTTATTAAAGTAATTGTATCTCAAAGCAACCTGCTGTGCTAAGTTTGATTGTTTACACTGCATTTATTCTCGAAAGTATTGTTACATAAAGAAAATAATCTTTTTTAAAATGTATGTATGTCTCCCTTTTTTCATTTCAGACAAAACCAAGACAAGATTTTGGACAGGCGTCTCAATCACCAGTGGCCCTGAAAGCCCTTATTCACTTTGTCTCAATACTTTT
Organism: Mola mola; assembly: GCA_001698575.1. Taxonomy (NCBI): domain Eukaryota; kingdom Metazoa; phylum Chordata; class Actinopteri; order Tetraodontiformes; family Molidae; genus Mola; species Mola mola. The sequence continues at coordinate 64,844 of KV751349.1, read as the reverse complement.
ATGGTGAGGTTATTTAAATCAGATCTGTTCATATACAGATCTGCAATGTTACCTCTGTGTCCAATAATAGTTTTTTAGGGCTATTATTTTAACTTATATAGTGCTTGTATTGTGCATATTCTTAAATGAACTTCTATTTAATCAGATTAACACAATCAACACAACATTTTATCAGATGAGCACTTTTTGTTTCCATGTCTACAGGCAAAATAAAATAAAAATGCCATGTTTAGTGTGCTGTGTGTTATCATTTAATTTAATGGACTTTGGCTGCGAAAGAGAATATACAGTACATAACACACAGACGATGTTGGTGTTGGTGGGAAGAGGGAGAATGGGGAAATGGAAGCCCAGAAGCAAGGGGTCCTATAAAAGGCTGTGGTCAGAAAATCCATTTCCACACTTAAATTGTTTCTTCACTTTCCCTAAAAACTTTTTCTCTGTTTCTTTGAAGCTCATTATTTCTCTAAATCCTCAAATCTCAGTACAAACATGTTACTTCACCTCATAAGCAGATCAACAAATTGTCAAGAAATCAAACAATGTTTGTAATGAAGCTTGAAGCAAATGTTTTTGAGTTCTTTTTCATTTAAAGTTTATAAAATTTTAATTTAAACGGTCTTATATAATCATGTACATTTTCCATACTGAAGAACCAAGAATTCAATCAGTTGAATTTCAGAAACCTCATCACTGATTAACCATAATCAAGCAACAACAAGAAGCAACAAAAAGAGCAACCGGTCTCTTTTTGTTCAGTGCTGACACTCACTGTTTATGTTATTGAGATATGCAGCCAGTAGGTTGGAAATGTGATTATCCCCATAATGTGATCTACAGCTGGGGTATGAAAGAAGGCCTTTTATATGAGCTGCAATAATTCTTCAGAAGTTTGTATGCACCGAGAGAACACAGCAGATATTTTTCAGCTTGGTAAGTCCAGCTAAAACTGAACAGATACATACGTGATATGTGTATGGTGCATATGGGTTTATATTAAGTAGCAAAATGACCTGAAACATTTGTACATTTTAAGCCTATAGTTAACATGGTTAATTTTAAACTGTAAATGTTAAAGGTTTCTGCAGTTTTTATAGCATCACACAGCAAGTAGAAAAGTCCTTTATGAACTAAGACAGTTGCTCTACAATGATTTGTCAGTAGAGTTGAATTGATATAGTGTGTTTGCTATGAAGTAACAGTGTGTTACTTTACTTGATCGTGTCTTCAGGCATGATCCATGAAAAATGCTAAAATACATAACTACATACAAGCCAGCCCTGTATTGCATATTCAAAATACTAGTGTCTCAGGATGTAGAATAAAAACAGATAATGCAACACATGGTTGGAGTTTATCATGTTCTGGCCTTTGTGGCTATGGTGAGAGAATTCCTGTGCTGTTTTCAATGAAAGATGTTTTTTTTGTTTTTTTTTTAATTCAGCATTTGAGCTACATTGGTGTCACTATGTCAGCCACATATCTAATGCTATTATCGGCTGTCCATCACTATTGTCTTTCACCGCTGTAAATACTTTATTAAGTGGATTCATCAATACTGTAGCAGTATATAAATGAGATAAACATAATGTGGACATCAGAACCCATCTTCCAGTTTCTCTGATACACACGTCTCAAGATTGTGAGACCTCTTAAAGACTGTCCATTAAAACTACGACACACATCATGACCTTAATAAGCAGCCATTGTTACACAGCTGAAGATTTCTGCCCATGTTCTGCAATCCGCCAATGACAGACTTCTATGCAGAGAACCTTAGGAACCAATCCTGATGATTTGCATGTGTGTGACTTAATGTTATAAATGAAAATTATTATTCTGATGCATCAACTTGTAGCAAACTTCAGATTCAGATTCAGATTCAGAATACTTTATTTATCCCAGAGGGAAATTGTTCCCTCTTTGTCCATAATCTTTTCTCCTTTAGGGAATATGTGCCTGGTTCAAATATGTATGGCTCAGTTAATCCCACGTTAGAACTTGCCACTGTGCAGCATATAGTACACTGGTGTAAATGTCAGAAGATGACAGAGCAGGTGAGCATAGACAGGGTTGGGCTAAGGTAACACATTCATAGAGCCCCACAACTTAGATGAGGCAAAGTTGTAGAATTGCATGAACATATTTTAAGGCCACAAAGGGATATTTTTCATCAAAAAAGAACTGAAATATGTAATTTTAAGAGAAAGATATAAGTTTTTAAGGGTACAACTAACGGCTTAAGCAGGATTTTAAATGTCCAGAAGAAATCATCATTTGCAAGGTTATTACACTACTGTTGCAATTACAGTACTAGTAAGATGTTGACTGCATAAAAACTAAACAGATTTGCATTGTCATTTAATTTCATAGTTTTGTGCATTCACTATAGGCCAATTGGAGAAGCAACTTATCTGGTAAGCCTTTATAATACAGTTTGAGTTTCTGTTCTGCATCACTCATATTTGTTTTTTAATTTATTAATTTGCTGTTATTTGATGTTTGATCATGGCATGATCATCTGAAGTCTCTCCTAATCATAATCAACACATGTGGAACTGAGGTTAAACTGCTGTGGAACTTCAGACATGGATCAACAAACCTCAGGCCAACACAGCCAACCCAGCAATGCCCCAACCGTTCGTTGGCTTTAATTTGCTTACCAGAGCCTGACATAAATTCCCTACAAATCCATTTTGACTCAGGCAGACCTCAGTAACAATCTGCTGGATGAGTATCTTTTTTATTATTAACCAGGAGAGAACAATTGTACAATCAATAAGGATTTGTTTCCTACAGTGTTCCTTTGTTTTTCTGATTTTCAGTTTCACAATTTTACATCTGTTTTGAATATACTCTGTCATGAAACAACGTAGTAGGCAAGTTAAAATGTTGACTTGATGACTGGGATAAATAAAAAGTCAGAGGATCATCAAAGTGAAATATGTGTTGCAAGGAAAGTTTTGGGTTTTTTTCAGTATAAAATATTCAGTGATCAAAAAATCTTCTTTCTTTGGGGATCATGAATGTCATCCCAATCTGTTCAGTTACTATCAGGATATTTTAATTTCGGACAAAATGGTGGCAAAAAATGACATACTTTTAAAGCCACACAGCTCACATCGGTTAAAGACGGTTAAAGAACTCTTATGTGAATGTTTCTACTGCCTAAGAGGTAACATTTGGTTCTGGATCATGCTGCTGGTTTATATAGCACCAATTCACAACAAGTAATCACTTGACACTTAACATGTAGAATAAGTCTAGACCAAATTGTTATTAGCAGTTAATTTAGTTATTATTTAAGAGAGATCCAACGTCCCCCCACAAACAAGCCCTTGGCAACAGTGGTGAGAGGAAACTGCCTTTAAAAAGCCAGAAACCTCAAAGCAGATCTCAGCTCTGATTGGGCAGCCATCTGCGTTGACTGTTTCATATGAGAAATAGAGAGAGGCAGAGAGAGAGAGAGAGAGTTAAAGGACAAATCCTGATCACTCCCAGATTCCTTACAGTGATGCTGGATGCCAGGGTAGTGCCAGTTGATGATACATACAGTACATAATGATACATAATTTTCATCATGTATTTCAGATTTTTAGGGTCCAGCACAGTAACCTCAGGTGGCCTGACTTTAACAACAGGAATATTTGCAGTCAGTGTGTTCTCCTTCATTCAGTCCGTATTGGAACCCAGCTCTACTAGGTCAGCTGGAGAAGCTGAGAGCTCTGATCCTGGACGGCAACAACTACACATCTCACATCAAGTTCCCCTACATGCCAAGCGTCACCACAGTGTACATCAACAAGAACAAGCTCAATCATCTGCCTGTGTTTGTGGAAGAAATCCAGAAGAAGTTCCCAAACATAAAGTGAGAGACGGAGTCAATTATTTTGTCATTTCTGCAGAGGAATTTGAGTCAATGCATGCATTACAGTTTTCATTCATTCCTGTTTTCTACCTTTCAAATCTACGATCCCGAGTATGATGAACAATGAGGCAGCACCGAGTTATTTTAATGGAGGAAGTCTGACCCAGCACATAGACTATAGGTTAGAATTAAGCTCCTTTTTCACTAGCAACAGACTGTGGCTCATAGTCGGTAATCATAGAAGTAGAGTACAAGTTGATTATTAATCTGTTAAACCCGATCAGCCCTTCCACGGGCTAAAAAAATAACGACACAATCATCCACTATAAAAAAAAAAAATAAAACAGGACAGTGGTGTTTATTTTCAACTTTTGCTCAAAGTTCAGATCCTAATGTTCACAAAACAAGACCGAAAGTGTATTTTAGTCAAACACTAATTAACTATGAAGTAACTAATTATAACTATAGCTAAATAACTACAACTTACTAACTAACTAACAATGTGGTTTTCGTCCTGGCCGCGGAACACTGTACCAGCTCTATACCCTTGCATGGGTACTGGAGGGGGCATGGGAGTTTGCCCAGCCAGTCCACATGTGTTTTGTGGACCTGGAGAAGGCTTATGATCGTGTCCCTCAAGGGGGGGGATGCTCCGGGAATATGGGGTATATGGCCTTTTGTTACGGGCCATTCGATCTCTGTATTCTCGGAGCCAGAGCTTGGTTTGTATTGGAGGCAGTAAGTCAGACCTGTTCCCAGTCAGGGTTGGTCTCCACCAAGGCTGCCCTATGTTCTGGGTTCTGTCCGGTTCTGCTCATAATTTTTATGGACAGAATTTCTAGGTGCAGCAAGGCGGTGGAGGGAGTCAAGTTCAGTGGCCTCTGGATTCTGTCTCTGCTATTTGCAGATGACGTGGTCCTGTTGGCCTCATCGAATAGTGACCTCCAGCTCGCATGGGATGAGGATCAGCACCTCTAAATCTGAGGCCATGGTTCTCAGCCGGAAAAGGGTGGATTGCCCACTCCAGGTCGGGGGAGAGTCGCTTCCCCAAGTGGAGGAGTTCAAGTATCTCGGGGTCTTGTTCACGAGTGAGGGGAAAATGGAGCGGGAGATTGACAGATAGATTGGGGCAGCGTCGGCAGTGATGCGGACGCTGAAACGGTCTGTTGTGGTGAAGAGAGAGCTGAGGCAGAGGGCAAAGCTTTCAATTTACAGGTCAATCTACATCCCAACCCCACCTATGGTCATGAGCTCTGGGTAGTGACCGAAAGAATGAGATCGCGAATACAAGCGGCCAATGAGCTTCCTTCACAGGGAGGCTGGGCTCAGCCTTAAAGATAGGGTGTGGAGCTCGGACAACCAGGAGAGGCTCAGAGTTAGCGATGTTCGATACCACCGATTTCCTTTCCGATCCGATACTGAGTAAAATTCAGGCTGGTATCAGCGATACCGATCTGATACTGATACTTTGTGCAAATACACCTAATGTGTCTGGTAAATCTAAAAAAAGTATTGTATTTCAAATCATAGCTTCATAAAGAATACAAGACATCAGAGCAAATTTATTTATTTATTTATTTTAAACTCGGAAGTATATTGAGGTAGCGGCCTCATTTACAATATAGCTGAGCTAATACAACAGAAAAACCAAACAGGGGCCACAATCATACAAAATATGTGAAAATCGTGTTTCAAACGCACACACAAAAAAAGAAAAGAAGTAATATAATAAAACCATTAAAATAAATGATTGTTTAATTATTAAGAACTACTATAAAAATGAAAACTTGCATCTTAATTCACGTTACATGAACATGTTAACATGAAAATACTGAGCATGTAAATAACACTTCAACAAAAGCATCCAACATTGACAATTTCCCTCATTCACAAGTTTTTGTTATGGAACAATAGCATATTTACTGTCTTCCCCTTTACTCTGTTCAGTTTTTTGCTCAGAACCTCTCCTGCCTTTGAAAAGATTCTCTCTGCCGATACAGAAGTGGCAGTAATTCCCAGATATTTCACTGCTAGTTTGCTCAGGGCTGGGAAGGTTGGTTCGTGTTCTTGCCACCAAACCAGTGCATCCCTATCTCGGGGGAATCACTATTTCTTCTGAGTACCGACGTATGAGCACATCACTGGCAGCTGACCGGTGATGTTGTCCTGACAAAACCTGCATGTCAAAATCAGTCCATATCCCTCCTTTTGATACAGCTGAACCTGAGGGGGCAGGACTCTGGTTTGGCCCTGAGGCAGAAGGCCCTGAGGTAGAAGGCTCTGAAGTAGAAGACCCTGGAGTAGAAGGCCATGAGGTAGAGCTAACAGTAGCTGTTGAGCTTGGGGCTAGAGTGGAAGCTGCCTGTCCTGTCTGATAGACTTCCTGCATTTCAGAGAGGAGATGTTTTTTCATTACTTCCACATTGACTTTGTCTCGAAAACGAATATGTTTAAACTGTTAGAATTAGCTATTAATATAGCATGTTTTTCAGTGTATTAACCAAATGTGTTTTACCCTGTAATTTCCCATTGAGCCATAGTTCCTGTCTTGCACTGAATCTAGGGTAAAGCTTATATTTATGGAGCAACTTGACCACTTGGAATCAGCTCTGCATAGCAGAAAAACAAGTGCTAGACATAACTTCTTTATTTTTGTCAGCAAGACACGTCCAGACAACACTCACACATATTGTATAATACATTCCAAGGACAAGGCATGGACAGTGGTTGGCCTGTCCATGTCCGGGTAACTGGCCAATTATACTCGGTTACGTGAAAGTCCAACCTCTGTACGGGGCAGAGCCCAGCCGAAGAAGATAAATGTACAATGTTTCTAACAAT